>CM022303.1:283116887-283497962 GCA_011799875.1 Thinopyrum elongatum
AAATGCGCCACTCAGTGTCACATCATGGCCTGCCCGGCACGCCTTGCCTGGCTGTTTGGCCACCTTCTCTCCTATCTACATGACACGTCGCAGGACGGGTGTCATCTGGAGGTGATTCCTGTAGGAAGTAGCTGCCATGTGGCAAAAGGCAGCCACTTAGTCATCTTGGGGCTTGACACCGCACCGATCGGTGACTTGCGTCATCGTGAGGTGGGGCGATGAAGCCTTGGCGGGGCATTTTGCCTTCGTATGCCCCGGCAGGCCTGCCGGGGTGATCCTGAGGCTCGCTTCCGGGGCAACCTTGACCTCGCCAGGCTCTCCTGCCCGGCAAGGGAGGTTTTCCCTTAGCGGTGTCTTGCTTCTTGGCTTGACTTGGTCTTCTCATCTTGCCCTTTGATTTGTCAAAGAGCTCATCTCTTTACCTTGGCCTTGTCCTGGATGTTGCAATCTTGATCTTGGGCCTATGCACGGTCTGGGCAACAGACCTAGGGTTTGTTGCACCGACACATGGGCGCGATGAGGCGACGACGGGACGTGATTGACGAAGGGGCCGAGTTTTGACACGCCCCTACCTGGAGCGCCAAATGTTGGATTCAGGGCTCCGCAGACCCAAAGAAGGTTCGAACTCTGGGGTGTGTGTGAAGAACTCAACCTATCCAGCCAACCGAACGCGCCGCCCTACAGCCTAGCTCGAAGAACAGGGAAGAAGATGGACATGGCAATTACCCAGGTTCGGGCCACCTTGCGGTGTAATACCCTACACCTACTTTTTGGTGGATTAGCCTCACGAGGGGCTGAGGATGAACTAGTATAGAGGATGAACAAGCTCGCGAGGCTTGCTCTGGTGTGGGTGAGTTGTTCTGGGTCCGATTTGATCTCCCCTTCTATGGTGGTGGCTAACCTATATATAGTGGACTTGGTCCTCTTCCCCGAAAACGAAGGCGGGAAGGGATTCCACAACGGCCAATTTGAAAGGGGACAAGTAGTACATCTTATCCTGACGAAAGGTGGTCTTCGCCTGCAAAGCTTCTGGTCATGACACCGCGGTGGGCTCGGCGATGACATCCGTCCTGCCATCCTGGCGGTCTCGGTCTCATTGCACGGGAATGGAAACCTTTGGGTGATTCCTCGGGACCCTGCGCCTGTGCTTGCCTCCTTAGCACCAAAGAGGAAACCTGCTGCTCTGCACCCGCTGGCGCCCGCCTGGCCTTGGTCATCATGGCTTGTGTCACCTCAACCTCATGAGGTGGGCACCTGCATAGAAATCTCCAATCCTCAGGAGCTAGCCTAAGGAGGCCGCTCCCTTTGGAGGTCTTGATGTCGCCCGCCTCGCGAGGCTTGGCCCGTCGCGAGGGTCTTTTCTTGAAGGTGTTGTAGATGGGCCGTACCAGGCCGTTGATGGAGCCACGTCGTGGGCCGCAGGCAGGCAAGTCTAGGTACCCTGGTTCCAAGAACACTGACAATGCCCGGCCAGAGCGGATGCGACGTCTCACTAGCGTCGGCATTGAAGCAACGCGCCGGTCGAGGGAGCGCCACCCACGCCGCTTCCCGGTGCACGCGACTGCTTCGCGTTCAAAGGTCACCACGGCCGGCCACAACATGCATGTAAAAAAGTTCTTGGGAGTCCATGCTATAGCTAGCTGTACTCCCCCTCCTCGTCTATCTCTTCCAGTAGTGAAAATAATTAATACTTATAATATGGTATAAAACTAAGAAATTGACACTACCGCAGGATGCTTCTAATGCGACACTACGATCAGAGACCCTTCGATGAAATTGTGTGCGATGCAATAATCGCAAACGGTGATGTAAAAAAACCATCAAAAAAGATGCAAAACATTTGAGATGAAGGATACATCAAACACGGTTCAGAATTTAGTATCGTGCGTGATGCGGGGCATACGGTTCAGTTCAATAAATTGTTTGCGATGAGGCAGAACAAAAGAAACGGGCAGCCAGATGAAGGCGTGTGTGATCTACGGCATATGGTTCACTTGTATAAACTATTTGTGATGAGGCGGAACAGAAGAAACGGGCAGCCAGATCAAGGTGTGTGCGATAGAGGGAAAACAGTTCACTCGGATGAACTGTTTGCGTTGAGCCAAGATAACAGAAACGGTTCAATTTAACAAGATGTGTGTGATACGCGGCAAACAGGTCTGTAATCAGAAATTTGTGCGAAGACCGATAATAATGAAGGAAATATGCCCTAGAGGCAATAATAAAGTTGTTATTTTATATTTCCTTATTCATGATAAAGGTTTATTATTCATGCTAGATTTGTATTGATCGGAAACCTAAATACATGTGTGAATACATAAACAAACACCGTGTCCCTAGTGAGCCTCTACTTGACTAGCTCGTTGATCAAAGATGGTTATGGTTTCCTAAGCATGGACATGAGTTGTCATTTGATAACGGGATTACATCATTAGGAGAATGATGTGATGGACAAGACCCATCTGTTAGCTTAGCATAATGATCGTTCAGTTTTATTGCTATTGCTTTCTTCATATCAAATACATATTCCTTTGACTATGAGATTATGCAACTCCCAGATACCGGAGGAATGCCTTGTGTGCTATCAAACGTCACAACGTAACTGGGTGATTATAAAGATGCTCTACAGGTATCTCCGAAGGTATTTGTTGAGTTGGCATAGATCGAGATTAGGATTTGTCACTCCAAGTTTCAGAGAGGTATCTCTGGGCCCTCTCGATAATACACATCATAAGCTTGCAAGCAAACGACTAAGGAGTTGGTCATGAGGTGATGTATTATGGCACGAGTAAAGAGACTTGCCGGTAACGAGATAGAACTAGGTATGAAGATACCAACGATTGAATATCGGGCAAGCAACATACCGATGGACAAAGGGAATTACGTATGTTGTCATAACGGTTCGACTAATAAAGATCTTCATAGAATATGTAGGAGCCAATATGAGCATCCAGGTTCCGCTATTGGTCATTGACCGGAGAGGTGTCTCGGTCATGTCTACATAGTTCTCGAACCCGTAGGGTCCGCACGCTTAACGTTCGTTGACGATATAGTATTATATGAGTTATGTGATTTCGTGACGGAATGATGTTCAGAGTCCCGAATGAGATCACAGACATGATGAGGAGTCTCTAAATGGTCAAGAGGTAAATATTGATATATAGGACGATGGTATTCGGACACCGGAAGTGTTTCGGGGGTCACCGGGTACTTATCGGGTCACCGGAAGAGGTTCCGGGCACCCCCGGCAAAAGATATGGGCCAAGAGGGGAAACACACCAGCCACAAGGGGCTGGTGCGCCCCCCATATGGCCGGCCAAGGTGGAGAAGGAAAGGGGAAGGAGGAAAGGAAAGAAAGGGAATAGGATCCCCCCTTCCTTCCACCTCTCCCCCCTTTCCTTCCCCCTCCGACATATAAGGAAAGGGGGGGCGCAGGGCAAGGCAGCAACCCTAGGGCTGCCGCCAGGTCTCTTGGGGTGCCCTAGGGGCTACCTCCTCCCCTCCCACCTATATATATGTGGGGATGGGGCGCCACACAAGGACACAACATTGTCTTAGCCGTGTGCGGCGCCCCCGTCCACCGTTTACTCCCTCGGTCATATTTTTGCGGTGCTTAGGCGAAGCCCTGCGGAGATCACTTCACCATCACCATCACCACGCCATCATGCTGACAGAACTCATCTACTACTTCGCCCATCTTGCTGGATCAAGAAGGCGAGGACGTCACCGAGCTGAACGTGTGCAGAACGCAGAGGTGACGTGCATTCGGTACTAGATCGGTTGGAGCATGAAGAAAGTTTGACTACATCAATCGCATTGTGAAACGCTTTCGCTTATGGTCTATGAGGGTACGTAGACACACTCTCCCCTCTTGTTGCTATGCATCTCCTTGATAGATCTTGTGTGTGCGTAGAAAATTTTTGTGTTCCATGCAACGTTTCCCAACAGTGGCATCACAGCCAGGTCTATGTGTAGATGATATGCACGAGTAGAACACAAAGAGTTGTGGGCGGTGATAGTCATACTGCTTACCACCAACGTCTTATTTTGATTCGGCGGTATTGTGGGATGAAGTGGCCTGGACCAACCTTACATGTCCACGCACATGAGACCGGTTCCACCGACTGACATGCAACCAGTTTTGCATAAAGGTGGCTGGCGGTTATCTGTTTCTCCTACTTTAGTTGAATCAAATTTGACTACGGGCGGTCCTTGAAGAAGGTTAAAATAGCAGACTTGACGAAACACCGTTGTGGTTTTGTGCGTAGGTAAGAACGGTTCTTGCTAGAAGCCCGTAGCAGCCACATAAAACTTGCAACAACAAAGTAGAGGACGTCTAACTTGTTTTTGCAGGGCATGTTGTGATGTGATATGGTCAAGACATGATGTGATATACATTGTTGTATGAGATGATCATGTTTTGTAAGTTATTGGCAACTGGCAGGAGCCTTATGGTTGTCGCTTTATTGTATGAAATGCAAACGCCATGTAATTGCTTTACTTTATCACTATGCGTTAGCGATAGTTGTAGAAGCAATAGTTGGCGAGACGACCATGACGCAACGATGGAGATCAAGGTGTCGAGCCGGTGACAATGGAGATCATGATGATGCTTTGGATATGGAGATCAAAAGCACAAGATGATGATGGCCATATCATGTCACATATTTTGATTGCATGTGATGTTTATCTTTTATGCATCTTATTGTGCTTAGTACGGCGGTAGCATTATAAGATGATCCCTTAACTAAATTTCAAGGTATAAGTGTTCTCCCTGAGTATGCACCGTTGTGACAGTTCGTCGTGTTGAGACACCACGTGATGATCGGGTGTGATAGACTCTACGCTCACATACAACGGGTGCAAGACAGTTTTGCACATGTGGAATACTCGGCTTAAACTTGACGAGCCTAGCATGTACAGACATGGCCTCGGAACACTGGAGACCGAAAGGTCGAACGTGAATCATATAGTAGATATGGTCAACATAGCGATGTTCACCATTGATGACTACTCCATCTCACGTGTTGATCGGACATGGTTTAGTTGATTTGGATCACGTATCATTTAGATGACTTGAGGGATGTCTATCTAAGTGGGAGTTCTTAAGTAATCTGATTAATTGAACTTAATTTATCATGAACTTAGTCCTGATAGTATTTGCATATCTATGTTGTAGATCAATAGCTCATGTATAGCTCCCCTGTTTTATTTTGATATGTTCCTAGAGAAAACTAAGTTGAAAGATGATAGTAGCAATGATACGGACTGGGTCCGTGATCTGAGGATTATCCTCATTGCTGCACAGAAGAATTATGTCCTTGATGCACCGCTAGGTGACAGACCTATTGCAGGAGTAGATGCAGACGTTATGAACGTTTGGCAAGCTCGGTATGATGACTACTTGATAGTTTAGTGCGCCATGCTTTACGGCTTAGAACTGGGACTTCAAAAATGTTTTGAACGCCACGGAGCATATGAGATGTTCCAAGAGTTGAAATTGGTATTTCAGACTCATGCCCGTGTCAAGAGGTATGAGACCTCTGACAAGTACTTTGCCTACAAGATCGAGGAGAATGGCTCAACCAGTGAGCATGTGCTCAGAATGTCTGGGTACTACAATCGCTTGAATCAAGTGGTAGTTAATCTTCCAGATAAGATAGTGATTGACAAAGTTCTCTAGTCACTATCACCAAGCTACTAAAACTTCGTGATGAACTATAATATGCGAGGGATGACGAAAATGATTCCCGAGCTCTTCGCGTTGCTGAAATCGGCGATGGTAGAAATCAAGAAAGAGCATCAAATGTTGATGGTTACCACGACCACTAGTTTCAAGAAAAAGGGCAAGGGAAAGAAAGGGAACTTCAAGAAGAATGGCAAGCAAGTTGCCGCTCCCATGAAGAAGCCCAAAGCTGGACCCAAGCCTGAAACTGAGTGCCTCTACTGCAAAGGAAATGGTCACTGGAAGCGGAACTGCCCCAAATACTTGGCGAATAAGAAGGATGGCAAAGTGAACAAAGGTATATTTGATATACATGTTATTGATGTGTACTTTACTAGTGTTCATAGTAGCCCCTGGGTATTTGATACCGGTTCAGTTGCTAAGATTAGTAACTCGAAACAGGAGTTGCAAAATGAACAAAGACTAGTTAATGGCGAGGTGACGATGTGTGTTGGAAGTGATTCCAAGGTTGATAAGATCACCATCGCACACTCCCTCTACCTTCGGGATTAGTGTTGGACCTAAATAAATGTTATTTAGTGTTTGCGTTGAGCATGAATATGATTGGATCATGTTTATTGCGATACAGTTATTCATTTAAGTCAGAGAATAATTGTTCTTCTGTTTACATGAATAAAACCTTCTATGGTCATACACCCAATGTAAATGGTTTATTGAATCTCGATCGTAGTGATACACATATTCATAATATTGATGCCAAAAGATGCAAAGTTGATAATGATAGTGCAACATATTTGTGGCACTGCCGTTTAGGTCATATTGGTGTAAAGCGCATGAAGAAACTCCATGCAGATGTGCTTTTGGAATCACTTGATTATGAATCATTTGATACTTGCGAACCATGCCTCATGGGCAAAATGACTAAAACTTCGTTCTCTGGAACAATGGAGCGAGCTAATGACTTATTGGAAATAATACATATCGATGTATGCGGTCCGATGACTGTTGAAGCACGCGGCGAGTATCATTATTTTCTGACCTTCACAGATGATTTGAGTAGATATGGGTATATCTATTTGATGAAACACAAGTCTGAAACATTTGAAAAGTTCAAAGAATTTCAGAGTGAAGTGGAGAATCATCGTAACAAGAAAATAAAGTTTCTACAATCCGATCATGGAAGCGAATATTTGAGTTACGAGTTTGGCCTTCATTTAAAACAATGTGGAATAGTTTCACAACTCACGCCACCTGGAAGACCGCAGCGTAATGGTGTGTCCGAACGTCGTAACCGTACTTTATTAGATATGGTGCGTTCTATGATGTCTCTTACCGATTTACCACTATCATTTTGGGGTTATGCATTAGAGACAGCTACATTCACATTAAATAGGGCATCGTCTAAATCCGTTGAGACGACACCGTATGAAATGTGGTTTGGCAAGAAACCTAAGCTGTCGTTTCTTAAAGTTTGGGGATGCGACGCTTATGTCAAAAAGGCTTCAGCCTAATAAGCTCGAACCTAAATCGGAGAAGTGCGTCTTCATATGGTACCCTAAGAAACTATAGGGTACACCTTCTACCACAGATCCGAAGGCAAGATCTTTGTTGCTAAGAATGGGTCCTTTCTAGAGAAGGAGTCTCTCTCGAAAGAAGTGAGTGGGAGGAAAGTAGAACTTGATGAGGTAATTGTACCTTCTCTCGAATTGGAAAGTAGCACATCACAGAAAACCGTTCCCGTAATGCCTACACCATCTAGAGAGGAAGCTAATGATGATGATCATGAAACTTCAGATCAAGTTACTACTGAACTTCGTAGGTCGACCAGAGCATGATCCGCACCAGAGTGGTACGGTAATTCTGTCCTGGAGGTCATGTTACTAGACCAAGGCGAACCTACAAACTATGAAGAAGCTATGATGAGCCCAGATTCCGACAGATGGCTTGAAGCCATGAAATCTAAGATAGGATCCATGTATGAGAACAAAGTGTGGACTTTGGTGGACTTGCCCGATGATCGGCAAGCCATAGAAAATAAATGGATCTTCAAGAAGAAGACTGACGCTGATGATAATGTTACTGTCTACGAAGCTCGACTTGTCGCGAAAGGTTTTCGACAAGTTCAAGGAGTTGACTATGATGAGACTTTCTCACTCGTAGCGATGCTTAAGTCTGTCCGAATCATGTTAGCAATTGCCGCATTTTATGGTTATGAAATCTGGCAAATGGACGTCAAAACTGCATTCCTTTGGATTTCTTAAAGAAGAGTTGTATATGATGCAACCAGAAGGTTTTGTCGATCCTAAAGGTGCTGACAAAGTGTGCAAGCTCTAGCGATCCATCTATGGACTGGTGCAAGCATCTCGGAGTTGGGATATACGCTTTGATGAAGTGATCAAAGCATATGGATTTATATAGACTTTCGGTGAAGCCTGTATTTACAAGAAAGTGAGTGGGAGCTCTGTAGCATTTCTGATATTATATGTGGATGACATATTGCTGATTGGAAATGATATAGAATTTCTGGATAGCATACCTGAATAAGAATTTTTTCAATAAAAGACCTCGGTGAAGCTGCTTATGTATTGAGCATCAAGATCTATAGGGATAGATCGAGACGCTTAATAGGACTTTCACAAAGCACATACCTTGACAAAGATTTTGAAGAAGTTCAAAATGGATCAGTCAAAGAAAAGGTTCTTGTCTGTGTTGCAAGGTGTGAAGTTGAGTAAGACTCAAAGCCCAACCACGGCAGAAGATAGAGAGAGAATGAAAGTCATTCCCTATGCCTCAGCCATAGGTTCTATACGATATGCCATGATGTGTACCACACCTGATGTGTGTCTTACCACTTATCTGGCAAAGAGGGTACAAGAGTGATCCAGGAGTGGACCACTGGACAGCGGTCAAAATTATCCTTAGTTACATAAGAAGACTAAGGAAATGTTTCTCGGTTATGGAGGTGATAAAGAGTTCATCGTAAAGTGTTACGTCGATGCAAGCTCTAACACCTATCCGGATGACTCTGAGTATCAATCTGGATACATATTGAAAGTGGGAGCAATCAGCTAGAGTAGCTCCATGCAGAGCATTGAAGACATCGAAATTTGCAAAATACATACGGATCTGAATGTGGCAGACCCGTTGACTAAACTTCTCACACAAGCAAAACATGATCACACCTTAGTACTCTTTGGGTGTTAATCACATGGCGATGTGAACTAGATTATTGACTCTAGTAAACTCTTTGGGTATTGGTCACATGACGATGTGAACTATGGGTGTTAATCACATGGCGATGTGAACTAGATTATTGACTAGTGCAAGTGGGAGACTGAAGGAAATATGCCCTAGAGGCAATAATAAAGTTGTTATTTTATATTTCCTTATTCATGATAAAGGTTTATTATTCATGCTAGAATTGTATTGATCGGAAACCTAAATACATGTGTGAATACATAAACAAACACCGTGTCCCTAGTGAGCCTCTACTTGACTAGCTCGTTGATCAAAGATGGTTATGGTTTCCTAAGCATGGACATGAGTCGTCATTTGATAACGGGATCAAATCATTAGGAGAATGATGTGATGGACAAGACCCATCCGTTAGCTTAGCATAATGATCATTCAGTTTTATTGCTATTGCATTCTTGATGTCAAATACATATTCCTTTGACTATGAGATTATGCAACTCCCGGATACTGGAGGAATGCCTTGTGTGCTATCAAACGTCACAACGTAACTGGGTGATTATAAAGATGCTCTACAGGTATCTCCGAAGGTATTTGTTGAGTTGGCATAGATCAAGATTAGGATTTGTCACTGCAAGTTTCGGAGAGGTATCTCTGGGCCCTCTCGGTAATACACATCATAAGCTTGCAAGCAAACGACTAAGGAGTTGGTCACGAGGTGATGTATTACGGAACGAGTAAAGAGACTTGCCGGTAACAAGATTGAAATAGGTATGAAGATACCGACGATCGAATCTCGGGCAAGTAACATACAGATGGACAAAGGGAATTACGTATGTTGTCATAACGGTTTGACCGATAAAGATCTTCGTAGAATATGTAGGAGCCAATATGAGCATCCAGGTTCCGCTATTGGTTATTGACCGGAGAGGTGTCTCGGTCATGTCTTCATAGTTCTCGAACCCATAGTGTCCTCACGCTTAACGTTCGTTGACGATATAGTATTATATGAGTTATGTGATTTGCTGACCGAATGTTGTTCGGAGTCCCGGATGAGATCACGGACATGACGAGGAGTCTCGAAATGGTCGAGAGGTAATGATTGATATATAGGACGATGGTATTCGGACACCGGAAGTGTTTCGGGGTTCAATGGGTACTTATCGGGTCACCGGATGAGGTTCCGGGCACCCCCGGTAAAAGATATGGGCCTTATGGGCCAAGAGGGGAAACACACCAGCCACAAGGGGCTGGTGCGCCCCCCATACGGGCCGGCCAAGGATTCCCCCTTCCTTCCACCTCTCCCCCCTTTTCTTACCCCTCCGACGGGGGGCGCAGGGTAAGGCAGCAGCCCTAGGGCTGCCGCCAGGTCTCTTGGGGCGCCCTAGGGGCTGCCTCCTCCCCTCCCACCTATATATATGTTGGGAGGGGGCGCCACGCAAGGACACAACATTGTCTTAGCCGTGTGCGGCGCCCCCGTCCACCGTTTACTCCCTCGGTCATATTTTCGCGGTGCTTAGGCGAAGCCCTGCGGAGATCACTTCACCATCACCGTCACCACGCCGTCGTGCTGACGGAACTCATCTACTACTTCGCCCGTCTTGATGGATCAAGAAGGCGAGGACGTCATCGAGTTGAACATGTGTAGAACGCGGAGGTGCCGTGCATTCGGTACTAGATCGGTTGGTGCACGAAGAAAGTTCGACTACATCAATCGCGTTGTGAAACACTTCCGCTTATGGTCTACGAGGGTACGTAGACACACTCTCCCCTCTCGTTGCTATGCATCTCCTTGATAGATCTTGTGTGTGCGTAGAAATTTTTTGTTTTCCATGCAACATTTCCCAACAAATAACACAGACGATTGCTGCTAATAGGACATGTGTGTTGTGCGTTGGGATTGCATACAGAACAACAACATATATATAGACACTTATAAGGACATGGTTGGATAACCAAATTAAACATCCAATTACATAGGTGGCTACTACACACATGACATTTGCACACACCAAAGTAAACTATTACATGCATAATTACATAGGTGGCTACTACACACATGACATTTCCACACACCAAAGTCAACTATATATTACATGCATAATTAACTAGGATAAACGATCATCTGATTATCATCTACTTCTTGTGACGCTTGCCGCTACTGCTCTGCTTGTGGCTCGATCCGGCCTCATCGATTTCGGTAACGAGGCACTTCCTCATGTCAACGATCCGCCTGTGCATCTCGTTGCATGTGTACACGCTCTTGGCCACGAACCTGAGGTGAGGTTCATCCAGTTGCCGCATCTAGGCCCCATGCCTGGATACGAGACATGTTTTGTTGGCATCCTGCTTCATCTTTTTGTAGTATGGGTCGATGATGGTCGAGGCAAGTTCAACCAGGGAGTCCTTCTTCGTGCTGCCCCAGACCCTGTAGTGCTCACGGATTTCGACAAGGTTCTTGCAGGCCAAGCCCGTAACCTTGAGTGCTTTTACATCGTCGGTGGTTTCCACCGTAGCGAACTTGTAGTCGGTGCTGTTGACAAACCTGGCGAAACGGTTGCAAGGCTCTGTGTCCATGCAGTAGTGGTAGATGAGGACATGATGGCGCATGCACAACTGGGCGATGGCAACCTTCTAAAATATGTTGGGATGACCGCCGGTGTACTGGAGGTCGATGCCGACCACCTTGTACTTGTCTCAAGCAAGCAACTGCTCAACGGTGTTGATGTAGTCGTCCCCCATGGCCGGGTCGATGGTGTACACCACCGAGAGATCCATCTCCCTCGCGTGGGTCTCCACTTTATGCTCGCCGAACTCCACTGGAGCGCCGCTAGACATCCCCTCTCTATGTGTCGTCGTGGGTGTGCTTGTTGTGTTGTCGGGCGCGATCGAAAGGTTGAAGAGACTAAGGTTATTGTAATGGCCGCGGCAATTAAAGGGGAAGCCGGACGGCCTGGAATATCGGCACGCCCGGATGGCAGTTCTAATTTGCAGCGTGTAACTCCATCGTGCCGCACGTAACTGCATCACGTGGCGACGCGCGCGGCGCAACCGCATGCATATGGGGCCCCCGACGTGATCATGCGCAGGCCCAACCGCTAGCAGAGCGCGCGCAGAGGGATGCGAGCAGAGCGCTCCGCGGTCGCCTCAACGGCGAGCAACCATATATATGCATATAGCAGTTGAACACGCAAGGAAAAGCTGTCCACAAGCCGAGCGCGTGGAGGTACGCGAGCAGAGCGCACCAACGGACAACAGAGCGCGCCGACGGACACGAGCAGAGCGCGCCGTGGCACCTAACGGCAAGCACAACATGTTGCGGCGCCTAACGGCGAGCACAGCGCGCCGAGGGACGCGAGTAGAGGCCGACACAGTGATATGTGGCAAATAAGACGAACTGTGTGAGCGATGGCGGAGACATCAAGCACGAATCAGATTAGAGTTGCATGTGCGATACGTGGCATACAGTTGATCCATCTGAGCTGTTTGTGATGGAATAAGCCGTGTGTGCTGTGGGCAAACGCTTGCTGGTATACAACCGTCTGCGATTGATGAATTCATGACTGACAGGTTCCCTAGTGATATGCTCTGTCTACAGAACATCAACATATATACTTATAAGAACATCATTGCATGACCAAATTAAGCATACAATTACATAAGTGACTACACACATAACATTTCCACACACCAAAGTAAGCAATTACATGCATACTAAACTAGGAGAAACGAGCATCTAATCATCTACATCTTGTTGCGACGGCGTTTGCCATTGCTCTGCTTCCGGCTAGATCCCTGGTCGTGAATGGTTAATAAAATCTAGGTCTATTGCATATTAAGGTAAAAATAGTACTACCAATCTACGAGTCTCATACAATGCCATTTCAACGATTGTACCACAAAAGCCCGAAATATTACAAGGTTCAAATTCTAGAGTTACATGGCTCAAATTCAAATATTACAAGGTTCAAACTGATATTAGAAATGAAATTCAGCTCATTCAGCTGCAAACGCCCATGCTGATCAGCTGAACATGGATATAAGAGATGTTCAAACTAAAAATTCAAATAGTAAGGCCGCTTTCCAAACCTCATTATTTCTACAAAGGGATCAGCCGCTGACAAGTCATGTATGGGTTTGACACAATGACTTCCAATTACTCTGCCATATGCTCTTCCAATACAAAGTTTAGCTTTTTTGGAGCCTCTTCCATTCTGAGTAGCTGCCGGCTCTGATCAACAAACCATTCATCTTTCCTAATTAAATGCGTGTTCAACCTCAGTACCTTCAGCACCCTTGCTCTGGCAAGAAAGAACCTGGCGAATGTAATCTCTGGTAAGGTCCCTCGGTAGTAGTTCAATGTAATATTTGAGAGATGCAGATCCAGGCATTCGATGTGATTGTCGTTATAAACATTATCCACCTCCGGGCCTATTATTATCTGCAAAAGAAGAGAACATGTTAGTGCCTACATGCAGTTTTGAACACTACTACACACCTATTTGGTTTGCAGGATTTGTAAAATGCGCCAACGTGCCATCTTCGATCTGACATGATTAACATGGGCATTTGATTAGAATCTAGAAAAATGTAGCCTTCTTCGCAAGAGGTTGGATTAGATGAAAAATTCCCTAAGAAAACTAGTACAGATGAATCCAAAGGAGAAATGCTTATGGATTGTAACCATATGAATCAAGCAACCAATATGGGGTGGGGGTGTATGTCCTAAAATCCTCCAAAATTCCTTCAGAAATCGTAGTACATTGTCATTGTAAACTTGGGAAAAGGTGAAAAAATTGAAATCCCTTATGGTTAACATTTAACAGGAAAGGAACATCACCTCGATATACAGCTTCTTCAGGCACGGAAAGCATCTCAGGAAACTGACAACTTGGTCCAGGTTGGGGCCGACAGATTCTAGTGCCAAGACCTTCACTGTGCGCAGAATCTGGGTGAAGCTTTGCTGGATGACAGATGAACATACATCTTCAAAACTAGAAATAATGTTGATATCAAGAAAGAGAGGTAGAAGGCGACTGTTGTACCTGAAAGTAGTAGTATTTGACAGACGAGTAGCCCACCACTGTCAATTTCGGCGCAAAAATGGCATTGATTCTTGTTGGACCTTGTTGATCAACTACAAGTAATCTCTCAAGTGAAGGTGTGTCCTCAATGACCATATTGTGGTCCACCTTTTGTGATCTCTCGTTGCAGCACCAGCAACACACATATATAGTCCGAAGAGTCCTGGAGGTGATGTGGAAGCTACTCGACCAATTCATCGCTTGAAGATGAAGGAACTCAAGTGCAGTACAGCCGCGGAGCAGGCGCTCCATGTCATCCTTTGGGATGCAGACGGTGATGAGCTCGAGGTGCTTCAGTCGTGGTAGAAAAAGAGCGGGTGCGTCATTAAGGGGGGATGGCAGTTCATGAACTTGGTGAGGCGCTGTGTGGGCGTGAAGCAGAGCGCGGACGTTGGCAGCGAGCGCGTATGCCCATCATTAAAACTGAGCTCCTCGAGCTGGTCTAGGGCGGGGGATTAGAACCACTCGTCAAGCTTGGCTCGGTCCTTGTCATTGGAACGGAACGTGCCCGTGATAAGGCCTCTGATTGGGCCATGGTGACTGCCGAGGATCTGGGAGAACACATCCAAGCTTTTGCGATAGCCATGGCAGAGCTCATGGGCATCAAGGAGGTCGAGAGGGGTGGAGAGCCATAGGGGCGCCACCACCGGGAAAGGGCGGTTGTCCTCGCCACATATTTGATTGGGAGGAGGGATATGATGACTGTCAACATATCATCGGGGAGGCTGCTGATGAAGTCTAGGCATGCTGGAGTCGCTTGCGGTTCTTTCTTGACCCGCCTCTGCTTGTTGGCAGCCTTGTTCTCCACCTCGTCGGCGGCTACAAAAACCTCTGTCTCCCTATACACGCCGTGCTCCGGTGCTTCAGCAGCCCCGGCGTCGCCACTCTCTCCGATGGGGCGCTTCGGCGGCATCCTCATACACTGACGGCTTTGAGGACCGAGAGCGGCGTTGAGGATGCGGGCGGAGAGAGAGGATTGTGTGTGTGGCGAGGATGGGGGGTGCCGGCTTTGAGGACTGGGAGCGGCGTCGAGGATGCGGGTGGAGAGAGAGGATTGTGTGTGTGGCGAGGATGGGGGGTGCGGCCACTCGGGCGCGCCATTAATACGGACCAGTTGGAGCGAGGAGGGCGGCGGTCAAAGGCTGTCTCGCTTCCCGGTGAGCCTGCGCGGCGGACTTCTAGCATTCCTATACCATCATTTCACGGAGCGAGGCGGGCGCGCCATTAATATGGAGCAGTGGGAGCGAGGTGGGCGGCGGTCAAAGGACTGGCTCGCCTCCCGGTGAGCCTGCGCGGCGGACTACTGGCATGCCTACCGTCATTTCACACAGCTACTAGCACGCCCCACGGTGAGTGCGTAGCGAACACGCGCATGCCTCGGCCTCCCGGTTTGCTTGCTAGCATGCGTCTCGTCAACTGACACATGCTCGTATGGCACACGGGACGCGTGCGCGGCACGTATTATATTGATTTTTCCTTTTTGATGATTAATTCTGCCGCTTTATTGCTTAACCGAAGCACATCACTTACATTGTTGGTCTAACGCATGGGGTTCGAATAAAGAGTTCATTTGCGATATTGGTTGATAATTATTTATAATTTCCTGTATGTAAGAAGATTATATCAAAACTTGTCTCAAATTTGAAAAAATAAAATCACAGTCTATTGGTGTCCATATGACACCACGATAAGTTTCATGAATTTCAACTTAGTTTTGGATTTATTGGATTTTAAAATCAAGATTCTAGATGTTAGAAATTTCTTGCATGGGGACTAAACATGCACCCAGGGACACGTACACATATGATTTTGCAATCCATTTTCGTGCACTATCACGGGTCTCATGTAGATCAAATTTGATTTTGCACATTTAAATCCTTGGGAAATCAATCAATGTATAAAAAACAAATTGATGTTATCTATTTTTTTCAATTTTCAACACTAAACTCCTTTGGTCGCATGTTCGCTGTAGAAAAAGTTTGACATGCATCTTTGGGCCACATGCACGCGGTGGTCCTAGGCCACTCACTCGCGTGGGCCCACGAGGTTGCCGTCCAGCACTATGACATGCGATGAGAGAGGTTAATTTGACCAACAAGGATGGTCATTTTTTGGTTTTTGTTATATGTACAGTAGGAGTGTATATATATATAGTACGCGTTGAAGAGGGTGGCCGGGGGCAATACTACGCGTCATATAGGACACTCACTTGTGTGCGATGCTTCCATCCGTCGGCCCGCAAGGTTGTCCTCCATCACTTTGACCCAGCAAGGAGGTTTCTTTTTGGGTTGTGTTGCGGTAGGAGTATATAGTACATGTCGAAGAGGGGAGGAGGGGGCCGGGGCAGCACATATATACAACACACACGTCATGAATCGATTTTCGTTCCGTGTGGGGACTTTTTGGTTTCCGAGGCAGGTGCCGCAAAGAAGTTGTGCATATTGGGCATTAAAAACATCACCAACACATTGGGCCACATGTAGACGATGGTTGTCACTCATTCGCCTGCGACTCTTCCCTCCATGGGCCCGCGAGGTCATCGTCCATCTAATATATGACACAATGAGAAAGGTAATTTGACGAACAAGGAGGATTGTTTTCGGGTTGTGTTACGGTACGCACGTAGGAGTATATATTACGCGTCGAGGAGGGAAGGGGGGCAACATATATATACTACGTGTCATGAACCTCGGTTTGTGTGTGGGGGACTTAAAGGTTTCTGACGCAGGTGCCACATCAAAGTTATGCATATATATTAGGTATTCAAACATCACAACCACACATCTCCATACATATGTGTTTGGCCCACAAGCAAGCGATCGCGGTTGTCCTCTAGCACTCACACACGGGGTTATCGGTGAGATGCTTCGTCCATCTCTGTGTGCCTGCTTGGTCAATCACTTTGACTGACAGCGATAGAGGTTAATTTGACTTATAATTAGGAGGGGATTAAATTTTGGTTCGTCTTATACGGTTCGGTACATGCAACTATACTTCGCGCGCATGTGTACGCACGAATCCCTCCCACCGGGTCGAAGTGGTGGGGGGGAGCACGCGACGCATCATGAACTAGATCTGTGTGGGGACTGTGCATTTTTCGACGCACGCATGCACCACATCAAAATGTTGTGCTTTTGGTATTCAAACATATATGCATGCATCACGCATGTCCGTACAAATGTTTGGGGCACATACATGCAGTGGTTGTCTTTGGACACTCTCCCTTGCTTGGTTATCATCGACGGCCTATATATTCATAGGCCCGCGTGGACGTCTCCATCACTTTGACCAACAACGCGAGAGAGGTTACCAAGGTGGATTCTTCTTCTCTTGGTTTGCGTTATCGTATAGTCGTACGTCGACCATGGTGAGATTCGAGAGCTAAGTTTGAGGGCTTGCATACACATGAATCAAAGTTGTGCATTAGGTATATTCAAACACCATATGACACTTCATACATATGTTTGGTCCACATGCACGCAGTGGTTGTCTTCAGGCATTCCCTCGCGTGGTTATCGGCGACAAGCTAGCCAATTTTGTGGGGTCGTGTGTGGAACGTCAATGGATGACTTTGACCCAACAAATAATAGAGGTTATACGACCAAGGTGGTGATTCTTCTTGGTCAGTCTTACAATACACCTTGGTGAGATGCCCCCTTCCACTGACTCAAAGTGTGTGGGGGGGGGGGGGGGCACAGTACTCTTCGTACTAGATGAACCTCCGTGGGGTTGGGGATGCCCGGTTAATTTGCGATGCACATGTGCCACATCAAATTTGTGATTTGGTTATTTAAATATCATAGCACATCATTTTCACACACACACACACACACACACACATCGGGCCACCCGCAGGTGTGGTTGGTAAGTGGTGTCACCCATCTAACGCCAAAAGAACACATATGTGGGCCCGCACACGGTCCACATTTGATCGGAAGCAAAGGGGGGAGGGGGGTTGATGTACTCCTTTCGGTTTTGTGTTACGGTACGGTGAGATGTCAGACCTAGCTATTTGGGGGCATGCGTTCATAGCTAGGATTCCCCTCCCGGCAACATGAAGTGTGTGTGTGTGTTTGGCGGGGGGGGGGGGCTAGCAATAATAACATGCGCTTTGTGCGACAGGTGCCACATCAAAGTTGTGCATTAGGTATTTGAACATAAAACCACCCTTTTCATACATATATTTGGTCCACATGCAAGCGTGTTTGTGTTCTGACCCTTTCCCGCATTTTTTGGCCAAATTTATAAACAGCAGACGAGTTGGACGCAGCAACCGTCTGCGATCGGGTACGAAACAGACACGGTTCCTTAGGACTACCCGTGTGCCACGCCCCTGCCCCTCACCTGTCACCCACATGATCACAGTAGATTGGGCTCCACGAGGCTTCCCTTCCCCTCTCAAAAATATCTACTCCCTCGCAATCTCAAAAATATCTACCCGCGTAGATGGTTTTTCTGTTTGATAGAACACGATTAGTATGTTTGGACCGTGTGCGATGTCTGTTACTCCCGCTCTGCTTCAATCAGTAGATCCAAATTTTTAGTAGCGCCGGCATTTTACTCCCGCACCGCTCTACTTCAATCCCTTGATCCAAATTTTCAGTAGCCCCGCCATTTTACTCCCGCCTAGTAAAATTTTCAGTAGCCGCGACATTTCCTCAAACACCACCTTGGACCCCCTCCACACACACATCCCAAATCCTTCGCTCACCCCAAATCCCCAGCTCACACACATACACACCACCCCTCCCTCGCTCCAAACCTAGCTAGGTCGCCGCCGCCGCTGCGCCGCCTTCATCGCCAACCTCTGCCGGTCTGCCCGTGCAGTTTACCCACCGATATACATACCCTCGCCGCCCTGAGTTTTTTAGATGACGCCTGTGAAACGCCCCCTTTCCCAGAGAGCCCCATCCACACCCCCCTCCCCCACTCTAGAGCGTCGCAGCCTAAGCCCGGCTACGCTTCCCGGGGAGCCCGATGAGCGAATGGCTCAAAAGAGCTTTACCGTGGCCTCTTTGTCCGATGTCGGCAAGGTGGCCGTCGAGGAAGCTGACGACGATGACTGGACCTGGATTGAGCCTTTCAATCAACGGGCTAGAGTATTATGGCATGTCGCAGATGCCGGCTACGACATCGAGGTCGTCGACACCGATGGCTTGACGCGGGTTATGTCATAGGTTAAGTTGCCCACCCCCAACCCTTTGGGTTCGACAGCTGTCGATCTCATCAATGGCCCTGCCGCTGATCTCTTGCGGCTCGTTATGAACATTTGCCATCCTTCATCGCCATGGAGCCCCTTTTGTCATTTCTGAAGGACACGTTCTGCGACGCTGGCCTGGGATCCTCAGCTGGCAAGTCAGACTTGATCGACGGCGACCACGAAGAGGAGCCAATCTGTGACAAGTGAGGAAACCCATGATTTGTTTTCTCGGACCCCTTTTGTAGTGAAAACATGTCCAGTATTTATTGCTATATTAGGCTGTTTGCATTATGCCTTGTTTATTTCTACGGTTTATGGTTGTTCGGTTGTTTGTAGTTAGCATATGTCCAGTTTCAATTGCCATCTTTGGTTGTTCGTAGTATGCCTTGTTTATTTCAGCTATTAACAGTGTGATGTTCTATATGTGCTAGTATGAACTATGCGGTTCAATTTCATCAATACCAAATTTAAAAATAGCTCTATGAATGACTATATTTGGTTGATGTTAAGCATGTTGTACTCCCTCCAAATCTTTTTAGTTCGCATATAAGATTTGTCTGAAGTCAGGCCTCTTAAAGTTTGACCAACTTTATCGAACAAAATACCAACATTCACAATATGAAATAAATATCAGTACATGTGTCATGACTTAAATTTTCATATTGTATAACTTTAGCATGCTAGATGTTGATATTTTTTCATATAAATAAGGTCAAACTTTATGAAGTTTGACTTCAGACAATTCTTATATGCAGAGTAAAAAGGACCGGAGGGAGTATTGAACACGCCTTTCCATTTGATTTAACAATGGCACTGTTTGGATACTCTAACTTAGCTAGAGGTTAGAGTTAGTTTCTAGCTCATGACAGTTAAAAGGGAGAGAGAGAGAGAGAGATTGGTGGAATAGTTGATTGTATTGCTTGAGCCTCGTGGGCATATATATAGGAGTACATGGTCATCTTGGAGTACAAGTCAAGGTAGAATAAATCCTACGCTATCCTACGTTTCCTAAATAACAATGATACTCAACAATGACTAACCCTGAACTAACTCTAGCCAAAGAGGTGTTTGGATGACAGTGTTAGATTAACAATAAATGCACTAGGAGAACTAGCCCCGATCAGCACCTCTTGGGTGGGATAGTTGTTTTGGGTGGGTTTGACGCAACTAGCTCAAACTAGCCCTCATGTTTGGATACTTTAGGGCTATTTGAGCCCAAACTAGCTCGTACTAACTCTAACCCATGGATCCAAATAGGGCCAATAACTAGTGTACTTAGACCTGCATAATACAAGTTTGAATGACTATGTTTGCTTGTTTTTAAATATTAGGCCTGTTGCAGTTAATAACACACCTTTCCACTTCTTGTTTTTAAATATTAGGTTTTTAACAATTTGGTCTTGCACATGTAGGTCCTGCTGTCAGAGGTTTTGACCCACTGTTTGACCCTTTTTGCATATGCGGAAATGAGTTGTCCATTAATATCAGTCAAGTCAAGACACTCAGAAAGATTGTTACGATAAAGAAATTAGCGACAAAAAACAACAAGATCTTTGTCTGCACAATGAAGAAGACATCAGTTCACTACGGGATGGTACTAACTATTATACCTTGTCTTTTTAATTCCTTTGCGCCATTTCAAATCTGGAGAAGATATTTATGCATATCCTTGTTTTCAGGCCTTTCCAAAGCAGTTCACTGATGATTACCTCTCAAACCACCTGTATGGTTAGGAGGCGAGGAAGGTTTTCATACAACACCCACGGTTTAATATTGAAGTGTTCTTGAAGAGGACGAAGGATGGACGGTCAATCATCCACAGCCACTGGCCTAAAGTTGCAAAGACCTTCAATATCAATGAAGGCTCAATATTCGCCTTCCGCTTCAGCAGTTTTCCAGATGAGATTCATCTGTCTATGTTCCGTCTATGATGCTAATTTCGAAAGGTTGTAGATGTTGCATGTGAAACTTGGTGCTGGTGCAGTTGTGTAATGGGTTAGCTGAGTGCTGAAGCTATATGTTGTTGTACTCTGATGTATTTCAATTATGAAATCCTGCTTCCTTAATATGGAAATGAAATATATTGTGTGCTTAATATGAAATGTCAATTAGATTAATAAATGGATTATTAATAATAGGGCAATTATCCAGCTAATTTGGTTTTTCTATTGCAAACGGTTATTGAGAAAACACCGTGGGCGACCTCAAGCAACACAGTTTCTAGGAATAAACCGTGTTGGATCAATGAACAATCACACACGACATCCTCTTGAAAACTGTTTGCGTTAGGCCACCTTGCGCAAACGTTTACCACATAAAAACTGTGTGTGATGGACAGCCTTTGCCACACAGTTTCTTCTACGCACCGTGTGTGATGCATTCAATAACGCAAACAATAAAATTGTTAATATCGTGTGCAATGGCAACTCTATCACAAACGATTTAATGGGGAAAATTGTGTGTGATGTACCTGCGAACGGAAACATTTTCCTTGGAGCAACTGTGTGGGATGTATATACGAACGGAAACGTTTAGCAAGGACTGACTGTGTGGGATGTACTTACAACCGGAAATGATTTCGCCTATATAATTATATTTTTTTAGCACTACTGTACGTATAGCCGTATTTGATCGCTCGCCGGTCGCACGCGACCTCATTTTGCTGAGCGTGTGTGCCACGAGGGCATATCCCCGACGCTTTCTAGGTTGTGTGGGAAGGACGCCCCCCCCTATCGCAGTCACTCACTAAGCGACGGTTCAGAACACCGTCATGGAAAGGGGTTAAAAACCGTTTGTATAGCACCTCGCTATACCAGTGTGAGATGAGTCCAATAAACCAGAAAGGAGGAAGTACATTTTACCACATGACACACCAGGCCACCATACACTCTCCCATACTACACCGTTCCATGTAATTTAAGCATGATACTAGTATATGATACTCCCCACTATGAGTAGCCTCATACGCATACAAAAAAGGACCGGAGGGAGTACGAAGCTTTATGATTTTGTTTCATGTATGTATCCTGACTCCAAGGTTGCCCCGTTACAACATTCCATCAAATACAAAGGAAAACTAACACGCATGCTGATGCATCTCAATGATTCACAGATCATAGCCAATATTTACTTCACAACTAAAGACAAAAGTTGTGAGAGTGTGTACAAAAAAAAACAACTGATGGGGTCACTACGCCGTAAACCCTAAACCCTAAACAGGATTTAATTTCCAAGCTAGGTAGAATCTATCGAAGGAAATACGTCTGGCACCCTCGGATCATACGATGCTTTTGTGCAGTTCCACTAAAATCGAGCAGAGCATCCCTGTTGGCAAAGATATTGAAGAAGTGTGATTAGAATAATAGTACTGGCACTAGTTCATGAAACATAAACTCATCACAAATAGAAGCCGGTAGAAGTAGAGAAAGATCCACATGGAGATGGAGCTACGTGGGGAGCTGCGGCAGTGGAGCAAGCCGGCTCCAAAAGGAAGTTGTACCTGGGACATCGGGGTGTAGCTAGAAGGGCGGTTGGGAGGCGGCATCAGCCCATACCACGAGGACCCCCGATCGGGACGCACCGACAGTGGGTTTTCTCCCTCGTCGTTGTCGACCGCGTCTACGCAGAACATCGTCCCCTTCCCCCAGCGGCGGGATCAGGCTAGATCTGTGACCAGCGGTGTGGCCACTGCCGTTCTATGCTTGTGAAGAGAGCAACACAAGCAAGCAGGCTTGTAGCTTAGGCTCCTGCTAGTGTATATATAGTGGAGCGGTTTTCTTTTTCTCTCCATATCAACCATTTTATGTTGCATACGTGTCAATGAAGAGTGAAATGATGGTTGCTTCGTCCGACTAACTTACTGTGTGATTTGACTGCTCCTCAGTGGCCCCTACACATACTCCCCCTACGTGTATGACCGTTCCTGAGTCTCACTTGTACTTATCTCTATTTTCTTGCATGACACGTAGATAGGATGCACATAGAGGAATTTTGTTACTACACGTTGTTACGTACTACTAGTACCTACTCCCTCCTTCCGGTTCACTACTAGTACTCCCTCCGTCCTGGGTTATTGGTCCTCTTTGTACTCAATTCATGGGCTCGTTTTCCACAAGAAATTGTCTTTACCAACGTATTAATATCGGGAATGCATGCATGAACAACGAATGATTAAACCTTGCATGCAACATTTTGACAAAGCATTGACTTATGAACATGTGAATGTGAGGGACTACAACCTCGTGGATGCATGCAACAGTCACATATACACATGGACACAAAAACGCGTGCGACGCCCTAATGCATGCATGTCCGAGCACACGACGGAACACACACAGTCACACTCAAGTGCTCAACCTACACGTGCATGCACAGACATACTCTGCCAGGATGAGCTAGTGACCATATAAACACCGAAAAATGTATATATTGACCACAATGAGCGTATTATGAAGTCCACTGACCATATTTTTACAAATATACAGTGACAGATAGTGTATTTATCTCATTTCAAATTAAGCCATATTAACCGGAAAGGAGGCAGTATGGACTAGCATTACTTTGTTGTGTCTCGTCAACTTGCCGAACGAGGAGAAGCTTGCAGGATGGGAGAAGCTTGCGCGCAGTGGCTCGTAGGACAAGGAGAAACTTTTGACTAATGCAAGCTCTCCCTCGCTCAGGCGGTGGACGTGCAACAGTTAATTCGGTGTCAGATTGCCAGAAGCATACACTGTACTAGTACCATTATTGTTCGACTTCCCGAAGAGGCGAACAGCCGGGCGCAAAGTTTACTACTCCGAGTACTAGTATTACGTAGTACTACTAGTACTAGTACTATACAGCTATGTACTACTAGGAACCGCATGGTGGAGCGTCTGCACTTTTATTTTATTTTAATCTGTGATAAAGCAATCTTCAACACATTCGGTTCTCTTTGAGGGTTATCGCATGTTATAATGGAAGTTGATTGTATGGAACACTCACCACAATTCTCGCTTAATTCTGGCTCCTATCCTGTTAGAAATAGGAGCGCTCAGTAATATTTTCTCTTTTTTGTTATTCAGCATGTAAACAGGTCAGCAAACCTTGCGGCGCATCTTTGTGCGAACCGTGCTTGCTGCTCTTTGAATGTGACCGAGAGCTGGCTTGATGAAACACCTCGCTTCCTTCTTCTTTTTTTGCGGGGTACCTCGCTTCCTAGTGACCAGTCTCTTGGCCGATCATCCTAAGAATGCTTATATATGAATAAAGCTCTCTTATTTACCCACAAAAAAGATTAAGCCTTATTAATCGGAAAGGAGGGAGTATGGACTAGCACTACTTTTTGGTGTGTCCCGTCAACTCGTAGAACGAGGAGAAGCTTGCAGGACAAGGTGAAGCTCGCTTACGCCCTCTCCGTCTACCTCAAGCCTAGTGGCTCGCAGGACGAGGAGAAGCTTTTGACTAATGCAACCTACCCTCGCCCAGGCGGTGGACGTGCAGCAGTTCATTCGGTGTCAGATTGCCAGAGGCATACCCTATAGTACCATCATTGTTCGACTTCCCGAAGAGGCGAAGAGCCAAGCACAAGGTTTAGTAGTACGAGTAGTACTACTAGTATAGAGTAGTACAACTAGTATACAGGTACTAGGAACCGCATGGTGGAGCATCTGTACTCTTATTTTATTTTAATCTCTGATAAAGTACACATTTATTCGGGAGAAGTGCGGAAAACGGCAGCCCAATAGTACTATTAAAAAACATTGAACATGTAATGATGATATCGATCAACCATGCTCGAATATATCTTGGCCTCCGTGCGAGCCCGTCTGTGTGTTCTCGCTCCTTGTCTCTCTCAAGGAACGGCGGGTTGGCCATTTTGCCGTCAATTGAGATCGGTTTGCTCACACTCCGGTCCCACATGTCAGTGATATGCCAAGAGGAAGTGCGTTGACCGACAGGCCATAAGGGTACTTGGTTTTGTACCTTCATACTACTCTCTCCGTCACAGTTTACAGGGCGCGCTTCATTCTCATGCATTTCTCTCCATGCATTTCCACCACCAGAGAGATTTTAGACACGTTTGGTTTAATGCTCAATTAATTAGGGCGTGGTAACCGCAATCAAGTCCACAATTTTCTCTCGATGTAGGTGTGTACGCGGAGTGGAGTAAGTGCATGCATGTGTGTACCCGGGGTGGAAGCACTGCATGCATGTGTGTACGCATTATTTCCTCTAATAATAGACGCCGTGCTATAACTACCAATGCTATTTTTCAGGCCGATCGCTAGTCGCCATGGTCCCAGAGATTGTTAATGCATCTCAATGACGGAGGGAGTAGTATGAGCAGATTCAAAGAAGAGCGTATTGATGGTTGCTTCTTCCGAGCAACTTACAGTGGGAAAGGTGGGGCTTATGATTTGACTGCTCATTACTCACTATTAGTGCGGCGCAACGACCGGGCTGAGTCTCCCATGCGGTTGTGCACTACTCCCTCCATTCTTAAATATTTGTCTTTCTAGAGATTTCAACGAGTGACTACATACGAAGCAAACTGAGTGAATCTACACTCTAAAATATGTCTATATACATCTGTATGTGGTAGTCCATTTGAAATTTCTAAAAAGACAAATATTTAGGAACGGAGGGAGTATAATTTGGTGCATGGCACATGGACCTGGATGCTGAAGAGGCTTTTGGCAATGCTATCAAGCTTCCAACATTTGTTTACATAATTGACGTACTATACAAATAATTTTCCGGCGACATGAAATTGTACAATGCTCTGAGCTTTCAGCTTTTGTTTCGTGTGTCTTGCCATCCATGCTCTTTCGGAAAAAATAAAAAACTAACTTCCTTGCTAATGCATCTCAATGATTAGCAGATCAGAGCTAATATTTACATCACAACTGAAGACAAAGTTGTGAGAAGGTGTTAAATTAAAATTGATCCATGCTTTCATTGGCAGCAACTTCCCCCCAGCTCTGTCTAAATCAACAAGGCATGTTGGGAAAAAAGTAGCTGTCAGGAGCATGCAACATTCTGATCATTTTATGCAGTTCCACTAAAATAGAGCTGAGCGTCCCTGTTCCAAAGATATTAAGTGTGATTACAATAATAGAGGACTGTTGATGAAACAATAAACACACAAATAGAAGCCGGTCACCTTTGCAGTCTCTCTTAAGAGTAACTAGTACGAGAAGATTAAGCAAATAGTTGGAAAAGATTAGGCTTGGAGTTGGATGAGAATGATAGAGCAAAACCAATCTCCCTTTATGTAGTCGCACTGAAATGTAGAGACGTTGCCCGTGTGACATTTTAGTAGAACTGCACAAAACACTCTTAAGAAAAAAGTGATTTGTGCAGTTCACCAAAAGGTCACAATAGCAATGAGGTGAAATGGATAGCCCTATTTGCAAAAAAGAGGTAGAAAGGAAACAATTACTAGCCAATAATAGTTGATGACACATACGACGACAAAAAAGAAGCATATTCCTTGTCCTAAGGGAAGATAACAGCACGGTTGTGTTTATCTAAAACGGTGTGAGGACGAGATTGCAATATGGAAAGTACGCCGGACGAGCTACGTTTTGGGCAAAGAACTAGGGAAGATCCACATGCAGCAACGTGGGAAGATGGGTAGTGGAGCAAGGCCGGAGGGGATACCTGGGGGTCGTCGGGATGTAACTAGGAGGGCAGCAGCAGGCGGGATCTGCCCATACTGCGGCAGCGAGCAAGTGGCGTAGGCCCTACCGCGCCGGAGCTTGGTCAGAGAGAACGGCGGGTACCGCAGATCGGGACGTGCTGCCTCGGTGCCGTCGAATGGAGAAACGATGCACATCCTCCCTTTCCGCCAGCGGACGGGATGTGGCTGGATCAGTGACCAACGATGAGCGAGAGAGAGGCCACCGCCACCTTGTGTGAGATACTCTGAAGAGAGACAAACCCCGGCAGGCAGGCTCCATTGTATATAGTGGAGCGGACTACCTTTTTCTCCATAAAAATCATTTTATATTCTGTGTACGTGCTATTGAGCAATATAACTTTATTTAACAATAGCGCACCAACGCATCAAGTCGAACTTTGTTTCGTGCATGCGTGGTACACGACCTCCGTAGGTAAACAACCGCTACACGCGCTCAAATTAGCACGTGGGCTGCCATTTCGTACAGAAATGAGCTCCACCGTGTACCCGCGCGGGTGTGGCTGGGCACGAAGCGTGAGTTCGTGCACCTATTCTCTTCGTGTACGTACACCACCTACGTGGGTTTGTGTGAGAGAGATACAAACGTAGAGAGATATAGTGTGTGGGTTCATGAGTGCTTTTTTGGGG
The DNA here is from genome assembly GCA_011799875.1 of Thinopyrum elongatum. Lineage (NCBI taxonomy): Eukaryota > Viridiplantae > Streptophyta > Magnoliopsida > Poales > Poaceae > Thinopyrum > Thinopyrum elongatum. The sequence continues at coordinate 283,144,361 of CM022303.1, forward strand.
GGGGGGGTTGGGCGTGAGAGATAGACAGGGAATATGTGTCGATGATATTTCAATCAAAAAATGTAACATATGCAATGTGTGTGAAACAGAGGCCTGGATATATCATATATATAGAGGGGGCGATCCACGAGAAGAGAGTGGAGGTATCATTGGCGTGAGGTTTCCATAGAATCGAAGAGAGGGATGATGTGTGTGTGTGTGCGCGATCGATAAAGAGTGCCATCGAATTTGTGTGTGCCCACGTCAAAGATATAGGGTGGCTGGGCTACTGGAACGTGAGAGGGGACAGGTGCAATTTGTCTCTGTGGCATGGATACCTACCTACAGTGCTCGACTATCGATGTGTGTGGGGGGGTGGGGGGGCAGAGACCTAACTATAGAGGTACAATGGTTGGTATATGTGTGGAGGAGGAGAGAGACCTACCTTATGTATTGAGGGAGATCGATCGGCATCCATGCATATGTGTAGGAGAGGAATAAGGTTGGGAGAGAGCTAGAGTGTCGAAGGGGTTGGTGGTGGAGTTGCTTCTCACAAATGGTGGGAGAGGCCTGCTAGACAAGCGGAGGGCACGCCTGCAATATCAATAAGAGAGGGGATGCCTGCCTGTCTGTGCACGTGCATGTGAGAGATGGGTCTGGGGGCATGCACGAATGATTTGGGGGATGATATGGTTGTGGTAAGCAGACATAACTACATAGGAAGATCAATCGTCCTTTGTCGGAGAAAGGGAGAGACATAACTTGTGAGGTACGTCGATCGATGTGTGGGGAAAAAGAGTTACAGTCGACTTAGGTATTTGTAGGGAGATCGATCGGTATACATGCATGTATGTGTTAGAAGCAAATAAGGCCCGGAGAGAAGGATAGAGAGAGAGGGATGCAGCAAGGAGGTGGTGCGAGAGGCATACTATATCAAGGGGGAAGGAGTGTGCGAGTACGAGATCGATGAAAAGAGGGGCGGGAGTGAGGCATGGACGGTGAGAAGAGAAGAGGGAAAGCTTGTGTTTGTGGTAGGCACACCTGGCTAGAGAGGCATACCGATCGGTGTGTGCTGGAAAGAAGGAGCTAGGGGGCCTACACACACCGTGGGTGAACGACCTAAAGTGAAAAGACGAATGTGCGCGATGGAGCTAGAGAATGCTGAGGGAGGGTGAGAGGGAGGCGAGCGTGTGCATGCACGAGAGAAAGTTAGCGCTAGCTACAAAGATAAGAGGATTGTGTGGGTGTAAAAGACGAATAGAGATCATAATTCATTATAAAAGTGGATTCGGATATTTGAAGAATATATCATAGTGTTTTAAACCTATGCATGCATGAATATATATAATGGTGATACACATGGTGTGGTTATGAACATGTTATACTACATATAATATATAGAACATTTTTTTGAATTTGTGATAATGTGTGGCTTTTGCTGCTCAGGGATAAATACATGTCATAATGTAGGGGGCGGGGCACTATACTTTGTGTGATAAACACAGTGTACATATGAAACATGGTTTAGATTATGAAGATCTAGTTAGTACATCAAATGTACTATTATTTGGAATCAACATCAAGTGTATTCAAAATTTTGAATTCGAGTTCATATAGTACACATAGTTCATATCTATCTCTATAGTAATCATGTGGTGTATTGTTAAGATAATACACGGATGATGGTTTAAGTTGGCAACAATCATGATTATAGATTCTTATTCAAATAGAGAAACGAATTCAAATTTAGTTCGAATTGCAGCCGTAGTATAGACATTTGGAATGCACTAAAATATTGGTATGAGTAGGTTACATGCATTATACAGCCAGCGAAAAAAATTAATTGGACATAACAAGGATTCATAGCTTTGAGTAGCATTTGTACAGTAAAATGGGACAAGACTCTCTCTTTGTGTGGTCTGAATAGTTTTTTTTCGTTGAGGGAAGTGGGAATTGATTTGGTACGTACAATATTACACGTTAGGCTTGTCCCTAAAATTCAACCCGCGCCTTGTTATATCCCAAAAATTCAGATATCGTGCTCCCAAAACTCGCGCCTTCACAACCCGCGCCTTGCTATCCCGAAATTACAACGCACGCGAAAACTCCCTCCAGCTGCCAAATCTTGACACGCGAAATCCCCCTTCTAACCCTGAGCCGAAAGGGCCGCTAGTTCAAATCGGTGGGGGTACTTTTGTAACACAGCCTACATTTTGGACAAGCGCGTCCCTAAGTCATGGTTCCCCCCTCCCATCACCTCCTTTTCGCCATTCGAAATCCCAGGCCGCCATAACCTCTCTGCTCCAGCCGCGAAACCCCACCCTCCTCCGTCCGCCACCCCATCGCTGCCCAGCTGGAGCCTCTTCCCTGATGACGTCGTCCACCGCAACAGCCCAACGTCCCTCATCCACCTCCCCGGATGAGGATCCGTCGTCGATCTTGTTGTCCTGTCGGTTCAGCCGCCCCGTCCTCCACCTCCAAGGAGCTGCTCCGATGATCGCCTCGTCTACCGCGGCTGATCCATCCCCACAGCGCCGCCTTAACCTGCTCCATCGGAACCACAACATCCTCACCGACTCCTCGAATGAAGCCGAGGCCTACTCGGCGCCACCAAAGAGGTTGTACACTCATCGCATCACACCTTCTCCTTAACTCAACCTCCCGGCGCCGACGGTGCTCCATCCCGCACCCCCATGGCGCGGCTACCTCGAAGCCAGCGCCGCAGGCGACATCTCAACGGCGGCTCTCCCCCAGTGCGAGGCCCCTTCGGCGGCGGAGTCCATACCAGCCGGATCTGCTGCTGTTGCTCCGGCTCTCGCTCACTCGTGCTGCTGCTGCTGCTCCGGCTATCGCTCGCGCTGCGGCTGCTACTACGGCTCTCGCTCGCACTGCGGCTGCTACTCCGGCTCTCGCTCACTCGCGCTGCTGCTGCTGCTCTGTCTCTCGCTCACTCGCATTGCTGCTCTACTCTCCCCCTCGCTCATGCTGCTGCTCTGCTCTTGCTCTCGCTCACGCTACTGATGCTGGTACACGGGCTGCTGCAACCACACGAGTTGCTGCTCTGGCTATAGTTCGCGCTGCTCCTCCAGGCGCTGCTGCTCTGGCTGCTATCTGCTACTATGTTCCCCGTCAATCGCCTGCTGATTTAGATCACTGTTTCTCTACTACTAGTGCTCGAGCCGGCTAAACTACATGTGAAGTGCCTCTCTATTACCAGTGCGTTCAGTTTTGACAGTAACATTCAGATTCCACAGTAAATTTTAGTTTCGACAGTTAAGTTCAGAGTCAACAGTTTTTACCTCGTCTGTTGTAGTCAGGTGTTTTTTGGTGATGTAAATTTTACATCTATCACTTTTTGGTAATCTATTTTACATCATCTATTGGACATGCTATTAGAATCCCACTTGAGATTAACGATGTGTGTCTTGTACTACTTTAGCCTCGACGTCTTACGGCTCGCCGGAGCTGCTCCAACAACGGAACCATCCATCACAACAGAGCAGTGCCCTGGATGCCGTCTACAGATTTCTCAGATCTTCCTCCACACCTCCGTTAGCCACCTCTGCCGCAACTTCTTTAGCGACCAACCCAATGATGCTGAGGTCGACACGGCTACGGCAAAGAGGTTGTACACTTGTCGCATCACTTATTACTCTACATTCATGTCGATCCATTAGGGCTATTTTGGTTCAAAGGAAAAAGTGAAGGAAAAACATAGCAATAGGAAATTTTCCTATGGCACTCTACTATTCAATTATTCATTCATTTTGTTGAAAGGAATGGAGCAAAACATCCACCTGGACCTACTTTTCAAAATCCTATGCATGAAAACAAGACCAAGTGCATTAGTGGCAGAATAACATTCTAACTATACAAGCTTTCATATGGTTTCACTTTAATTTGGCCATGTTTCTTTGCATTCCTCTGCACTTCCAATTCCTGTGAACCAAACACCCAAGTTGACAGAAATCCTGTGTTTACAAATGCTATGTTTCCCACGTGCATTCCTATCCTATTCCGGTGTTTTCCTATCCCTGCGTTTTTAGAATCCTGCAAGCCAAAGGAGCCCTTACAGAATTACTTCAGTTATAGGTAGGTGTCAAAGAAAACTTTGTGTGGTTTGTCCTGCTCCTGCCATGACATCGTCCACCTCACCTGAGCTGCTCCATCGACGGAAGCATCCACCAAACCAGACATCATGACTCCTGACCGTCTTTCGCCGCCTCAGATCTCCTTCCTTGCCGCCGGCACCCACCGCAACTGTATCACCATCATCGACTCAGCAGATGAACCTGAGGAGTACACGGGTCCATAAGAGAGGTCGCACTCTTTTGTTTCTGCTTATGTTATGCATTGCTTAATATTACCTGCTACTTTATTGTCCTGTTCACCTCTTAGACTCCAAGTCAGGTCCAAATTAATGCTCAAACTTGAGTTTTAAAATTACTTGTGGGGCACATATCGAGGCAGCAATGAATAGTATCTCTGTCTATTATCTGGTTCACCTAGGGTATGCCTATGTTGTTCATCTTGGGTGGGAAACAAATAGTAAAGCAATCATCATCTGTCTTTTTATTAAATTAAAGCTATCATCAGCCTGCTATCATTTTTTTGGATCCATCCACTGGTTGTTACCATCACTCTATATTTCTGCATGCTCTCCTTACATAATCTCACTATATTTTTTTCGTATGCATGTCAGATATTGTACACAGTCATGCTGAACATGTAGAGAAAAAGAGAAGAGTTTTGCGCGGCAATACAATGTCATGCAGACATCGCTCCATGGTGGGTTCGATGGCAAACCCTCCCCCCTCTCCAGATTGTAATCCAGAGGAAGATATCTGTTCTGAGGCGGATTCAGACGCATCTAACCACTCCTATTTACCCCCCAAGGTGTTTGCTCTAACTTGGCATGATGATGTTGGTCATATCATGCATATGTTGCCTTGCAGTGCCTACTTTCGATATCATATATGTCATCTGCTTAGTTTAGACATGTTCTGTAATGCCACCTGTTTAGTTTCTATATCATATATGGGAATTATGCAGTCTCATCTCTTTTAGCTAGCCATAATATATGTGAAATATGCAATGGCATCTTGTTTAACCAGGCATCATATATTTGAATGATACCTTGCCCATCCTTTTTTTTCATTACATTTCCATTTGTCGACAATGTTTGTACATTAAACTACTCTTCCTGTGAATCAGCCATTTGAGTGGGCGATGGAAAAATCTGGAGTGAAAACAAGGTCTTCAGAGCAGACAGTGCTACCTATCAAAGTAGATCTCTTGCTGGGTCCCGATAGCTCCTCAGAGATGGATTCAGAGATAGATGACCAGTCCTATTCCCCCACCGAGGTGTATGCTCTAACTTGGAATGGTTATACTACTCATATCATGCATATGGTGTCTTACATTGCATAGTTTAGACATCATATACACAATATTCAACATCATGTTCTTAGTTCAGACATCATATATGCGAATGCCCTCTACTTAGCATATAAATCACATATGTGAATTAAATCATGCGATCCTGATTACTTAGATAACATGTATGTGAATTATGTCATGCGAACCTGTTTACTAAAGACATCATATAATTATCTCATGCCATCCTGTTTAGTTAGTCATCATATCTTTGAATTATGTCATGCTATGCTATCCAGTTTAGATAGACATCATATATGTGAAATTATGTCATGCTATCCTTTTTAGTTAAACAATATACATGTCAACTATTTCATGCCCTCTTTTTTCCACACTATCTATTGCATCTGTATCTCATACAAGGTCTGTACATTCAACTATGTTTCCTGTTTATCAGCCATTTGAATTGGAGCCGGTGATGGCAGTATCTAGCGGAGTAAAAACACGGTCTTCAAATAAAACAGTGCTACCTCTTGGTGGAGATAGCACCCCAGTTGTACATGCACGAGAACCAGCCCTACCACACATAACCCAGGCTCTCGCAGATTGTACCCCTACTGCGATGGATAGAGAACCAGCTTCACCCAATCTAACCCCAATCCCAGCAGATAGTAACCCAGTTCCTATTGACACAGCACCATTTCCACCACAGAGCTCCCAAACAAGAGCAGTTAGTAAGGCAGCTCCAGTGCCCAAAGCGCCAGTACTACCACTGCGAACCCCAACTCCACCAGTTAGTACACCTATTCCTGTGGAGGAAGCACAACCAGCCATTCGTAGTTTAGCATCTATCACATTTGATGTTGTTAAATCCTATGTGCGTATCTTCCCATCATGGAAATATTATACTGAAGATGAAGGAAAATGCTAGTTGCAGGTGTTCGTCCAGGAGTTATGTGTAAGTAATGTTATTCATGGCAATTACTTTGCTTTGTCCCATACATTCTACCTCCATGATGCTTATAATACAACAAATTTTCCCATTTTTTCTATAGAGAAGGACCAATTTGGAAACTCAGGATGAGGTAACATGTGCTAATACCTCTGCTATCTTCAAGAATGCTTGGTGGCAGTATCGGAATTACCTGAAGAAAACGTATTTCACTGGCAAAGAAACTCATCAAATTCCCTTACGTTCTCCTGAGACACATTTACTGGACGATGACTGGGAACGCCTTGTTCTATACTGGTCCCGAACCAAGAATGTGGTAAGGTCTATGAGCTCATTTTTTTAAGTACTATATGCCTGCGTCTTACTGTACTCTGTTCGTGTAGAACAAGTGCTTAAACCTGAAGAACAACTATTCTCATTTAAGAGTCCATTGCTATCGTGCATACTACTTTGCTATTGTATCACTGTATTTACTCATACAAACTTATTTCTAAATTGAAGGATCCAATCGAAACTCCAATGGCACAACAGGTATGTTTACGCATGTTTCTTTAACAGGTTTGCTCTTATAAATAGCTCTGTTGATTTCAATTTCAATTGTGTATACAGTTGACTTCTCATATCATGCACATTACTAGCATCACAACAGAGCCAATAGTGTTGTTGTACATGTAGACCCATGGTACCCATCTGAAATCTTGTTGTGCCGTGTAGTTTCCCACGCTTTGTATTCTTTCGGTGCTACTTTGTCTTGAACTGATATGATTTGAACCGTGTCTCTATTTTGATTTGGCAAGACAATGCAGTGACCATAGGACATAGATATATATTTGTTTGATGCTTTTATTATGTACTACTTGGCAATAGAAGACTTGGTAGTTTAATCCTGTCCACCTTACTAATGAACTGGTTCACCGAAATGAGTTTCATATACTAGTACATGCTAAACATGTTATGTGTCTGCTTGTTTCTTCTTTTAGAATACTGACAGAATATTGGGGAAGAGTGCCTTATTAAGCAATGGTAAAGGAAGTAATGCAGATAAGGTTCAGGATAGTGAGACATCCTTGTCGGTCTCCAACAAAGCTGATAAAACAGCTAAGGAAAACTATCTTGAAGATAGTGAGACAACCCCAAAGTCCTGTCTTGGTGTAGTGTTTGAGTTACTGGCCACTACTGCTGGCACAAGCTATTCAAACTCACTGTCTGAATCAGTTCGGTTTCTTGAGTCTCAACTACAAGCTGAAAGACATCGATCAGCTATGCTGCGACAAGAAGCCGAAGGACTGCGAAAGTCCCTGGAGCATTCAGATGCATACTTTCTGGTGCAACAGCAAGCATTGGAGGATTTTAGTGCCAAACAGGAGAAAGCTAATAAGCTTGCTAAGCTTATTGCCAGCATGGTGGATACCCAGGATAATGTTTCTTGAGCTCTTCTGAAGCTGTTTCAGTTATGGACTTGTTTTGCTGCCGCTTTTATTTGCACTGGTGGCCAATTTAGATGGCCAGTGTATGTAATATGCTGCTTTGTTCCCTATATTTGCACTGGTGGCGAACTTTGATGCCCAGTGGATGTAATATGTGTAATAGCCGTAATAGCCTAGCGTTAGTTGCTTGCTTATTTATTTCCTTATTGTCTTGTTTAGTTGTTTGCTTGTAGTCACTGCAGTTCTTTTTCCGAGTTTTTCTAGTGGCCACAATAACCTATTTTTATAACCAAGCCACAATAACCATGGCACCACACGGACTATTGTAACCATGGTCCTGCTACCTGCTGTAGTGACCATGGGCCTCCTACAGGCCGTAGGATCCATGGGCCTCCTACAGGCCGTAGGATCCATGGGCCTTCTATGGGCCGTCTCATCAATGGGCCTTCTACGGGCCGTATAATCGTTTCGCCAAACATGGGCCGTACTATTCGTGGACCAATAACAGTCCGCAAAATGGGCCGTAAACGGGCTAGAGTGGAAATCATTTGTTTATGGCCCTACCATAATGGGCTGTTAATAGGCCGTATTTGATGACGCTATGAAAACAGCCCAACGTGTTAATGGGCCACAATCGGGCCGACTGTAACCACGGGTTGAATTTGGCCCACAAGCGGAACAGGCCAGTAACGGACCGTAAGTAGCCAAATTCTGGAAATGAGCCCAAGAATAAATGGGCCCTTAGAAGGCTGAAAGCTAACACGGGTTGGAAACGGCCTACGGAATAATGGGCCGTTAATGGGTATAAAGCAATACACTGTTCATTATGGGCCAGTTTCACCTCGGACCTTTAATGGGCCCAGAGTTACAAAGGGCCTCGTATGGGCCAAAAGACGTCATGGGCCATACATGGGCCGGAAGTTACAACGGGCTGGAATCATATTGGACGGCCCAGATGATGCTACTAGGCCTAATTTGGATAGGCCGTAACGGGCCGTGAGTTAGCGGGCTGTAAATGGGCTATATGCGAATAGGCCGTTAACAGGCTTTCTGTGGGCTGGCCCGCTACCTTTTGACCAAGTCAAATGGGCCGGCCTTTTCACCGGAATGGGCCTCTGTTAGGCCGTGCCACATGTCGATGTATCATAGGCGCCTCCGGTCCAATGAGTGGATGACATCTGTCCCAACGGTGAGCCGACACGTGGTTCCTCTGGCCATTGAGAATTTTACACGTGGAAAATCCCCATTGGTCCGGGCTGTTAAGGGGTTATCGGATTCAAACCGGAACCCGATAGCTTAACGGCGACCCATTACGGTGGATGCCACGTGTCAGTTACCCTTGACGAAAGCACTTCCATGACGCGCCATTTATCGTCATGGAAGTGGACACTTCCGTGATGATAATTTTGGTATTGTCATGGAACACTTCTACGATAGCACAGGTATGACTATCTTGATTCTGTCACAAAATCGTCATGGATGTACATGCATGACAGAAAACGTGACCTACTGTGACAAACACGTATCATCACGGAAGTGTATTTTTTTTGTAGTGCTTGTTGCCTTCCTGCGGGCGAATGTTGATGAGTTTGCTTGGCAACCATCTGACATCCCCAGTGTTCCCAGGGAGGTAATCCAGCACCACCTTGCTGTCTTCCCTCACGCTCGGCCCGTCAAGCAGAAGGTTAGGAGGCAAGCTTTAGAGCAGTAGCAGTACATTGCCAAGGAAATCAAGAAACTTGAAGCAGCTGGTTTGGTTAGAGGAGTGCTGCATCCAACATGGTTAGCGAACCCAGTGGTAGTGCGCAAGGCAAATGGGAAATTGAGGCTCTACATTGACTTCACAGACTTGAACAAAGCATGCTCGAAGGACCCTTTCCCCCTGCCATGCATCGATTAGATCATAGACTACACTTCCGGGTGTGATCTGCTTTCTTTTTGGATGCATACTCTGGGTACCATTAGATATTCATGTCCAAGGAAGATGAAGAGAAGACCACGTTCATAACTCCGTGTGGCACGTACTGCTTTGTACGCATGCCTTTCGGGTTAAAGAGCACAGGATCCACTTCTGCAAGAGCATTATGGATTGGTTTCGAACCACAGCTGCACAGAAACGTAGAAGCTTATATGGATGATATAGTGTTCAAAACCAGGGACAAATCAACGCTCATTCAAGATTTGGAAGAGACCTTTGCAAACTTGTGCAAGATCAGTTAAACCTTGAGAAGTGTGTGTTTGGTTTTCCCTCCGGCAAGCTACTTGGTTTCCTTGTGTCTCACCGAGGGATAGAGGCCAACCCCGACAAGATCAGAGCGATCGAGCAGATACAAGCACCCAAGACTGTCAAGGATGTGAGGAGCTTAACTGGATGCGTTGCCGCGCTAAGCAGGTTCATTTCCAAGTCTGCTGAACGTGCCTTGCCTTTCTTCAAAATTTTGTAGAAGGCAGGTACGATGAAATGGACCCCGAAGGCAGAAGCAGCGCTGCAGGACCTAAAAGCCTACTTTTCCTCTGCTCCCACCTTAGTCACTCCTAAACCACAAGAGTCATTGCTGCTATATTTAGCAGCGACGAACCAAGTGATTAGTGCAGTGTTGGTAGCGCAGCGGGAAGTGGATGAAGAAGCAACTGCCGCAACTGTCCCTTTTGAAGACGAAGCTGAACCTGTCACGGCAGAATGGGGCGCAGATCTAAGGAAAGCAAGGCAAGTTAGCGAAGCAATCCCAAGACCGCGACAAAGAAGAAAGTGGTGCAACAGCCAGTGTACTTTGTCAGCTCCCTGTTATAGGGGGCTAGGTCAAGGTACTCTGGGGGTGCAAAAATTGATCTTCGGCCTCATCATGGCCTCGAGGAAACTGCGCCACTACTTCCAAGCCCATGAGATCATAGTTGTCACTCATTTCCCACTGCAGCGCATACTGAGGAATCTCGAAGCTACCAGTAGGATAGTTGAATGAGCACTAGAGCTGTCAAGCTTTGGCCTGAAGTATGAAAGTACCTCAACCATTCAGAGCAGAGCATTAGCGGAGTTCATTGTAGAATGGATGCCCACACCAGATGAAGAGTTGCCGGAGACAGTTATCCCCGGCAAGGAGGTGCCTCAGGAGTGGACCATGTACTTCGATGGTGCCTTCTCGTTGCAACACTGGAGCGGGCATGCTTCTTGTTGTGCCCACCGGAGAGCATCTCAAGTATGTAGTTCAGATGAACTTTCCCCGGGAGAAGGCCACCAACAACACTGCTGAGTATGAGGGGCTCCTTGCTGGGCTCAGAATTGCGGTGGAATTGGGGATCAAGAAATTGGTCATCCGTGGAGATTCACAACTTGTGGTGGGACAAGTTAATAAGGATTACCAGAGTCCGTTGATGGAGGCATATGTAGAGGAAGTGACAAAGTTGGAGGAGCACTTTGATGGATTACAAACAGAGCACATGCCACGTGCGGAGAACAGTATTGCTGGTCATCTATCAAAGTGTGCTGCACGAAAGCTCCATGTGGAACTGGGAACTTTTGTCCTCCACCTAACTCAACCATCAGTGTCCCCTTCAATGATGGCCAGAGAAAGGAGGAAGTTGGACTCTGGCAAGTATCTCCCGGCAGGGCTTCCCGAAGCCACTAGTAGAGAGGCTACCGGTAACAACTTTGCTTCGGTTGGTGAGCAGCACCCTCCCACGGAACCACAAGTCCTTGCGGTCGAGGTGAGCGCTCCCACGAACGAGGAGGTGCCATTAGTCCTTTTTGTTGAGCCTCAGGCCCCAACTTGGGCGTAGCACATAGTCCATTTTCTTCAAACAGGAGAACTTCCCGAAGAGCAAGAAGAAGCTGAAAGAGTAGCCCGAAGGCCCAATATGTACCAGTTTATCGATGATACACTATACAGGGGAAAGGCCGAATGGTGTGAAATTGAAGTGCATTTGCCGGGAAGATGGGTAGAAGCTGCTGGCAGAGATACATGGGGATATGTGTGGCTCTCCTATTGGATCAAGAGCCCTGGTTGGAAAAGCCTTCCGGCAGGGTTTCTATTGGCCCACAACCCTCCAGGATGCAACCGAGCTAGTCACCAAATGTGAAGCCTGCCAGTTCCACTCAAAGAACATCTATCAACCAGCTCAAGCTCTCCAGACAATCCCTTTATCCTAGCCATTTTTGGTCTGGGGGCTCGACATCCTGGGCCCCTTCCCCCGTGCTACCGGGGGCTTTGAATTCTTGTACGTTGCAATCGACAAGTTTACAAAGTGGCCGGAAGTAGAGCCAGTGAGGAAGGTGACCGTGCAGTCAGCTATCAAGTTCTTGAAAGGATTGGTGTGCTGTTTTTGAGTACCCGCTAGAGTGATCACCGATAATGGCACCCAATTCACGAGCCGCGCCTTCATGCAATACATACAAAACCTTGGGAGCAAGGTCTCTTTTGCCTCCGTTGCACATCCTCGGAGCAATGGACAAGTGGAAAGGACGAACGCTGAAGTGCTGCATGTGCTCAAGATAAGAACTTTTGACAAGTTGCAGAAGTGCGGCAGATATTGGATCGATGAGCTGCCGGTGGTTCTTTGGTCCCTCCGTACAACACCGAATCGAGCCACCGGATAGACTCCCTTCTCCCTAGTCTATGGGGCAGAAGCAGTGCTCCCCACGGAACTCATATACTGCTCACCTCGAGTACTTGCCTATGATGAAGTAGAGCAAGAGCAGCTCCGACATGACGATGCCGTGCTCCTCGAGGAAGATTGTCTCCGGGCCGCTGTGCATGCTGCACGCTACCAGCAAGCCTTGTGCCGCTATCAGAGCCGCAGGATTCATGACCGGAGCCTTGAGGAAGGCGACCTTGTCCTTAGGCATGTTCAATCCGCCAAGGGTCCCAACAAGTTGACGCCGAAGTGGGAAGGCCCTTACCGGGTAGTACAAGTCACCAGACCTGGCGCAGTCCGTCTGGAGACCGAAGATGGCATTAAGGTGCAAAACTCATGGAATATTGAGCATCTTCGCAAGTTCTACCCACAAGGCGCGGCTGCTAGGCTCAGCCCCGGCAACCACCTTTTGTACAAGCCTTGCCGATGTGCATGTAACCCTTTGTACAAAGCCAGGTGAAGACCTTGTGCAAAGATAATAAAATGAAGCGCTGGCACCTATAACTTGCATGCATGTTTATTTTAGCATGATTCTGCCATGGTCATTTAGAGAGGGTCATATGCTGCAGTTTTTCCCCTGCGCTAACCACAGGGCCCCTACCGTGGATAAAATCTCAAAGAGGAGAAGAGAGAACAAGCTTGCATATTGGCCCCCAGCAACCCAAAGCAGATAAGTTCCCTTTAAGACATCCATAGTGTACCTCTGTGAGGAAAACTTGTGCATAGAAAAACCTTGTCACCCTCAAACATTTGTGCTCCCATATTTTGATTGGAAGATTACTTTAGTCAGATTGGTTGCAGTGGCAATTGGGAAAAGGGGTGACGAGGGGCCAGTTCTCTTCCACGCTCCTAGACTCGTCGGGTCGAGCCTCGCGGCAGCGATGGAAAGGACCGGCAAGATATCTTGCCGGAAAACCTTGTTTACTTGAAAGTATAGAGGAGTCATTCCTCTGCATGGGTATGATACATGCACAAGTGCCCGGCAAGCATATTTTTTCATTAATACGTGGATAAACAAGTACAAAACCTTACAGGGTACAAATATGGCTAAAGAGATTACATGATTTAATATAAAATTTGGCAAGTGCCTACATGTTTTAGATTGAAAAAAGATAAGTGCCCCGTAATGCCTTTCTTGTCCCTCTCCTCCAAGGAGCTACAGTGGGAGGTCAAGAGGGCAAAAGGAGTGCCTGGACAGAAGCCCAGCCTGAGCCCGTCAGGTCCCGCGGGACGCATTCTGACAAGATCGAGAGGGGCGGGGGCGAAGACAACGGACGGAGAGAGCAGCTAGGCGATGCCCTGTTCACCACCGCCAAGACCAGCGGAATGCGGCAGGAGGGTCGCCGGCAGGGAAGATGAAGCCGGAGTCCACAGAGAAGCCTGCTGGGGTCCAACTGGAGGAGGCAGAGACGTCCACACCCAACACCCCGGCAAATCGCTCTGCCGGGGAGAAGACCAGGTGCAGATGATGGTGCCGCCGGCGCCTTGCTGATGGTGACGGTGCGTCCGGCACTTAGCTGGAGTCTGAGCCACCGTCCTCCCGCACGGTGCCGTCATCATCGCCGTCACTGTCCTCTTCGTCGTTGTCGCTCGAGGAGGAGCTTTCGTCGCCGGTCGAGCTCTCCGCGCAGCACCCTAAGCGAGCACCCAAAACGCCCGAAGACCTTGATGGAGAGCAGATTGGCCTCCATTAGCTTAAAATGGAGAATGTGCCCCGCCGCCAAGATGTGGGCACGAGCAAAAGTTTTCCAGCCACGCCAGAGAAGCATGACATGAGGCACGGGGAACTCTACGTCTTCCCGCATGCTGCCGTTACAGCAACCCCTCATGTGCAGCCTCAACCCTGGCGGTTGTTCTACCTCCATCACCCTTGCGAACCGGGTGGGAAGCCGAAGACGGCTGCACGGTGGCCCGTGCAGTTTGACAATGAACTCCAACGGCTGGTCCCCGGTGTGGCCTACCATTGGGGCCACGACGGCTGGGGGAGGAGCGACCAGGGCACCACCTTGTCCTCCTCGGCCCCGAGAGCCATGACGGCCACGCCCACGCCCTGCGGCACCACCTTGTGCGCTGGATTCTACCCCTGCATCCCCATCAAGGGGAGGGAGGATCTGCCGAGAAGAGACCCTCGTCGCCACCGCTGGAGGGCGACCACGTCTTCTTCCTCTCACCATAGTAGAAGAAAGATACAAGAAGAAGAAGAAGGAGATGTGTGTGGGTGAGCCCCTCGCCCACGTTCCCTTTTATAGGGGAGCATGGCCGGGGGCTGGCTCCTCACCACCCGGAAGGCAACCGTCCCACTCCACCAATCCTGTCCCTCTACATCATTGACGACATCCAAAATCAACGACCGCCCTCCTGTGCCTATCCACGGCACCGAACTTTCTGCCATGGCACTCATTCCCGCGCCCTACGCACCCTCCACCAACCTTGCGCAATGCATGCAGCGTACGTGGCGGAAATGGTCGGCGTAGTGGAATGAGTAAAATGGTAGTTACCTTCCCGTGAAAGTGGGAAGCCCGTGAGCCATTACGTGGGTAACCCCATGTCGCTCCGCACGACTCGCGGAAAAACTGGAAACTGATTCAATCACAGGTTAATGAAGAAGCAAGTAAGATATCAAGAAAGACGTGAATCCCATTGCGGTTTGGCAAGGTGTGCGCCTGTGTATTTGTTGGGGCCTACCCCAACGATGCTAGGCGGCATGTATGGGCCAGGCCCGAGGGCTCCTGTCCGTGCAACAAACATTCACGTTTGGTTGCCAAGACTTATACACAGGCGTGCTGGCATCACATGTCCTACACCAAGCTACAAAAGCAAAACAAAGCTAGAAAAGCCGCTCTTCATGAGATCAAGGAGCGGATCAAGAAGACCAAGACAGCAGAGCATCACCTTGGGGAGGCTTCCCTTACTGGGCAAGAGAGCCTAGCGGGGTCGAGGCCACCCCAGTGACAAGTCCAAGATTTCCCCGGCAAGCTTGCTGGGTCTGCCGAGGGCGAGAACTGCCGCCAAGGCACCACCGCTCCACCACTCCACCGCACCACCATGTAAATCGCCTATCAATGCGGTGTCGAGCCTCCAAGTGATTAAGTGGCTACCACCAAGCATGTGGCAGCCCATTAGAAGATAGATTATCCTCATGTGACACCCGTCCAGAGGCGTATCAGACAGATAAGCAGAAGATAGTTAAGTGGCACGGCAGGCTTGTCGGGCTTCACCCTCAACACCACACCTAGCAGTGCATTTATGCACTTTGTCCTAACTGCAGAGTTAGGTATGATAGCACTGTTAGCTATCTAATCACTAGATAAAGACTGTTTTGCCACTGTGGTCACCCCTTATGCTATAAAAGGAGGTCCAAGGCTAACTAGCAAAGGATTCGGACCCTTGCACACTTGTACATGCATAGCTGCTCTCCTTGAGGCCACCTTGCCGGGCTTGAGCACTGCGTGTTCATCGTGTTCCTCCATCCAATCCACCAAAGCATGAGTAGGGTTTTACGCTTCTCAGCGGCCCGAACCTAGGTAAAAACCACCAGCGTCACCACCGTCGTGTTGTTTCATGGCCTCTGCTCTTTGTCTAACGTGATCTTCCCCCTTGCCAAACCACAAGGGGCCAATGGCCCCATAGGTGATCGTGTCCACCCACGACACCTAGTTCCTCCAGTACTGATATAAGTTGGCGCTGCCTTGATGGTGTGGCACACCTTCCATTTGGGCATGCCGGTCCTTGGCATTGTTGTGGGGGGCTAGCCATTGGTCTGAGCACCACTCATCCACCAATGCCTCCCAACAATCCATCTTATCTGCACACCATCTCAGGGGCACCTAAGTTAGTATAGAGAAATTTGAGCGCTACGCCTATGAATCAAATCAAGGAAACTAAGTACAAGGCCTTAAGAATAGGTAATTACCTACATGTACTGCTCCTTCTTCAGAAAATTTCCGCGGCACGACGGCTTGGCCTTCTTAACACCATGCGAGGCGTAGTAGTCTCGAATAGCCTGCACCCGAGCCTCGTGCCGTAAGTTTTGTAGTAGGCGCTTGCACTCGGCATCGATAACCTGTGCCGCGGCCTCCTCGTATCCCTCCTCACACCTATAGAATGTTTGCAATCAAAGGAGATAACACTGATTAGTACAATAACTAGCTATTTGAAGATTTTTAATTGTGTAAAGGAGAAATTACCCAAAACTTTCTTATCACCATGTCGGCCCTCGTGTTGCACAAGACACCGTCGATCATCTCCTCCGACAGGGCCGGGGCAGCCAAGTAGTTCTCCCAGCTCAATCCTAGCTGTGGAAGCTGACCCTCACCGGGCGATGTGACAAACCCTGGGATGTTTTGCCGGCAAATCACACCAAGGATGGTGTTGGGCCTGCGGACATCCTGGGCGTGTAGCCAACCCCTGCAGTATGGCAAGGCCAACGTAAGCGATATTTGAAGAAACGTGAAGGCAAAAGGTACAAAAAGAGTAAATGCACTTACCTCTCCCCATCAGGCCTAATCAACCACCTCTACTCGTGGGTCGCCGGCACTGGCGGGAGCCGTGTACTACCATGCTAGTAGACAGTGCCCCCCTCAACCACCTCGCCCTCGCTATTAGAAATCTGATCCCCGCCACCATCAGCATGGCCACTCGGCCCCTTAGGCGGATCCGGCCAGGTACCCCATCCGGACGTCTCCTGGGACATAGCTTGGTACAGAGTCTCATGGGCCAAAGGCCCGTCGCCCCGAGGCTCATGGACCGGAGTCCGCATATCCTCCTCCTCAAATGTGTCCACCCTAGCAGTCCTGTGCTCGGGTGAATCAGCTGGGGGTGGCGCGCGAGGAAGGCGTAGCAACCTGCCTACCTCTCCCGCGGCCACGTCCTCCCTGACCTCCTCTCTTCTTCCCTCCCCGACCTCCTCTCCCGGTGGGTAACGACGCCGATGGAGAAGCGCCCACTGGTGTCTGCATACTGTCGAGCAACGCTCTCCGTAGAGACTGGGTTGGAATGGAAGTACCCCTCCCACCACGCACCAATGAAGAAGGAGCTTCTGAGTGCTCGGGACCCACGCCCACCATCTTTCAACTCCTGCCATGACAAAGAGTAAACGAAATTAGTACAACATAAAAAAATTGAATACCGACATGAATAATAATATGTATATAATTTAAGTGTATCATCATCATGTACAACATAAAAAATTTGAATACCTAACATGAACTAATAATATATATGTATATAATAAAAATTGAATACCTGACATGAACTAATAATAATCTTGTTCGTCTATATATGCTCCGGGATCAATAAATGCATCATCATCATCACTATCATGAATGACGTGCTCATCGGGTTCAGCGGCATCAACATGTGGAAGGCCTCCTTTATGTAATCGGTCAAGCATTGACAGGTCATCCGCAGCAGTAACCTCTTCTTATTCTGGCTCAGGGGTGAAGTCGGATTCACTGTTGATGTCTACTTCAATGTTCTGGGGTGAAGTAGAGCGGTTCTTGAAAACATTTTTTGGAGAGACGTGTTTCTTGGAAGAATTCTCCTTCATATGTGTCTGGGTTAATGTGAGGTTCATAATCCTCTTCATTGGGGGGAGGTGGTCTAACACGTGGCGGCGCTTCATAAACGACATCCCAACCATTTAGATTTGGATCAGTTTGGCAGGCCCACGGTGGATAGAAAACTTGGGTCGCCTGTTGAGCCGTAATATAGACATCGGGAACATCTAAATGGGTGCTTTGTTTGATTTCAACTAGCCCTATATGTTCATGAGTCCTTCTAGTCTCCTTCAGCTGGAACCAATAACATTTGAAGACTACGACGTTCGGTGGGTTTTCACCATAGAATAGAAGTTCATAAATTGCTTCAACTCTTCCATAATACTCGGTACCTCCTTCGCCGATAGAAGAGACACAACAATTTGTAGACTTTTGGTCGGCCATAGATAGCTCTTTGCCAAAGGTACGAAAGTGATACCCATTGATGTCGCATTTGTCAAAGTAACGGACCTTATAGTGAAAACCATTAGCGACTTGTCTCAATTCAGTGCCCATAGACTCTGAATTAGCCTACAAGTTTAATACAAAAGGATTGTTGCATGAGCCGCAAATTAGACGAAGAAATGAAATGGTCTAATGGAAATTACCGTTTGTTTGAACCAAGAGATGAAACTGGGATAGCCGCCTCCATGCTTTGCTAGAAGCTCATACTCTTCGATGGTATCCTTTTGGATCACCGCTCCATCCGAGAATTTGGCGACGTATCGACTGTATCAAATATCCGGGAATAAGAGCAATTCAAAGGAATTAGAAGTTGCGAAACAATGTACCGAAAACTTACTCGATGTACGGCCGCACTTCTGTTAGGTTATTGAAGATATACAACGAAATGGTCCACCATTCTTCGACTTCCAACGCTATTGCTTTCGAAGCACCGGCTGGTGCGAGCTTCCCTTTGAATAGGCTGAGGTTGGATCCACCTTTTTTAGGGTCGCCAGCATTGTATATGCAAATGATGATTTTTGTCTTCGTAGTGTGCTATCAAGAAGTTTGCTGCCTCCTCAGTAATGAATGCCTCGGCCATCGATGCTTCAATTCTACGTTTATTTTTACATTTTGCTCAAAGCGTCTTCTGCATCCTCTCAGTTGCGTAGCACCAACGATTTTGCACAGCCCCCCCAATCTTGCCTCGATCAGGAGATGCAAAATCAAATGTTGCATTGGATTAAAGAAGCCCGGTGGAAAGATCTTCTCTAACTTGCAGATCAACTCCGGCGCCAACTCTTCCATTTCAACTAGCACGCCAGGCGATAGTTCTTTCCCACAAAGAACACGAAAGAAATAGCTCAACTCTGCCAGTACTAGCCATTCATCCTCAGGGATAAAGCCACGCAACATCACCGGCATTACCCGCTCAAGCCATATGTGCCAATCATGACTCTTGAGACCAAATATTTTCAATTTTTCAAGACTCACTCCCCTCATTAGATTCGCTGCATACCCATCGGGGAACATCAAATACATTTTCACCCACAAGATAATTTCCTTCATAGCTGGCCTTCCAAGATTGAACCATGCCTTTGGCTTCGTCCAGTTCTGCTTTCCTTTTGGTTCTTGCATGTTTTGTAACGGTCTATCACATAGAGCCTCCTGATCGACTCTAGCCTTAGTATTATCCTTTGACTTCCCCTCTATGCCGAACAATGTACCAAAAAGGGCCTCGGCGATATTCTTTTCAGTGTGCATCATGTCCATGTTGTGTGGGCAAAGGAGGTCTTTGAAGTAAGGCAGATCCCACAAGCATGTCTTGTGAGTCCAGGCATGTTCCGAATTATACCCCTTGAAATACCCTGGATGCTCTGGATTAGGCTCGAGAGCGTTTAACTGATCCAGGGTCTGTTGACCTGTCAACGCAGGTGGTGCAGAGTTTTTGACAACTCTACCTTTGATGAAGTTCTTCTTGTCTTTTCTGAACTTATGGCGAGGATCCAGGAACTGTCTATGCAAGTCGAAGCAAGAAAACTTGCGACCCGCCTGCTACCAACGAAACTGAAGAGCTGCCTTGCATGTGGGGCACGGGAACCTTCCATGCACACACCAGCCAATGAA
Source organism: Thinopyrum elongatum (assembly GCA_011799875.1). Lineage (NCBI taxonomy): Eukaryota > Viridiplantae > Streptophyta > Magnoliopsida > Poales > Poaceae > Thinopyrum > Thinopyrum elongatum. Next base: position 283,164,331 of record CM022303.1, read on the forward strand.
TAGCGCATACGCCGGCAAGTCATGCATCGAGTACATGTACCAGACTTGCAGTATGAAGTTTTGTTTGCTAGCAGCGTCGTATGTCTTCAACCCATCATCCCAAGCTTCTTGCAATTCATCCTTAAGCGGCTGCATGTACACATTCATATTCTTCCCCGGATAGTTGGGCTCTAGAATTATCAACGTCAGGAAAATGTTCTTCCTTTGCATAATCTATCCGGGGGGGATTGAGTGGAATGACAAATATAGGCCAACAACTGTATTGGGTTGCCTTCAGACCAAACACATTGAACCCATCCATGCTGATGGCAACTCAAGGATGCCTTGGATCTGCCGCTTTTTGCTCATGTAAGGCATCGAATTGCTTCCATGAAGAACCATCTGAAGTGTGTACCATCATCTGATTCCCATTTGCATCTAGTTCGGTTCTTTTGCCCATTTTTGTGCCATGTCATCTGTCTGGTCGTCTCTTCGACCATGAAAAGAAGTTGAAGTCTTGGTACGATTGGCATATACCGAAGAACATTAATGGGGATTTTGGTCTGCCTCTTCTCACCCATACCGTTGTCTACCACAACAAACCTGGAAGACTTGCAAATGGGACAATAGTTCAAGTCCGCATACTCAAGCCTAAATAAGGCAAATCCTTTCTCACAGGCATCTATCTTCTCATAGGGCATCATAAGTGCATGGAGGATTTTGTCCGACTGGTAAAGGTTTGCAGGCATTACATGGCCTTAGGGTAGAAAGAGTCCAAATATTGTCATCATCGCGTTGTAGCATTCTCTGCCCAAGTTGAATTGAGCCTTCAGAGCCATTACTTGTGAGATGGCATCCAGCTAACAAAGCTCAGTGTGCTCGTGGAGAGGACGTTTTGAAGACTCCAACATTTCATTGAAGGCCTTTGCAGACTCCTCCATCTCATCGTCCGAATCCCGAGCATCATCAAAGTCTTGCACCATGTCTTCCATCCCAGTACCATGCTCGTCGATGTGACGACGAACCACCTCAGCTCTGGCACGTTGGGCAGACTCACCATGAAATGTCCACACCATATAACCGGGCGTAAAACCCCACTTCTACAGGTGTTTACCCATTTCATCATCTGTCCTCTTCTGGAAGTTGTCACACCTAGCACAGGGGCACCAGGTTTTTCTCTGGCCATTTGCACATGTGGCTCTCACAAACCCCTTGGTTTTTGTTAACCATTCATTGGTCATGTCTTTCTGACTAGTGTGACCGGTGTACATCCATGCACGATCACTCATCTTGCCTAGCTACTGGACACACAAGAAATATATATATAATTCAGCATGTATATTCATCAGTTAATCTAGTTTGTCAATTTTATTATGTCCATGCAACCTACACGCTAATAGGTAAAGATAGGTCCTAATCCCACCCGAGTATGTGTAGATTGGGTTCATTTTCCCATGCTCTGCTCTAGATCCAACGCAAAATTTCGGCAGCACCTCCCCACTATTCTCCTGATACACATCTCGGCAATAAATAGAGAGGATGTGTACCCAGAGAACAACAGGGAGGCACTGACGTAATTATGCGTCTGATCCAGAGCAGAGCATATGGGAAAATGAACCCAATCTACACATACTCGGGCTGTCCATGGATAACGTTGGACAATTCAAAAGAATCACGGTTATAAACATGCAAATGCATGCATATTTATAACTATAACCCTTTCCAACGGGAGACGCATACTGTTCACGCATACTGATGATTGAAGACACCTATAGCTAGCAAGTTTCATCAGCACGAAGACCGAAACAGAGCAAATAATGAAGGGGGGAGGAGATGTCATTTGTGCTCACCCACGAACGCAGGGGCGGAGCTCGTCAAACACCAGACCCTCGCAGCAATGAAACAACTGCACATTTAAATCCAAAGATGAGTAACGTAGCATTATTTTTTTCCTGTCAACCTAACTAAATATTTACAATAGGATGCCACCGCCAAGTTGTAAAAAAAGATTCGCACTGCTCGTTCCCCGCAACAACCCCTAACCTAAAGAGTTATCATTTAGGGTTCCGTCGACACCGAGGCACACGCTAACCTAAACAGCTGTCATTTATTGTTCCATCGACGTCGAGGCACCCCCCTAATCTAAATAGTTGTAATTTAGGGTTCCATTGATGCCGAGGTATGCCTTAACCATAATTGATGTTATTTAAGGTTCCGTCCACGCAGAGGCACCCCTACCCGAAATATATGTCATCCAGGGTTCCGTAGACGTCGAGGCACACCTAACCTATATAGATGTCATTTAGACTTTCGTCGATGCCAAGGCACCACCTAACCTAAATAGCCATCATTTCTTCTCCTCCTCCTCTTCTTCTTCTTCTCCTTCTTCTTCTTCTTCTTTTCTTCTTCTCCTCCTCTTCTTCTTCTTCTTCTTCTTCTTCGGTGGTTACTGTCCCAATCTACTCTCGCCTCATCTCGCCTTTCTGTCTGAGTCCAACCTTCTCCACCGCGGCGCACAAGAACACTTTGAGCACCCCTTGTTGCATGCAGTGTCATACCAAAAACCATCAAACAAACGCCACTCCATGTGTGCACCCAACGGTGCTGACACCCAGCTTGTTGTGTAGAGGGTTCGTGAGCCAACCCCGTAATCAACCGATCGGCCGAGTTCTGCTCCAGAATTTTTATGACTCACATACATTTTGTACCTTAACTTCGGCCTTTGGTTTTTCCAAGGAAAATATACTTCTCATGTTCCTTATCGCAAGGTGTAGTATTAAACTTATTGAAGCTGGAAAATAACTTTTTCTTCAAGAAGTCTATCTTTTTATCTTTGCTAAAGTTTGTAAATGAAATTGTCAACATTTATAATACCAAATAATTGTATCTGCAAACAAATTTATTTTCATATTTTTATTTACTTAGTATAGTGGATATTATTATCTTTTTGTATAAACATGTCAAAATTAATTAAATAAACAATTTGACTTTAAGAAAAAAACAGAGAAAGAAAAAGTGCTCACCGGGGGAGTCGGGGTCATCGAGGTCGGGGCGGCCGGGGTCGACGGAGTCGGGGTCGGGGGAGTCGGAGTCGGGGTCGGGGCGGTCGGGGCGGCGGCGTGTGGCGGGCGGGGTTGGTGGAGCATCTGGGGGGTCGGGCGGTGGGACGGGCGGCCGGGGCCGCGGGGCGCCGGGGCGACGGCGGCGATGGGCGGGGGGCGGGCGGCGGGCCGGGGCAGCGGGGCGGCGGGGGGTCGGGGCGATTGGGTGTCAGGGACGGTGGGTGCGGTGTGGGTGGGTTGGAGAGAGAAAGAGAGAGAGAGAGAGAGAGAGGTGGGGCGGGGTGGCCGACCGTTAGATACATTAGGGTGGGGGGTCTTTGCCGTCTGCTTTCCTGAATGTTTGTCGTCCGCTATTCTTTGTCGTCCGCTTTGGGGCTCTTTGCCATCTGCTAGCAGACGACAAAGAGTGTAGTACAGCGCAGCGCTCCAGTGGGTCCTACCCCGTCTCTTTGCCGTCTGCTTTGGGGCTCTTTGCCGTCTGCTAGCAGACAGGAAAGAGGGGACTGACGGCAAATATAATCTTTGCCATCAGTCCACTCTTTGTCGTCTGCTTTCCTGAAGCAGACGGCACAGACGTTCTTTGCCGTCAGCTAGCAGACGGCAAAGAGGGGACTGATGGCAAATTCTCTGTTTCCAATAGTGTGGGATCCATCATCTGGTCGTAACATCCGGAAAGAAGAAGGTAGGGGAAAAAAGGGGTAGCAAAGCAACCGTGAGTACTCATCCAAAGTACATGCAAGCATTGGATCTATACTAAGTATGCATTGGTATCAAAGGAAGGGATGTATCTGTGGACTAAACTGCAGAGTGCCAGAATAGAGGGGAAGGCCTAGCCTATCGAAGACTAGCATCTTCAAGCATCTTGCAGCATTTAGAAGAGTACAAAATAGCATATTATACTTAACAAGTATGTTGTAACATTAGCACCCAGAGATCGTTTCTCGACTCCCTGCGAGAAAGCAATCCCGGAGCCATCATATCCTTTTCATGCCTTGGCATCCAGTTCTAGTTGTATCAATCAGGATACAACTCCGAGCGTCCGTTACCGTGGACACAGCTATTCAAATAGATAATACTTCCTTGCAGGGGTGCACAAACTTACCCAACACGCTCGATCAAGTCCGGCCGGACACACCATTAGGTCATGACTGGCCTCGGCCGATCAATACACCGCAGTCCTACCTAGGCTCAATAGAGAGGCCAGCACGCCGGTCTACATCCTAAGCGCGCAGGGGTCTTGGGCCCATTGCCTTTTGCACTATTGCATGTTGCATGGACGGCTGGGATCGGTCCTGGCAACCTCCTTATACAAGGCAGGTGCTTACGCGGGCCACCCAGGCGTGTGCCGCTCCATCGCTGACGTCTGAAGAGCTTTCGGCTGATACATATGACGCAGAGTACTCATACTTATTCCCGCGTGGTGGTCTATGCAAAAAAGGCCAGAGGCCTACTCGGATCACATATCCAAACCGTTAGTGTCTTGGTAGCGCGCGGTAACGAGCAGAGACTCACGATCATGTGACCCCGTGGCCCCGTCTCGTGGACTTACAGCAAGGGCTAAGAATGCCCGGCCATGCCATGTAATTATCTCGCGGGTACCCTCCAGGTCAACCCGACTACACATCAACTCGCTGGTACACTCACGGTCAACCCGGTGTCACTTTTCTCTCACGGGTACCCCTCGTGGCAAACCCAACTTCAGTCATGGTTCTGGGGTAAAGTCAAAGTAATCGTGTGTCCAAAATAGCAAGGGGAAAACCCGAGGAATCACCTTCGATGGTTTCCCACTCGATGTAACCGTCAAGGTGGACTTGGAGGAAACACCCTCGATGGTCCACACTTGAAGGATTGCTCGACAGAGTCGTTATCTGGACTGGTGAAGGAGGAATCACCCCCGATGACCACGACCGAATAGAAACACTACAGGGTTAACATCAGAAGTGCTGATGAGGTATCACCCTCGGCACTCAATAGTAACTCTGCAGAGTCGTACAACTAAGGGGGGGGTGATGTGCAGTGTCGGGGCATGGACATCAATCACATTGATCGAGTCATCAAACATAAAGCATGGAAACTGGGACAAGGTGAGGGGTCACTGATGGATCACTAACCAACCTATACTAAGGAGTTTAGGATAAGCAAGTAAGGTAACAAGTGTAGGTTACAAAAATCAGGCTATGCATGAGAATAGGATCATACAAAAGCAGTAGCATTTCTAATGCAAGCATAAGAGGGAAGGGAAATGGGCGATATCGAAATGATCAAGGGGGTTTGCTTGCCTGGTTGCCCTACAGATGAAAGGAATCTTCGGAAGCATAGCCGTAGTCGAACACCAAAGCATCAACGATCTTGGGGTCTACCGGAGAGGATGGAGGCGGAAGAAACAATAAATAATAGGCATACAAAGCAACAGAAATCATGACATGACCATAAGCTATGCTAAGGGTGACCTAACACAGGGCTACGCGTTATAGACGAAGCGAGAAAATATCTGGGAATATTTTCCCGGCTCCGGGCATTTATCGGTCACACGATCCGGAGGGGAAGGTTCCATGTTTGCAGTGTTAGAGGGGTGTGACAAGTATGTGGATAGCATATTCGGATTCGTTATATTTTTCTACGCAACTTTCATATATAAATTATTTTCATCCGAGTTACGGTTTATTTTGTATAATTTTTCAAATATTAAAAGAATTTATGAAATTACTGGATTAATATTAGTTCAAAATTAATAAATAGTTAATTGCTACGTGCAACCAGAAGTGCACATAGAAATGGACCTATTAGACTGACAGTGGGCCCAGGTCAACTGCCCAGCCAGCAGTTGGCTGGTCAAAGGGTCCAGCAGGACCCACCTGTCGGTGACCGAGACTTAGCCCAGTCAGCATTTTGACTCGGTCAAACTAGACAGGCGGCCCACCTGTCATATGGATAGTTAATTAACAGGGGGTTTAATTATTTTGATTAGCACAGGGGCCCAGCTGTAAGTGGCAGATTAGTGTGTGGGGGGTAAATTAGATTAGTGGTTAATCTAAACCGGTCGGGCCCGCCTGTCATGGAGAAGCGGCCGGCTCAAACGAACTGCGCGCGCCGGTGCAGCTCCGGCAAACCAACCGCGCAGTGGTGGCCATCAGGGACATCGCTGCAGACGGCGACTGGACGCGCCGCTGGGCTCGACGGTGAGCTGGCCGTGTCGCGCGTCCGACGGAGGCCGCGGGAGGTCCTACGATAGCCGGAGTCGAGCACGGCGGCGACTATGGCGGCCGTCGGAGTTCGGTAGTGGGCGAGACAACCTTGCGGCACGCAAATGTTCAAACCAAAGGGCCAGGGGCTATCTATAGGGCAGCAGAAGAATGACTACATGCTCGGGTGCAACCTTTGCTCGCTTTAGCGATGGCGGCGATGAGTACGGCGGCGCTGAGCTCACGGGTGCGGTGGCGGCTAGCCTAGGGGGAGCCGGAGCTCAGGGGGGAAGAGGGAAGGATGCGGGGGGCTCACAGGGAGGTCGCAGAAGGGTCGATGGGGCCGGGGGTGCTCGAGGATGAGGGGATCGACGCGGCGGCCGAAGTGGATCCCGGTGACAGGAACGAAGCGTGGTCGGCATTATCGGGGCTCCTGTCATTGACCTCATGGTGTGGCAGAAGCAGGCGACCGCCACGGCCTCAACAGCGGCACGGCGAGGACGGCACCCGATTGCGGTGGTGTAGAGACGGGGGACGCGGGGAAAGGAAGGGAAGGTCTAGGGTTCGCCTGGGGATCCCCTGGGGTCGGCCTTATCCCTCCATGCGACCGGGGGATTGCCGACGCGTGCACATCACCGACTATGGCACCGATGGATGAGTGCCACACCCTCCCCTGTGAACAGGAGGGAGAGGGGAGTTGGGCTGGCCAACTCCTATCATAAATGGGCCAAAGTGCATACTGTGTTTTTTCCTTTCCCTTTTTTTTACTTTTCTGTTTTCTTTTAGCTATTGTTTCCTGTTTGTTTGGCCACCAAATGAATTTTGTAAAGTATGTAACTTGTCAAAACAAATACTAGGCATTATTTAGTACTGCCACAAAAAGTTTGTAGTCAAATTGAATTTATTCAAATTATGTTTGCATTTCAAAGGGGCAAATTAGTGCTGTTGGGCCACTTTAAAATATTTCTAGGGTTTATTTGGTGGGTCAAATAATGTTGGGTTCAACATGACAATGATCAGGGGAATTTATAGAATCTTGGGAACAATTTAGTTTTACTGTTTGAAGAAATAATTTATTTGACTTTATTTTAAAATTTGAAATTGGCTTTGATTTTGATCAAGTCACAATTTGGCTTAGTTAAACTTAATGACATGGCACCATTAGGGGGAGATTACTGTAGCATGATTCTCGGGGTGTTACAAATCTCCTCCACTAGAAGAAATCTCATCCCGAGATTTTAAGAGGTGGAGTAAGGGGGAAGTTCTAGTTACGAAATTCTAACATATCTTCTCGTTCTTGGTTACTTTTCTCAAAGAAGTTGATCACTTTCATTGATGTCTTCATTTCTCTGCATCCATGCATCATGATGAAGTTGTCGTTCTTCCTTTCGGATCATCACTGTACTTACGAAGGGACAACGGGTAACTTCGGTAGAATGGACCTTACAAGGTTGATTAATTGGTAGATAGCTCAGGGAATGTGGTAGAAAGTAACTCTCGAATTGATCTTAAGAAAACATCGAGAGCAAAATAAGAAGGTACCATACGAAGTTTCGAGCGGGCAGGCAATCATTTGATGCCTAATCAGAAGGCAAAAGGGTTCAGAGCAACGAAAAGAAATATTGCGTCTGATACCAGACTAGATCATCCATAGGACGGTGGCTTGTGAATTTCATACGAAGCCAAGTGCAAAGGATACTTCAGAATCAAGGTTGTATAGGAGAGTCAGGTTTTGATCCTGTGGAACTATGGGTCATGGGCCCACCATATGGGTTAAAAGTAGAAAGGGCACTGTCATCTTGCACGGTCGTGATAGCAAGGCATGTCAGAGGGTAGTCTGCCAGTTATGTGGGCAACAACGTTAGTACCAAGGGCGAGGGACGAAGAGAACCATTTTCCTGCTAGTTGAAACGAGGCGGACCAATAGGCAAAGTTCTCGTCCATCGGTGGTTACAGGAATATCATCAACAATAGTAACAGGGTCTTACTGACAGGGTTGTACACCAAGGTGTTTACATAAGCAGAGGAATATTGCTACTCAGATCATATAGATCACAAGAAAGGTTAAACAAAACAATGGAAAGGGAAATGTGATTATACCCAAGTATAAGGAGTATATCTTGACCAAGGACAAACTGAGCATGATATACATGATAGGGCAACAGATACATATCCATTTCAAAAAAATGGGATGAGGAATTTATGAGGTTTACCCATACAACAGTGTTTGGATAATTGTTCAAGAAAATTTTGCATTGGGGGGCCAAGAAAAGGATGGTGATGGCGATAAGTATTACTATATCAAGAATTCTTAAGTGGTGGAGCAATTCTCACCACATCCTCGACATAAAAGGTGGTAATACTCCAAGGTAGAACATAGCGTAAGCTGGATAGCAAGGAGCTCCATAACATGAACAAGTTTTGTGTTGGAGGGAAGGCAATGAGGTTGTCGATGATAACACAAATCATCGAGGGGCAAGGATGGTATTTCTCATCATGAATTCGATTGATATCCTGGAAGATTCCAGAATGTTCGATGATGATAACGACACATTTGTCAAGAGGATTCATGAAGATGTAATCAATCAGCAATGACATCAAGCCAAAGGAATGGTGAAGCAAAAAGGTTATTGGAACCACGGATACGACACAAACTCGGAATCAAGCTTGTTGTTCAAGGCAAAACGATATGACGAGAAAGATCGGTGTAAGCTTAGCTCATCGTCCAAAATTGTGCTCCGGGAAGAAGGACCAGGTAGCACAGTTAAAATTTAGCTCGATAATGATATAGCAGATCAGGCTAGGAATGACTTGAAGGATTATTAAACTAGTAAGTAACGAAAATTACTTGAGTTATTGAACCGGAGTGCGGAATCGATTCACTTATCGGTGTTCTCGAGTGACTAATAACTCAAAACCCGGGGGAAATCTGAAATCGGTGACAGGCAGTACTAGTTGAAGACTCATAGGAAGCAACACAGTTCTTTGATATTCTCGAGATACCGGAGGGTAATACTCGAAGGAAGACCAAAAGACAGGTTGAGGAGATGTATTGATCTGCAACAGACAAGCCGTCGGACATGCTCCGATGACATGGGGTTGCCGATGGCCGCGGCCTCAATGGTAGCACGGCGAGGACGGCGCCTAGCTGCGGCTGTGCAGAGGAGGGGGACGCGGGGAAAGGAAGGGAAGGGGCTAGGGTTCTCCTGGGGTGCCCTGGGGTCGGCCTTATCCCTTCGCGCGACCGGGGGATCGCCGACGTGTGCACATCACCGGCTATGGCATCGATGGATTAGTGCACACCCTCCCCTGTGAACAGGAGGGAGAGGGGAGTTGGGCTGGCCAGCTCCTATCATAAATGGGCCAAAGTGCGTACTGTGTTTTTCCCTTTTCCTTTTTTTACTTTTCTGTTTTCTTTTAGCTACTGTTTCCTATTTGTTTGGCCACCAAATGAATTTTGTAAAGTATGCAACTTGTCAAAACAAATACTAGGCATTATTTAGTACTGCCCCAAAAAGTTTGTAGCCAAATTGAATTTATTCAAATTTTGTTTGCATTTCAAAGGGGCAAATAAGTGTTGTTGGGCCACTTTAGAATATTTCTAGGGTTTATTTGGTGGGTCAAATAATGTTGGGTTCAACATGACAATGATCAGGGGAATTTATAGAATATTGGGAACAATTTAGTTTTACTATTTGAAGAAATAATTTATTTGACTTTATTTTAAAATTTGAAATTGGCTTTGATTTTTATCAAGTCGCAATTTGGCTTAGTTAAACTTGATGACATGGCACCATTAGGGGGAGATTATTGTAGCATGGTTCTCGAGGTGTTACAAAAGGGTGATGTAGCAAAGTAGAGATAAGTATTTCCCTTAGTTAAGAACCAATGTATCAATCCAGTAGGAGGCACAAGCAAGTCCCCAATAGATGCACCTACACAAACTAACAAACACTTGCACTCAACGCGAAAAAGGGGTTGTCAATCCCTTCACGGTCACGAACAAGAGTGAGATCTAATAGAGATAGGTATAAAAGATAAGTAAAAGGCAAAATAAAGTAAATATAAATAAATTGCAGCATGGTATTTTTGGGTTTTTGGTTTTATAGATCTGAAAAATATATAATGAGAAATAGACCCGGGGGCCATAGTTTTCACTAGAGGCTTCTCTCTTGAAAGGACAAATTACTGTTGAGCAATTGATAGAAAAGCGCAAAGTTATGATGATATCTAAGGCAATGATCATGAATATAGGCATCACGTCCGTGACAAGTAGACCGACTCCTGCCTGCATCTACTACTATTACTCCACAAATCGACCTCTATCTAGCATGCATCTAGTGAATTAAGTTAACAAGAACCACTACTGGAATCTGGCATTTTGCCATCTGCCAGCTCTTTGCCATCTGCCAGCTGATGGCAAAGAGGCTCTTTGCCGTTTGCTTTGGGATAGCAGACGGCAAAGAGCTGGCAGATGGCAAAGAGAGTCTTTGCCATTAGCTGGCTCTTTGCCGTCTACCAGCTGACGGCAAAGAGGGAAAAGGCAGATGGCAAAGAGCCTGGTGGGCCCCACGGGGCACGGCGTGGCTAGGTCAACTTCTTTGCCGTCTGCTGGCAGACGGCAAAGAGGTTAACTTCTTTGCCGTCTGCTAGCAGACGGCAATGTCCCACCTTGGCAGACAGCAAAGCCGGGGCGGACGGCAAAGAAGAAGCACAACACCCGGATCGATCATGCGGATCGATGACTTGGCTACATCTTATACGCACATCCCCACCCACCCCATCGGACGCACACCCCACCCAGGCACCCACGATGCACACGCCCCGAGGGCAGCATCCACCCCACCACATGCCACCTCACCCCACCACATCTCTCTCTGTCCCTTATCCCCACAACACCACATCTCTCTCTCTCCTTTCTCTCCCTCTCGATCCAAATCAGCACACCGACCGGCCGGCGCCCGCCACCGCCTCGACCCCCGGCCTTGCCGGCCAAACCTCACCCGCTGGTTCCAGCCTCGCTGGCCACCACCTCTTCCGCCGGCCGTGTCCACTTCCCCCTTCACCGCCTGCCTCGGACACTTCCTTCGTCACCCCCATAGGCCTGCTGGCGCCCGCCACCACCTCGTTGGCCGCCATCACGCCTGCCGGCTCCAGGCCTGACTGGCTTCCTTCTCGTCCGCCGGCCCAGGCCCCGTCGCCCGTCGCCCCAGCCTGCCTCCGTGTCTCGTTGCTCATCGACCGCGGCGGCCTCTGCGCCCTGTCTCCCCTGCCGGCCTCCATCGGCCCCGGCTCCGTCAGCCCCGCCGGCCTCGAACCCCGGCCCCGGCCTCGAGGAGAAGTGAGAGGGTGCGGCTTCTAGTTGCTCCTGCTCCGGCGACCACGGGCACAGAGGAGTTTTGCCTTAGGATGGCTGCGGGTGCTAGACCATGGGCACAGAGCAGTTTTGCCTTAGGATCAGCAAGTGATGATGTATTCTGTGTAAATATTGTAATTTTGTATTGTGAAATTTGTCCGTTCGTCTTCGATTCTTGGAACAAAGTGTGGATGGATAATGTCGTGTTCGTCATTGTCCGTTCGTTCTTTGTAGCCTCTGCACTTAGATTGTTTATTTATTTTAATAAACAAAATTCTTTGCCGTCTGTGATTGTAGGAGGCTGACGGCAAAGTCTCCCGTTAGCCACCTAACGGAGCTAACCCTATCCAGTGGCTTTGCCGTCTGCTAGCAGACGGCAAAGAACTTTGCTTCTTTGCCGTCCGCTAGCAGACGGCAAAGTGGCCTTTGCCGTTATCTGTTCAGCCGGACTGTTGGCCGTCTGCTGGCAGACGGCAAAGGCTTTGCCGTCCGCCAGACATGCCTTTGCCGTCTGCTATGGCAAACGGCAAAGTAGTTGATTCCAGTAGTGAACGGAGTAACGCCTTAAGAAAGATGACATGATATAGAGGGATAGATCCAATCAATATGGTAAAAAACCCATCTTTTTAACCTTAATGGCAACAATACAAATACGTGCCTCGCTACCCCTACTGTCACTAGGTGAGGACACCGCAAGATTGAACCCATCACAAAGCACCTCTCCCATTGCAAGAAAAACCAATCTAGTTGGCCAAACCAAATCAATAGATCGGAGAGAAATACAAAGCTATCTTAATCATGCATAAAATAGTTCAAAGAAGACTCAAATAATATTCATAAATAATCTGATCCTAAATCCACAATTCATCAGATCTCAACAAACGCACCACAAAAGAAGATTACATCGAATAGATCTCCAAGAACATCAAGGAGAACATTGTATTGAAGATCAAAGAGAGAGAAGAAGCCATCTAGCTACTAGCTATGGACCCGTAGGTCTGTGGTAAACTACTCACACATCATCAGAAGGGCAGCAAGGTTGATGTAGAGGCCCTCCGTATCGAATACCCCTCCGACATAGTATCAGAAGGGCAGCAAGGTTGATGCGGAGTGCCGGAAAAGGCCCCAAGATGGGATCTCATGAGAACAGAAGCTTGCGGCGGCGGAAAAGTATGTTTGGTGTGCCCTCCGACGTAAGGGGAATATTTGGGTATTTATAGAGCCAAGAATAGGGTTAGAAGGTCTGCGATGGGCCCACAAGCCTTGGGGGCGCCCCCCTGGGGTGCGCCCCTAGGGCTTGTGGCCCCCTCGTGGGTCTTCTGGCCTCTTCCCAAAGCTCCGTGGTTGTCTTCTGGTCCAAGAAAAATGTTCAAAAAGTTTCGTTCCGTTTGGACTCCGTTTGGTATTGATTTTCTGTAAAAGACAAAAACAAGGAAAAAACAGCAATTGTCACTGGGCACTAGGTTAATAGGTTAGTCCCAAAAATGATATAAAATAACATATTAATGCATATAAAACATCCAAGATGGATAATATAATAGCATGGAACAATAAAAAAATTATAGATACGTTGGAGACGTATCAACCAACATGCATTATTATTTATATTTTCTATGTTGGAGTACAGTTAATACTCAAAAAATGTGAGAGTGCAGTTTTTTTGGAGTACTACTATTGCCAGCTCCTCCTCTGTCGTCCAAACTCTATGACTAGCCGCTCTATTAGAGCATGGCTAATAGAAAAGCCGACTGCGGGCTCTATACTCGTGCCATGTGACTTGTAGTCTTGACACAAAAATAAGGTAGGCTGTAGAGGAGCTGCTAAGCTGACTATAGTAATCAATATTTACATGCATGGGGAAGGAGGGGAGTGCACCTGATTGGAGGGAGAAGGCAGCGTTTTCTTTTAAGGACTGCATGCAGCTCTTTTTCTCTCGTGTTGCGTGCTACAGCCCGACGAAAAGTGAAGCGCCGGTTTCACTCTCTCTCCACCCTTCTCTCTCCTCCAGCTGGGATTTTGATGATGTGGAATGGCTTATAGCCAGCTGACTAGGCTCTATTATACTAGCTCTTACATTGTTTCACGGACCTGCAGGACATCAAGCATCCAGGCCCGTGTGTCATCCACCAAATCACAAGGAAGTGCTGAAGTCGAGACTCACCAGTCACCCTAGTGTGGCCGTCATGACCCGTCATATCACAAAACCCACACCTTTACGAGCAGTGGTAAAGTGGCCTCGAAGTTGGATAGGACGAAGCAACCATCATTTCACTAGAACGCTCGTTGAAGCCCTTTCTCCCCTATCTTGAAGAAAACCTCACTCCTGGCTACTCACTTCTGCCATTTTTCTTCTGTACCGATGAAGGAAATGTGGGCGAATCAGTGATGCTACTCTATTTTCATTCCAAGAATCTTCTTTTTGCGAAGCACCAACTGATTCTCACTGCCTATTCTTTTCCCATTTTCATTGCGATTGTGGTTTCCTTTCGATTGCTTTTTGTTTGTCAGTTTATCAATGGATCCTGGAGCACTAGGCAAAGAGTTGCCGGCAGATAACCCACTCGAGATAGAGATCTCTAGGAAGCAAGCGCCGGCCAATGAGTTGGCGATGTTGGCGGGCCAACCCATGGAGACGAAGAACTCCAAGGAACAAGCACTGGCCAAAGAGTTGACAACGTTGGTGGATGAACTCCTGAACAAAGAAAGCTGGAAGAACAGCAAGGTCCCCAATGTGCCTACCCCAGAAACTCTAATGGCCACCTATGAGAGGCTCAAGGCCGGGTTTGAGGAGATAGTCACCATTGAGAAGCAGTATTTCCCTGGCAAGGTGATGGCCCACTTCGAGGAGATTGCCCCCGGAGGGATGGGATCCCCCGGTGAGCTGCACAAGGTAAAAAAATGGCTTACCATAGTTGTGGTTTTTGATTATTTGCAATGTGGTTGCTAATATGTAAGGGTTGTGCAGGTGCCGGTGGATGTCCTTGATGATTCCAACATCGCGTTCCATCCTGTGGACATCGCCCCAGAGATCGATTCCCATGCCGTTGTCCGTCCTATGGACATCGCCCCATAGATCGATTCCCATGTTGTTGTCCATCCTGTGGACATTGCCCCAGAGATCGATTCCCATGCCGCTCTCCGTCCTATGGACATCGCCCCAGAGATCGATTCCCATGCCGCTCTCCGTCCTGTGGACATTGCCCCAGAGATCGATGACAAGAAATAGTTCGTCACGCTAATCTTTCAACGTAGTTTGCATTGTGTTTAATTGCCAGAACAATGCGTGTTATCAAACCATCTTAGGTCTAGTGCACTATCTTGTGTTGGCGGTACTTGCTACTTTTGTTTGATAGTGAATCATGCGAATCCTCTCTGAGTTATGGAAACAGATATATCCTCACTAGCTTTTGATGTAATATATGGCATGAGTGGTTAGACGTAAGTTTGAACTGTTTATCACATAAGCAGGACTTGTTTGATGAAAAAATGATTTGATGATTCTTGGTGTCAAACCTCGACTGATTCTGTGATGTGTTAGTAGGCTAGGTACTGTGCGAGCTATAGTACTTGCAAACACTCGCCGAAGAGAAACGTTGGGGCTGATGAGCTAGTGGTACGCTTATAGGTCTGGTCGTCGATCGGCCAATAGCCCAAGCTCCTAAAATTCGATCAGACAATAGTCCACAATTATACATTAATTCACATAAAACTGAAAGAGTTGGTTCACGCATACATTCACATTAATAGCCAGCATTCGGAACAAAATTGGCACGTATTTGTAACATGCGTGAATGTGTAATCTTTTTTGCCGGACGCTTGAATGTGTAGTGACGTCGTACTTTCGAAGTGGCTGCAGAGAGTGTGTACGTGTGCTAGAGAGGGGTTGTGGGATGGAGAGAGATCTAGAGATAGAGAAAGGCCCTCCAATTTTTTCTAGTCGTCAACAAAATCATAGCAGTATAGAGACATACAAATCCTAAAACATTGGCATTAGGGCTAGTTTGGCCTAGTGGGTTTGAGTGATATGATGTGCTAGAGTGGCGTCCAGTCTTCGTGTGTGGTAGCAGTATTGCTGGAACAGTAAGTTATCTTGAAGAAGCGGATTCAACGAAGTCATGATGGTTCCTTCATCCGAGCAACTTATAGTGGGAAAGGTTGGGCCTGCGATTTGACGACTCATTAGTCATTTATTACTGAGGCGCTACGACCGGGGTGGGTGTCCCCTGCAATACTATGTGATGCACTCTAATTTTGGTGCATGGCAAGTGGACCAGGATGGTCGATGTCCCACATGTCGGCGAATGAAAGTATTCTTTCCGATATCAAGGACGAGCAAGGAAACCGGGCGGTATAATGTCAGTGCTCTTTTATACTATTCATTGTTTATTTTTTATGAAAGCTATTGTCTCCACCATTGAGTACGACCGAGGAGTGTGAAACATGGCAGCCCAGTGAACTTGGCATGTGCACAACTCCCTCCGTTCGTGAAAGACTGTACATATAGAGATTTACACATTGACCAAGAGGAACTGGAACTCCATGGCATAATGAACACCCAAAACTAGCAGACTTATGTGTGCATGCGACCATTGAGAGAAGAAGATTAAATGAAGGTTGTCGCATGTTGTAATTAAGGATAGACATGCCGCCTATAGCTAGAGCACAAGTTGCTGCATTAGTCAATCAATACCGATTAAATTAAAGGCTAAGTGCATTGGAAGTGTAGATGTACACTCTTGTTGGAAAAATTTCTAATGCTAGATGTACAGTTTTTCACGGACCGAGGGAGTACTTCATAATCCTGCATGCATGCAAGTAGGAGTATTAAACAAGTTCTATTACAAGGAAACATCATTATTTTTGCCTCGATTACTGTTGGTGGCCTTGTATAGATGCAAAATGTATATTTCATAGTGGCCTTCTATAAGTAAATGGAGGGAGTAGTACTACTTGGCTTAGCGATCAATCAGAAAATAGTCCACAATTATACAATAATGTACAGACGCGATGCATTCCAAGTTCAACATTCACATCAAACTTAAAGAGTCGGTTCACGGATACATTCACATTAGGGCATCTCCAATGGCAACCCACAACAAACCTCCCGCATCCGTCCATATTTCTTGCAGTCCGTGTGCGGAGGGCGGCCGATCTCTTCTTCCTCCCCATCTCTCTCTTCTCAGCCGATGCTCGGCAAGCGATTAGATTTCGGCTATCGTCAGTTTATTCAATTGCAGTCCCACATGTTAGTGAAAATGCAAGACAACGCGTGTCCCGTTTGGTGAGCGGCGTGTCAGATCGACTATCGAGGATTCAATGCGAACGTGATAGGCGTGCTTTAAGTGTGCCGCCTTTTCATTTTCAACTTGCAAAGTGTAGCATTTTCTACTCTTTTCTTTCGCTTGTTCGTGCGATCGATCGATAGAAATCCAGGACAAAATGATGAGGGTGGGGCTTTCCCACGCATTAGGCAGGCTAGTTGGCCTAGTGGGTTTGAGTGACATGCTACAGTGTCGTCCAATCTTCGTGTGTGGTAGAAGTATTGCTGGTACAGTAAGTTTTTTTGAAGAAGCGGATCCAACGAAGTCATGATGGTTCCTTAGTCTGATGACTTGAAGATTTTGTTAACTTGACTTGATGACTAGAAGATTTTTGTTTCTTGACTTGATGAATTGAAGATTTTGGCACTTTTCCGGGTTCATTTAGCATATTTAGGCCAATATGTGCATTTTGTAGAAATATAGTACCGTCATCCTTATTTATTGGCCCCCTTAGTATTTTGTGCCAAACTTTGACCATAGATTGAACTAAGAAAATAATAATGCATGTCACCAAAAATTATATCATTGGATTCGTATTTAAACATAGTTTCTAGTGATATTATTTGTAGTTACATGCATCAACATTTTGTTAGATAAATCTAAAGTCAAAATTTAGCACAAAATGTGAATGGACCAATAAACCAGGACAGAGGTAGTAGCGCAGAAACATCAAATCCCAGCTACAGCTACACGGGTGTGATGATAGGGACATGGAATGTCGTTCGATCATGGTGCACGTGCGCGATTCGTGTGGCTGGGGTGGCGGCCAATCAGAAAGCAAACCACAATAGGGTCAGTGCACACAGTTTCCAGAGGCTACGTAAATTAACCATGTGTGATAATAAATGACCAGGATTGAACGGGAATCCAAATTTCCTTCGTCGTCTGTCCTTGAGCTCTTCACAAGCCAATGCACTATACGGTTGTCCAGCCACTCCACCCGAGAGCTCTCTCCAAGCGTCGTTCATGGCACCGCGCCGCACACTAACTGGTAAGGAAGCAATGGAATCCCGTCGCGCCGAGTTCCTCGCCGCCCACGACCGCACGCAAAATGGTAAGGAAGCGATGGCATCCCGTCGTGCCGAGTTCATCGCCGCTCGCGACCTCACATCTACGTGGGCGGACTTTGAAGCTTCCAAGGACGAATGGGCGGTAGAGCAAGAGGCGGTCAAAGCCGCACAGAGGGAGCGGAAAAGGCAGAAAGCACTCAAGAAAAGAGAGTCCCGCCGCCGCAAGAATGAAGAGGATGCACGCGCTGTGGAGGAGAGCATCACGGAGATACAAGCACGGCGGGGTGTCGCCGGCAAGGCCGGGAAGGAGAACGACGGTGTCTGGCCATAATGCCCCGATGCCTCCACCTACCAGGATCGCGGCGGTAGCTACCGCGACGCTGAGGAGAGATGGGCAGATATCCAACCACGGTGGGGTGCCGCCGATAAGAACGACAAAGAGAACGATTATGTCTGGACATCATGTGAGAAGAAGTAGAACTAGTAGTTAGTGTGTGTGTGTGTGTCTGTGTCGCATGTACGTTTGTTTAATTAATTATGAGCATCTACTAGTTACTACTACGGTTGACCAGGATGGTCGACGTCCCACATGTTGGCAAACGAAAGTATTATTTCCGATGATATCGAGGAGGAGCACGGAAACCGCGTGGTATAGTAGTATCACTGCTGATTTATATTTATTTTTTCTTTTAGATGAAAGCTAGTGTTTCAACTCTTCGACGGAGGAGTGCGAAACACGGCACGTGTTGGATGTCCCACACGTGAGCGAAAGGAGTGGGACATGAACAGCGTGGTAGAGCGTCTCCACTTCTTCCACTTCTAGGTCGGAGACCACACGTAGTACTAGTATATAACGATAGAAAGTGTGACCCGGAAAGACAGACGCGTCTAGTTGGAAGGTCTCAGACCATACACGTAAACAAATATCCAACCTAATATGTGCCTGCAATTAATATAGTAGAGTACTTAGGCACGTAGGAGTACATCATAATATCACGGTGGATTACACGTACAACATTTAGTGGTAGTAAGACAAATGGCTATATGCCACAAAGGTTCATACTATTTGTGCCTGGCTACTTCACTTACTGCGCAACATTACTCAGGTTCGTACATCCCTGGGTACATGTCTGTCTCGTACTTCTAGTCCCACGTGTTCTTCATAGATGGCACGATCCATAACAGTGGGCAACGGGAGTCCATACCATCGCAGCTTCTTAGTGTGGCTCCCCACGATGGAGACTCATCCAAACTGAAGCAACATAGATCAGGGATAGGGGCGTTCAAGATATGAATCCGTCGGTGCGCAATGAAAACGCACCCGTTCTTCATGAACGGTAGGTCGTCGGCGTTGTGCACGGAAGGTGGCATCGTTTTCACTATGGGGTGGCTGTCCCCAATGAAAAATGAGTACTCTCCAAGTGTGTTCATCCACACCTAGGTAGCATCACGTAGGATGTGTCCCATACGAAACAAGTCCCCTGGTTTGTCACCACGAAGATGCGGTTAAAAAGGATCACAGCGTCTTTGTACTTGTCCGGCAACAAATCGGTCGCAGACAGCATGGTCCACCTTTGACCGCCACGTGGAGGATGGATCATGAAAGCAATCGCGATGTCGAACACCGCGATGAGAGTGTAATTTTTGTTGGCGCACGACCTTATCGCGGCTTTCGGGATTGCTATCTTCTTCAATCTCATCGTGGTTCCATCATAGCAATTCAGGCGATGGCCCATTGCATGGCCGATCCAAATGTTGGAGAAAGGTTCTACGGCAACGGTGTCACCGTGGTAGATGTTGTGCAAAATGATGTTGGTACCCTCCCGTACATATGCAAGCCAACACCAAGCCTAACCCATGAAATAGTGGGTGATACGTCTCCAATGTATCTATAATTTATGAAGTATTCATGCCATGTTTACAACAATTCTATATGGTTTTGGTATGATTTGAATGGAACTAACCCAGACTGACGCTGTTTTCAGCAGAACTACCGTGGTGTTATTTTTTGTGCAAAAATCAAAGTTCTCCAAATGAGCTGAAACTTTTTGATGATTTTTTTGGAACAAAAGAGGCACTAGAAGCTTCGTGGGGGACCAGATGATGAAGGAGGTGGCCACCACCCACCAGGGCGTGCCAGGGGCCTTGCCCGTGTGCTGGTGGGTGATACGTCTCCAACGTATCTATAATTTTTGATTGTTCCATGCTATTATATTATCTATTTTGGATGTTTTATATGCATTAATATGCTATTTTATATTATTTTTGGGACTAACCTATTAACCTAGAGCCCAGTGCCAGTTTCTGTTTTTTCCTTGTTTTTGAGCTTCGCAGAAAAGGAATAACAAATGGAATCCAAACGGAATAAAACTTCACGATGATTTTTCTTGGAACATAATACACCCAGGGGACTTGGAGTCCAAGTCAGAAGAGCCGCGAGGCAGCGACAAGGGTGGAGGGCGCGCCCCCTGCCTTGTGGGCCCCTCGGGACTCCTCTAACCTAGCCCTTCCTCCTATATATTCACATATATTCCAGAACCACCAGAGCAATCCACGAAAACACTTTTCCACCGCCGCAACCTTCTGTTCCCTTGAGATCCCATCTTGGGGCCTTTTCCGGCATCCTGCCGAAGGGGGAATCGATCACGTAGGGCTTCTACATCAACTCCATTGCCCTTCCGATGATGCGTGAGTAGTTTACCTCAGACCTACGGGTCCATAGCTAGTAGCTAGATGGCTTCTTCTCTCTCTTTGATTCTCAATACAACGTTCTCCTCGATGTTCTTGGAGATCTATCCGATGTAATCTTCTTTCGCGGTGTGTTTGTCGAGATCCGATGAATTGTGGATTTATGGTCAGCTTATCTATGAATATTATTTGAATCTTTTCTAAATTCTTTTATGCATGATTTAATATCTTTGTATTTCTCTTCGAATTATCAGTTTGGTTTGGCCAACTAGATTGGTTTTTCTTGCAATGGGAGAGGTGCTTTGCTTTGGGTTCAATCTTGCGGTGTCCTCACCCAGTGACAGTAGGGGTAGCGAGGCACGTATTGTATTGTTGCCATCGAGGATAAAAAGATGGGGTTTTCATCATATTTCTTGAGTTAATTCCTCTACATCATGTCATCTTACTTAAGGCGTTACTCCGTTCTTTATGAACTTAATACTCTAGATGCATGCTGGATAGCGGTCGATGTGTGGAGTAATAGTAGTAGATGCAGGCAGGAGTCGGTCTACTTGACACGGACATGATGCCTATATGCATAATCATTGCCTTGGATATCGTCATAACTTTGCTCTTTTCTATCAATTGCTCGACAGTAATTTGTTCACCGACCGTATTATTTGCCTTCATGAGAGAAGCCTCTAGTGAAACCTATGGCCCCCGGGTCTATTTTCTATCATATTACTTTTTGATCTACTATTTTCCATCATATTACTTTTTGATCTACTATTTTGTAATCTTTTATTTTCATATCTATATACCAAAAAACCTAAAAATATTTTATCTTTTGTTTATCTATCTCTATCAGATCTCACTTTTGCAATTGACCGTGAAGGGATTGACAACCCCTTTATCGCGTTGGGTGCAAGTGTTTGATTGTTTGTGCAGGTGTTGGTGATTTGTGCGTTCTTCTCCTACTGGATTGATACCTTGGTTCTTAACTGAGGGAAATACTTACCACTACTATGCTGCATCACCCTTTCCTCTTCAAGGGAAAAACCAACACAAGCTGAAGAAGTAGCAGGAAGAATTTCTGGCGCCGTTGCCGGGGAGGTCTACGTCAAGTCAAGACATACCAAGTACCCATCATAAACTCTCATCTCCTGCATTACATTATTCGCCATTTGCCTCTCGTTTTCCTCTCCCCCACTTCTAAAATGATTTTTGAAAAGATTTGCCTTTTTATTCGCCCTTCTTCTGTTCGTCTTTTTTGTTTGCTCGTGTGTTAGATTGCTTGCTTTGTCACGATGACTCAAGAGAATACCAAATTGTGTGACTTTTCCAATACTAATAATAATGATTTTATTAGTACTCCGATTGCTCCTGCCACTAGTGCGGAATCTTATGAAATTAATGCTACTTTGCTGAATCTTGTTATGAAAGATCAATTTTCCGGCCTTCCTAGTGAAGATGCCGCATCCCATCTAAATAATTTCGTTGAGTTGTGTGATATGCAAAAGAAGAAAGATGTGGATAATGATATTGCTAAATTGAAGCTATTTCCATTCTCACTACGAGATCGTGCTAAAACTTGGTTTTCATCTTTGCCTAAAAATAGTATTGATTCATGGAACAAGTGTAAAGATGCTTTTATTTCCAAGTATTTTCCTCCCGCTAAGATCATCTTCCTTAGGAACGATATTATGAATTTTAAGCAACTTGGTCATGAACATGTTGCACAATCTTGGGAGAGGATGAAATTGATGATACGAAATTGCCCTACTCATGGTTAAAATTTATGGATGATCATACAAATTTTTTATGCCGGATTGAATTTTGCTTATAGAAATCTTTTAGATTCGGCCGCGGGAGGTACTTTTATGAAAATTACTTTAGGAGAAGCTACTAAACTCCTAGATAATATTATGGTAAATTATTCGCAATGGCATACCGAAAGATCTTCTACTAATAAAAAAGTGCATGCGACTGAAGAGATTAATGTTTTCAGTGGAAAGATGGATGAACTTATGAAATTGTTTGCTAGTAGGAGTGCTCCTATTGATCCTAATGATATGCCTTTGTCTACTTTGATTGAGAAAAATAATGAATCTATGGATGTGAATTTTGTTGGTAGGAACAATTTTGGTCATAACGCGTATAGAGGTAATTTTAATCCTAGGCCATTTCCTAGTAATTCCCCTAATAATTATGGTAATTCCTATAACAATTCTTATGGAAATTATAATAATTTGTCCTCTGATTTTGAGAATAGTATTAAAGAATTTATGAGTTCGCAAAAAAGTTTCAATGCTTTGATTGAAGAAAAATTGCTTAAGGTTGATGATTTGGCTAGGAACATGGATAGAATTTCTCTTGAGATTGATTCTTTGAAAATTAGATCTATTCCACCCAAGCATGATATTAATGAGTCTTTAAAAGCTATGAGAATTTCTATTGATGAATGTAAGGAAAGAACCGCTAGAATTCGTGCTAAGCGAGATTGGTTTGTGAAAGCGTGTTCTTCTAGTTCTTGTGAAAATAATGATGAAGATCTTAAAGTGATTGATGTGACTCCTATTGAATCTTTGTTTTCTAAAATAAATCTTGATAGATATGGGACTGGATATGAGTCGAATTTAGTTAGAAGGCGTCCCAATGATTCGGAGTTTATAGATCTTGATGCAAAAATTGATAAAAGTGGGATTGGAGAGGTCAAAACTTTAAGTAGCAATGAACCCACTCTTTTGGATTTCAAGGACTTTAATTATGATAATTGTTCTTTAATAGATTGTATTTCCTTGTTGCAATCCATGTTGAATTCTCCTCATGCTTATAATCAAAATAAAGCTTTTACTAAACATATTGTTGATGCTTTGATGAAATCTTTTGAAGAAAAACTTGAATTGAAAGTTTCTATCCCTAGAAAACTTTATGATGAGTGGGAACCTACTATTAATATTAAAATAAAAGATTATGAGTGCCATGCTTTGTGTGATTTGGGTGCTAGCGTTTCCACAATTCCAAAAACTTTATGTGATGTGTTAGGTTTCCGCGAATTGGATGATTGTTCTTAAATTTGCATCTCGCGGATTCCACTATTAAGAAACCTATGGGAAGGATTAATGATCTTCTTATTATTGAAAATAGGAATTATGTTCCCGTAGATTTCATTGTTCTTGATATAGATTGCAATCCTACATGTCCTATTATTCTTGGTAGACCTTTCCTTAGAACGATTGGTGCAATTATTGATATGAAAGAAGGAAACATTAGATTTCAATTTTCGTTAAGGAAGGGCATGGAACACTTTCCTAGAAATAAAATTAAGTTGCCATATGAATCTATTATGAGAGCTACTTATGGATTGCATACCAAAGATGACAATACCTAGATCTATGTGTTTTTATGCCTAGCTAATGGCGTTAAACAATAAAGCTTGTTGGGAGGCAACCCAATTTTATTTTTGTTTCTACTTTTTCGATTCTGTTTTTCAATAAATTTTTCATCTAGCCTCTGGTTAGATGTGTTTTGGTGTTTTAATTAGTGTGTGTGCCAAGTAAGACCTTTGGGATGGCTTATGGTGATAGCTGATTTGATCTTGCTGAAAAACAGAAACTTTTGCGTCCAGTCACAGAATATTAATAATTGACTGGAGTGTTGAAAAACCCTGAATTTTTTACACGAGATTTATATACAAATTTACTATGTTTTCCTATTTATTCAGAATTTTTTGAATTACATATGTATTATAAAAATTCATATCTTCACAGACTGTTCTGTTTTTGAAAGATTCTGTTTTCTTTGTGTTGTTTGCTTATTTTGATGAATCTATGGGTAGTATCGGGGGGTATGAACCATGGAGAATTGGAATACAGTAGATATTACACCAATATAAATAAGGAATGAGTTCACAACAGTACCAAAAGTGGTGATTTTATTTTCTTGTACTAACGGATCTCATAAGTTTTCTGTTGAGTTTTGTGTTGTGAAGTTTTCATGTTTTGGGTAAAGATTTGATGGACTATGGAATAAGGAGTCGCAAGAGCCTAAGCTTGGGGATGCCCAAGGCACCCCAAGGTAATATTCAAGGACAACCAAGAGCCTAAGCTTGGGGATGCACCGGAAGGCATCCCCTCTTTCGTCTTCGTCTATCGGTAAATTTACTGGAGGCTATATTTTTATTCACCACATGATATGTGTTTGGCTTGGAGCATCTTGTATGATATGAGTCTTTGATTTTTAGTTTGACAAAATTATCCTTTCTGTACACACCTTTTGAGAGGGACACGCATGAATCATGATTTATTAGAATACTCTATGTGCTTCACTTATATCTTTTGAGCTAGGCAATTTTGCTCTAGTGCTTCACTTATATCTTTTTAGAGCACGGCAGTGGTTTTATTTTATAGAAATTATTGAACTATCATGCTTCACTTATATTATTTTGAGAGTCTTTCTAAACACCATGGTAATTTGCTTTGGTTATAAATTTAGTCCTAATATGATAGGCATCCAAGAGGGATATAATAAAAACTTTCATATAAAGTGCATTGAATACTATGTGAAGTTTGATTCCTTATGATTGTTTTGAGATATAAAGATGGTGATATTAGAGTCATGCTAGTGAGAAATTCTGGATTGTAGAAATACTTGTGTTAAAGTTTGTGATTCCCGTAGCATGCACGTATGGTGAACCGTTATGTGATGAAGTCGGAGCATGATTTATTTATTGATTGTCTTCCTTATGAGTGGTGGTCGGGGACGAGCGATGGTCTTTTCCTACCAATCTATCCCCCTAGGAGCATGCGCGTAGTAATTTGTTTCGATGACTAATAGATTTTTGCAATAAGTATGTGAGTTCTTTATGACTAATGTTGAGTCCATGGATTATACGCACTCTCACCCTTCCACCTTTGCTAGCCTCTCTAGTACCGCGCAACTTTCATCGGTGCCATACACCTACCTTTTACCTTCCTCAAAACAGCCACCATACCTACCTATTATGGCATTTTCGTAGCCATTCCGAGATATATTGCCATGCAACTTTCCACCATTCAGTTTTATTATGACACGTTCCATCATTGTCATATTGCTTTGCATGATCATGTAGTTGACATAGTATTTGTGGCAAAGCCACCGTTCATAATTTTTATACATGTCACTCTTGAGTCCTTGCTCATCCCGGTACACCGCCGGAGGCATTCATATAGAGTCATATTTTGTTCTAAGTAACGAGTTGTAATTCTTGAGTTGTAAGTAAATAAAAGTGTGAAGATCATCATTATTAGAGCATTATCCCATGTGAGGAAAAAAATAAAAGAGGCCAATGAAGCCCACAAATAAAATAAAAGAGGCCAAAGAAGCCCACCAAAAAAATGAGATAAAAGAGAGAAGGGGTAATGTTACTATCCTTTTTCCACACTTGTGCTTCAAAGTAGCACCATGATCTTCATGATAGAGAGTCTCCTATGTTATCACTTTCATATACTAGTGGGAAATTTTCATTATAGAACTTGGCTTGTATATTCCAATGATGGGCTTCCTCAAATTGCCCTAGGTCTTCGTGAGCAAGCAAGTTGGATGCACACCCACTTAGTTTCTTTTCGAGCTTTCATAAACTTATAGCTCTAGTGCATCCGTTGCATGGCAATCCCTACTCACTCACATCGATATCTATTGATGGGCATCTCCATAGCCCGTTGATACGCCTAGTTAATGTGAGACTATCTCCTTCTTTTTGTCTTCTCCACAACCACCATATTCTATTCCACCTATAGTGCTATGTCCATGGCTCACGCTCATGTATTGCGTGAAAGTTGAAAAGGTTTGAGAACATCAAAAGTTTGAAACAATTGCTTGGCTTGTCATTGGGGTTGTGCATGATTTGAATATTTTGTGTGGTGAAGATGGAGCATAACCAGACTATATGATTTTGTAGGGATAACTTTCTTTGGCCATGTTATTTTGAGAAGACATGATTGCTTTATTAGTATGCTTGAAGTATTATTGTTTTTATGTCAATATTAAACTTTTGTTTTGAATCTTATGGATCTGAACATTCATGCCACAATAAAGAAAATTACATCAATAAGTATGTTAGGTAGCATTCCACATCAAAAATTCTATTTTTATCATTTACCTACTCAAGGACGAGCAGGAATTAAGCTTGGGGATGCTTGATACGTCTCCAACGTATCTATAATTTTTTATTGTTCCATGCTATTATATTATCTGTTTTGGATGTTTTATATGCATTAATATGCTATTTTATATTATTTTTGGGACTAACCTATTAACCTAGAGCCCAGCGCCAGTTTATGTTTTTTCCTTGTTTTTGAGCTTCGCAGAAAAGGAATACCAAACAGAGTCCAAACGGAATAGAACTTCACGATGATTTTTCTTGGACCAGAAGACACCCAGGGGACTTGGAGTCCAAGTCAGAAGAGCCGCGAGGCGGCGACAAGGGTGGAGGGCGCGCCCTAGGGGGGGCGCGCCCCCTGCCTTGTGGGCCCCACGGGATTCCTCTGACCTAGCCCTTCCTCCTATATATTCACATATATTCCAGAACCACTAGAGCAATCCACGAAAACACTTTTCCACCACCGCAACCTTCTGTTCCCTTGAGATCCCATCTTGGGGCTTTGGCCACTGTACTTTGAGGAACTTGGTAACCTTCTGACGGGTCTGACGTTCAGCTTCATCGAGAATGCGGATCGGATGCTCCTTATAAGAAAGATCATTTTGCAATTCGAGCATCTCGTGATCCACTGCGCGGTGCGGAGATTCCTTGAAGCATTTACGAAGTTGTGACACATGGAAGACATCGTGGATATGAGAGAATTGTGGCGGCAACTCCAATTTATATGCCACCTGACCACGTCTAGCAATAATGCGGAAAGGACCAATGTAGCGCGGAGCTAGCTTGCCCTTGATTCCGAAACGGTGAGTGCCCTTCATAGGAGTGACACGCAGATAAGCTTGATCATGAGGTTGATAAGTCAAACCCCATCGTTTGTGATCATAGTTGCTCTTCTGGCGGTCCTGAGCCACCTTGAGGTTTTCTCGGATGATACGGACTTGTTTTTCGGTGTGTTGAATAATATCCGGACCCATGAGCGGTCGTTCCCCAGTTTCTGACCAATTCAGAGGGGTTCGACACTTACGTCCATATAGAACTTCAAAGGGGGCCATTTTCAAGCTGGCTTGATAGCTGTTGTTATAAGAGAACTCGGCATACGGAAGAGATTCTTCCCACTTCTTGCCGAAAGAAATAACACAAGCTCGAAGCATGTCTTCAAGAACCTGATTGACTCGCTCGACTTGGCCTTGGGACTGGGGGTGATATGCTGAACTCCAAGTAATATGAGTTCCCATAGCTTCTTGGAAACTTTCCCAGAACTTTTAAGTGAAAAGACCGCCACGGTCTGAACTGATCTCCTTCGGAATACCGTGAAGTGAAACAATTCTGGAGATATACAACTCTGCTAACTGACTAGCAGTGATCGTCTCCTTGACAGGTAGAAAGTGTGCAACTTTTGAAAGTTGGTCGACGACGACAAGAATAGCATCGTGACCCTTCTGTGACCTGGGAAGTCCTGTAATGAAATCCATCTGAACCTTATCCCATTTCCATAAAGGAATAGGTAACGGTTGCAGAATTCCAGCAGGCTTCTGATGTTCTGCTTTAACGCGACGACACACATCACATTCAGCAACATATCGAGCAATATCCTGCTTCATTTTAGACCACCAATACCTTTGATGGAGATCACGATACATCTTGGTGCTACCCGGATGAATAGACAGCGGGGTATCATGTGCCTCCTGCATGACCTTATCAGTCATAAGCTCGAAGCGAGGTACCACAATGCGGTCTCTGAAATACAAGGTTCCATCTTCAGACAGCGAGAAATCCCTGTACTTTTCAAGGTAAAGATTTTTCTTCATCAGATCAATTTCAGCATCTTTAGCTTACGCATTCTTAACAGCTTTTTCAAGATCTGGCTGTATCACAAGGTTATTAAGAGAACACTGTGGGATAGTACGCAGATTCAGCTTGCACAGTTCTTCAAAAAGACGAGGTTGAGCTCGCCTAACCATGAGGTTGTCGCAATAGGACTTGCGGCTTAGGGCATCAGCCATCACGTTAGCCTTGCCAGGGGTATAAGAAATACCCAAATCATAGTCCGCAATGGCCTCCATCCATCTTTGCTGACGGAGGTTTAGAGATGGTTGAGTGAACAAGTACTTCAGACTTTTATGATCCGTGTAGATCTCGCAACGATTACCGAGGAGGTAATGTCGCCACAACTGCAGTGCATAGATGATAGCAGCTAGTTCTAGATCATGTACCGGATAATTTTCTTCATGTGGGCGCAATTGTCGAGAGCCGTAAGCAATCACCTTACGCTCTTGCATTAGGACACAGCCTAATCCTTCACGGGATGCGTCACAATAAATCACAAAGTCTTTGCGGGAATCTGGAGGAGCAAGTACTGGGGCAGATGTTAGCTTGTCTTTGAGTGTTTGAATACTTTCCTGACATTTGTCTATCCATTCAAACTTAACGCCCTTGTGAAGCAGATCAGTCAAAGGCTTAGCAATTTTGGAAAAGTTCTCGACAAATCGACGGCAATAGTTTGCAAGGCCGAGAAAACTTCTCACTTGCTTGACGTTCTTCGGAGGAGTCCAGTCAAGAATAGCCTGAACTCGTTCTGGGTTAACAGCAATTCCATCCTTGGAAATCACATGACCAAGGTAGGTTACTTCAGAAAGCCAAAATTCACATTTGGAGTATTTGGCATACAACTGGTGTTCTCGGAGCCTCTCCAGTACAAGACGGAGGTGTTCAGCATGTTCTTCTTTATTCTTAGAATAGACCAGAATATCATCTAGATATACCACGACGAACTTGTCGAGGTAATCCATGAAAATGTAATTCATCAAATGGTAGAATGTGGCTGGAGCATTTGTTAAGCCAAATGACATTACAGTGTACTCATAAGAGCCATAGCGAGTAACAAATGTAGTCTTGGGAATATCCTCTTTGCGGACACGGATCTGATGATAACCCAACCTCAAATCAATTTTAGATAATACCGATGACCCAGCAAGTTGATCATACAAATCATTGATCCGAGGAAGTGGATATTTATTCTGAATTGTGGCTTGGTTAATGGGCCAATAATCCTGAACCAATCGGTTAGTTCCATCCTTCTTCTTAACGAAGAGTGAAGGTGCTCCCCAAGCAGAGGAACTGGGGCGGATGGAACCCTTCTTAAGTGACTTGTCGATTTCTTCCTTAAGCTCAAGAAGATGGTGCGAAGGCATTTTATAAGGACGCTTCGCAATAGGGGTAGTGTCGGGCTTCAAGTCGATGACAAACTCGACAGCTCTAGCAGGGGGTATTCCTGGAAGTTCTTCTGGAAAAACATCTTGAAAATCACGAACAACTGGAACGTCCTCGATGCCTTCAAGAGGTGAAGCATTCAATGCATTCAGAACATATATCTGGCTCTCAGCATCCTGAGCTATTCGGGCTGAGTATTTGACTGTCTGGCCAGAAGGGTGAGTGAGCTGGACTGTCTTAGTAGCGCAATCAATCAAAGCATTATGGGCTGTCAACCAGTCCATACCGAGAATAATGTCTATGTCGGAAGGTCCAAGTACAATGAGAGAAACAGGAAAAAGTAGACCTCCAATCTCGATGTTGTTGTGAGGGCTTAGCATTGTGGTTTGCCACTTGGATCTCGGGGACTGAACCATTAGAGGAGTGGGTAATTCTTCCAGGTATAACTCATGTGACTGAGCAAATTGTTGGGACACAAAAGCATGCGATGCTCCTGAATCAAAGAGAACAGAGGCTGGTACTGAATTCACAGAGAGTGTTCCCAGCACTATAGTCGGTTCCTTCTGAGCCTTTTCAGCATTGACGTGATTAGCATGGCCAAGTACAATAGCAGACGGTATGATATTACGGTTTCTGAATCGGCGGTTTCGACAACTCTTCTTACGACCATTAGGAGGACGTGGCGCAACCTGAGGAGAAGCCATAGCATTAGGCGGTCCATCATGAACCGTTAGTTGTCTCGGCGGTGAAGGCAGATGAGGTGCAACATATGACGGCCTTGGTGTTGGAGCAGGTCGATGGTAAACATTGTGGGGAATCCAGACTTGACATTTCTAAACAGGCTGACCCGAAGACGAGCCGACATCTCGAGTACGCTTGAGCGACTCCTGGTATTTAGTCAGAGCCGTTTCAACTTGGAAAGATTGGCTGACAAGTGTTGCGAAGTCTGTGCAATCATGGACAGCAAGTGCAAGGTTTATATCAGTACGCAGTCCTTCACGGAATTTCTCCTGCTTGCGTGCGTTAGTGCAGACGTCATCTTCAGCATAGCGGGACAATTCAAGAAATTTTCTCTCATATTCATCCACAGTCATTGTACCCTGAGAGAGTTTGCGGAACTCCTGCTTCTTCTGGTCCATCAGACCTTGGGGAATGTACCATGCATGAAAAGCTGACTGAAATTCCTGCCAAGTGGTTACTGTTTCAGTAGGAAACATACCCTTGTGGCTTTCCCACCATTGAGCAGGTGATCCCCTCAGGTGATACGTCGCATAGGTGACGTAACTGTCAGGGATAACATTGGCCGACTTCATCTGGAAGGCAATGTCACGGAGCCAATCATCAGCATCCATTGGATCAGTCAAGCTACGAAAGGTGGACGGATTGAGGCGCACGAATTTCGGCAGAGTTATTGGTGTAGGCTATTGATGAGCATTCTGGTTTGGAAACTGAGCCAATATCCCGGTCATAACCTGACTGTTCAGTTCAAACTGCTGCATCATTTCGGCAATATAAGGTGGACGTGGGGGATCGTCAACCATCCTGCCAAATCAACAGGGGCAGTTTAGCAAGAAAAACTGCATGTGAATGGAGTTATTCATGATGTAACACGAGTGACGAACAAGAAGGCATTAGGTGCATATTAGTTGTAATTAAAGACATACAGAACGATGCACAGAATTGGACACAAACGGTGGTAGGAGTTCAGAAATGCACGCGGCTAGACAAACTAGGCGGCGCGCAGGCATGCGGTAAGGAAGCACACAACGAGACATAGCAAAGGCTACATCCACGTCGGAGAAAACTGCTGGGGCGAGGAATCTGCAAGTGACAACACAGGGTGCCCTCGATAAAAGGATCCTGCAAGCAGAACCTGGCCCGCAATCTTGAAGAAAGGAGGGGTAAATTCAGAACTCCGGGTGGAAGTGATCACGCGAACCTAATGTTGGAGTTAGTAAAATTATAACCCGAAAGGAAGAGAGATCAGAGTCCCAGAGTAAGGAAGAGGAATAAAAGATCCTAATACCACCCAATGGCGACGTGGGCCCGTAAGCCACACAGCCAAGTTAGTAAAACAGTTTTGGACCACTAGACTCAACTTTGGCCAAGGAGTTGGAAAGGGGTTCCCAGAGGCAGTCGGCTCTGAAACCAACTTGTGACGTCCTCGGCTCAATCGTGCACTAATCATACACGCAAATGCACACGATCAAGCCTAAGGACTCACGGGAAGATATCACAACACAACTCTAAAACATAAGTAAAGTCATACAAGCTTTATATTACAAGCCAGGGGCCTCGGGGGCTCGAATACATAAGCTTGCGTACAAGCGTCAGCGGAAGCATTAGATATCTGAGTACAGATATGAATTAGAAACAGAGATAAGCCTTTAAGAAGGCGGAGCAAAATAAAACACTATGATCGAAAGGCGCAGGCCTCCTGCCTGGGACCCTCCGATCCTACTCCTGGTCGTTGGCCAACTCGTAGCAGTATCCACCCTCGGGGTAGTAGTAGTAGCGATCATCGGCGGGGCCGCTGTCTCAGGGGCTCCGTCATCTGGTTGCATCAAAAGGATATGGGGGGGAAAGAAAGCAAAGCAACCGTGAGTACTCATCCGAAGTACTCAGCAAGCAAGGATCTACACTACATATGCAACATTATCAAAGAACGGCTGTATATGTGGACTGGGCTACAGAAATGCCAGAATAGAGAGAAGGCCTAGTCCTATCGAAGACTAGCATCTTCAGAGGTCTTGCAACATTAGAAGAGTGTAGGTTAGTACAGTATAGAGTAGTAGTATCATTAAGTCTCAACCTCACCCAGAGATCCTTTCTCGACTCCCTGCGGGAAAGCAATCCCAGAGCCATACAGTCATCAACCTCGTCCAGAGATCCCTTCTCGACTCCCTGCGAGAAGCAATCCCAGAGCCATAGTATCCAATTCTAGTAGTATCAATCGGGATACAACTCCGAGTGTCCGTTACCGAGGATCCGGCTATGCATAGTTTAGTTCTTCCCTGCAGGGGTGCACCAACTTACCCACACGCTTGCTTAACTCCGGCAGGACACACTTTTCCGGGTCATGCCCGACCTCGGCCAAACGACACAACGCAACCCTACCTAAAGCTCAGCAGAGAGGTCCCCGCCGGTCTACATCCTAAGCACTCAGGGGTCTTGGGCCATCGCCCTGTGCACTCCGGGTCGTTGTGTGTGTAGGGTGGATACCAGCACCGCCTCGGATGGTCGGCATGATCCGACCATGCCACAATGCTGAACTAGACGTCTGACAGAACTTTCGGCTGATGCATACGATGCAGAGTACCCATATTTATTCCCGCGTGATGGTTAGTGCTATCGGGCCAGAGGCCCACTCGAATCCAATATCCAAACCGATAGTATATTGGGGGTGCGGTAACGAGCAGAGACTAACGATCGATGTGACCCCATCGCCCTGTCTCGAGGACTCGCGGCAAGGGCCAAGAATGCCCGGCCACGCCTCGTATTCATCACTCGGGCACCATCCAGGCAACCCGTCTTCACATCACACGCGGGTACCCCTCAGGGTCGACCCGCCTTTCCAAGTAACAATAGTATAGTCCAAGTATCTGTGTGTCCATAACATCAGGGAATCCGAGGTATCACCCTCGTTGGATTCCTACTTGATGTATCCGCCAAGGTGAACTTGGAGGAATCACCCTCGATGGGTTCACACTTGATGTGTTGCACAACAGGGTCGTATTGGAAGTGGAGAAGGAGGAATCACCCTCGATGACCACGACCAAATAGCTACTCTACAGAGTTAACATCAGGAGTGCTATACGAGGTATCACCCTCGGCACTCGATGGTAACGATGCAGTGTCGTACAACCAAGGGGGTGATGTGCGGTGCCGGGGCCTGTCTTCGATCCCGTTGATCGGGTCTTCTGATAATCCAGCGGGGCAGCCGGGACTAGTGGGGTCACTGATAGGTCTCTACCCAGCCTATACTATACAGTTTAGGATAAGCAGGTAAGGTTTCAACAGCAGGTTACAATAAACAGGCTATGCATCAGAATAGGTAAAGCAGTAGCAGCAGCATTTCTAATGCAAGCATGAGAGAGAAAGAATAGGCGATATCGGTATGCTCAAAGCGGGGTGCTTGCCTGGTTGCTCTGGCAAGAAGGAGGGTTCGTCAACGGTGTCGTCGGGTTCCTGAGCTGCGTCGGTCTCGGGGATGACGTCGGTGTCGGGGTCTACCGAGAGAGAAGAGGGGGAGGAAACAAATAAATACACGAAACACATAAGCATCACAGAGCAGGCTATGCTAACATGCAGTGCAGGGTTGCCTGAAGACATGTCTAAGTCATTTAGTTATTTTAGGAATTTGTTTGGATTTATTTTATAAAAGCCAGGCACTATTCATTTATCTGAAACAGGCAAAAAGTTGCATGTTCAGATAGTTAGAGGCATCTAACAGGTATGTGGGTAGCGTATTTGGATTTGTCTCATTTTTCTGGTCATTTTTCATATATAAATTATTTTCATCGGAGTTACGGTTTAAAAGATATGATTTTCTAAAGTTTTTATTAATTTCTGGAATTTATTTAATTATTTAAAACAGCATTATCCAGAACAGTACGGGGGTGACATCAGCATGATGCAATAGTGACGTCAGCAGTCAACGGTCGGCTGACCAGGGTCAAATCTGACCTGTGGGTCCAGTGAGACCCACATGTTAGTGTCTGGACTAACTAAACAGGGTTATTTTAATTAATCTAACCCTAATTATCGGGTGGGCCCGCACTGTCAGTGTGTGATTAGGCAGGTTTAATTAATTTTAGTTAATTAGGGGGATGTGGTGGCCCACATGTCAGTGGCTGGACCTGGTCTAGTCAGTAGTTGACTTTGGTCAACAGAGCTGACCGGCCCCCTGGGGCCCACCAGGCAGCGACCCTGAGGTGGCCCCGGCCGGCGACATCAGCGGTGGCGCCGGCGATGGCGCCGACGACCAAAACCACGGCGGCAGTACGCCGGAGTCGGCCGGAAACCGCGTACAAAGCCCCGTTTGGCACGGGGTTTGGTCCTACGGGACGGGCGTGAGGCGCCGCGTCCGATGGTGGTCGCATACGGCACGGTGGTGGCCGGAGTTTGCCGCTATGATGACGGCAGGCGGCGGCGATTTTTGGGTGAGCTCGGTCGCGCGGCTATGGGGTGTTAGCGAGCGAGCTACGCGGCTAGGCGGCCTACTGCGAGCGTCAGGAACATGACAGGCACGGCGGAGAAGCTCGGGCGGCTCTGCATGGAGCAGCTCGCCGGCAATGGCGGTCGGCGCAGCTACGGGTCCAAGCGGGGCCGTCGTCCTAGCGCGTCAACGAGCAAGCGAGAGGCCAGGGGAGAGGGGAATGCTCACCGAGCGGCACAAGATGGCCCTTGAGTGATCAGGAGCGCTGGGGAGACGGCGAATCGAGCGGCGGCCGAGGCGGATGCCGATGGAGGGGAACGGCGTGGGCGACGGCCGTGGTGCTCTCCGGCTCCAATCAAGCAGCGAGGAAGACGAAGGCGATGATGGCTCGGCTCCTAGACCTGGTGGTGTGGCGCCGGGTAGCTGGTGGTGGATCCAGAGGGAGAGGGAGAGAGTGAGCGAGGGGGGGGGGAACCAGAGGAGCGCGGGAGCTGCGGCTTTAACCCCGTCGGGCGGGCACCGGCGCGTTGTCGACCGCGGGGCAGGGGGGCCGGCGCGGCGGGTGCGGGCGAGGCGACAGCGTGCGAGGGGGGGGAGCAGTAGGAAGGAGGAAGGGGAGGTGGGCTGGGCCTGCCCGGTTTGACTTAGGCCCAGGCGCCAGTGGGCTTTTTCCTTTTCTTTTATTTCTTTTCTGTTTTTCTTTTTGGTTTCTGTTTTGCAAAATATGTGGCACCCAATTGAATTTTATAAAACATATGACCTGGTCCATAAATCATAGTGCAACATACCCTATCACCAAAATTTAGTTTGGAGTATTTATCATTTCAGATTTATTTTATATTTATTAATAGGTTATTAAATATCATTTTCAGCCACTGTTTGAGGATGTTCAAGTCACTTATCCAATTCCAATAAGGTTGGCTACAATTTTATCATTGCCTCCAAATTATTTGCTATTTAATGAACATTTTAGTTTCTGATTTGAACATTATTTATTTTTCCACTATGAATTAAATTTGAATTTTGAGTTAGGAGCTGAATGCAATATGATGCAAATGATGATTTGGCACTGTTGATCATGATGACCTGGCATAATCAAAAGGGTGATCACTGTAGCTTAATACATGGGGTGTTACAGAAAGCATGCCTCCTATTTATGATGATTATATTGATGAAAGTGGGT
The DNA here is from genome assembly GCA_011799875.1 of Thinopyrum elongatum. Classification (NCBI taxonomy): domain Eukaryota; kingdom Viridiplantae; phylum Streptophyta; class Magnoliopsida; order Poales; family Poaceae; genus Thinopyrum; species Thinopyrum elongatum. The sequence goes on from CM022303.1 coordinate 283,200,598, forward strand.
TTGGAAGAGTGTCAACTCTAGGTAATAATGATCCCACTATTTTGGAGGGTGTTGAATCTTATTATTATAATTATGCAAGTGTATTTGGAGAGGTCATGACTTTATTTAATGATGAATCCACTATTTTGGAAGAGGTTTCAATTGACTATGATAAAAAAGTTGCTATCTATGATGATTATTGTGATGATATGTATGCTATAAAGAGTAATGATATCCACCAAACTTGTCATTATGATTTTAATGCTCAATATGATTATGCCAATCAAGTATCACATGATAGTTATTTTGTTGAGTTTGCTCCCACAACTATTCATGAGAATACATTTGCTTATGTGGAGGTTAATAAAATTTCTATGCTTGTGGATCATGAAAAGAATGCTTTATGTGATAGCTATATTGTTGAATTCATTCATGATGCTACTGAAAATTATTATGAGAGAGGAATATATGCTTTTACATATCTCAATAATATCAACTTTCCTCTCTATGTGTTGAAAATCTTGAAGTTTTGCTTGTTTTTCCTTCCTATGCTAGTTGACTAGGCAGTGGATTAGGCTTAAATGTTCTAGTCATATGCTTCATGATGCTCCCGTTATGTTTCAATTCTTATCTTTTACATGAGCATCATTGAAATCATCATGCCTAGCTAAAAAGTCATTAAAGAAAAGCGCTTGTTGGGAGACAACCCAACATTTACCCCTACTGTTTTTGTGTGTTAACATGACTAAGCTGTTGTAGTAATCATGTTTTATAGCTTTTTTTAATAAAGTTCCAAGTAAAGCCTTTGGGATAGTGTGGATGATAGTTGACTTGATTCTGTGCAAAAACAGAAACTTTTGTGCCCGGTAACAGAATTGTTAAAAATCACTGGGGCGTCGAAACATTCTGAATATATTTACAGTTGATGGGTATACAAATTTTCTACGATTTCCTAAATTTTTAGAATTTTTGGAGTTACACAAGTATGACCATAATTCAGATCTTTACGTACTGTTCTGTTTTTGACAGATTCTGTTTGCAATGCATAGTTTGCTTGTTTTATGGTTTCTATGGCTTATATTTCTTAATATAAATTGTAGAAATTATAGAGTATAGTAGGATTTATGAGGGAAAAAAATCTTGTCTTTGACAGTACCCAAGTGAATGATTTGTTTTATCATACCAACCCATCTCACGAAGTTCCGTTAAGTTCTGTGTGATTGAAGTTTTCAAGTTTTGGGTGAGATATCTATATGAGGAGAATAAGGAGTGACAAGACCCTAATCTTGCGGATTCCCAAGGCACCACAAGGTAATCAAGGAAGATCCAAGCAACTAAGCTTGGGGATGCCCCGGAAGGCATCCCCTCTTTCGTCTCCAACATTATCGGTAACTTCACTTGGAGCTATATTTTTATTCGTCACATGATATGAGTTTTGCTTGGAGCATCATTTTATTTTAGGATTTTCTTGCTGTTATTTGGAATAATGTTTTGCATCTTTTATTTCAATAAAAGTGTCAAGGATAGCCTTTACCATGCTTATTTTGCAAGTCTATATGTTGATGTTTGAAAACAGAAATTTTGTTGTTATGTTTTGAATATTTGTGAATAGTCAGAACATGATAAAAATCTTGAATTTTTTACACGGTGAGCTATGATAAATTTTGTACAGTATGGTAAATTTTCAGAATTTTTGGAGTTAGGGAAGTGTGAGAATAATTGCACTCTTTACAGACTGTCTTGTTTAGACAGATTGCTGTTATGTTTGCATTGTTTGCATATGTTTGCTTGTTTAATGATTCTATTTGATGATAGGAGAATTAATTATGCAGAGACATTTAGTATGCAATGTTAAATAATAATTTGAGTGATTTGCTACGGTAGAGAATGATAAGGTTATTGCATTGATTCATACTAACTTTTCTCACGAGTTCTTGTTGAGTTTTGTGTGGATTAAGTTTTTAAGATTTAGGGAAACCGTGATATAAAAGGAATTAAGGAGACACAAAAGCTCGAGCTTGGGGATGCCCAAGGCATCCCAAGAAAACATTTCAAGAAGTCTCAAGCATCTAATCTTGGGGATGCCCCGGTAGGCATACCACCTTTCTTCATCAACAATTATCGGTTAGTCTTGGTTGAGCCTAAGTTTTTGCTTCTTCACATGATGTGTGCTATTCTTGGAATGTCATTTTATTTATTTTTGCTTGTTGTTTTAATAAAATACTTGGATCTAAAAGTCTTTAAATGAGAGAGAGTCCTCAAATGGCTACCCATTTACTTAACTACTCGGTTGAACTTCACTTATATCTTTTTGGAGTAGCTTGTCATTTACTCTTGTGATTCACTTATATCCTATGCGTAAATTGTTGAATGAATTGAATATCATAAAGTTGAAATTATATGTACTTCACATTCTTGTATTATACCTAGTAGTAGCTTCATATTGGGTTTAGAAAGTGAAATCTTTTGAAGCTTGACAATCACAATATTGGTCATACAAGCAATTCATGAATGATTAGTATAAGGAAAAGAACGTTCATGTACAAATATATTATCTTGGACATCTTCTATGATTGTGAATACCCATTAATTATTTTCAAACTTGAGCAAATTAGTTTAAGTTGGACAAGGAAGATAACGTAATGAGTTATGGTTGTGTATATTTGCATAAAAGTTATATTGTTATAGATACTCCAACATGTGGTGTTTGCATAGGATCTTTTGCTAGCCAAAAATTTGTACTAAGTAGAGATACTACTTGTGCATCCAAAAACCCTTAAACCCAGTTTCTTGCCATGAGTGTCCACCATACCTACCTATGGATTGAATAAGATCCTTCAAGTAAGTTGTCATCGGTGCATAAGGCAATAAAAAATGCTCCTAAATATGTTTGATCTTTTCTTGTAAGGGAAAATAAGCGTTGTACAAACTTGTGATGGCAAAGTAATAAAAGCGATAGACTGCATAATAAAGGTTGCTATCATAAGAGGGAAATATAACGTGATGTTTCTTTGCACTAAGAGCTTGTGCATCCAAAAATAAAAAGCGCATGACAACCTCTGCTTCCCTCTACGAAGGGCCTATCTTTTACTTTTCAGTATTTACTTTTATGCAAAGAGTCAATAGTATGCACTCTCACTTCAACCTCAATTATTCTCTTGTTGGCAAGCATCATGTGGTGGGGAAAGATCTAGGCACATATGGCTAGTCAAATATATTTGATCATGGTTTATTATTGTTAACAATTATCTCTAAGATAAATGAGTTGGGAGGCGAAATATTAAGCCCCTATCTTTCTCAGTGTTCGATGGATGCCATTTGTTCTAAAAATATGCTTTGAGTACTAGCAATCATAGAAGACTATATGATGATTGAGTATGTGGAGCTCTTACTTAGACTTTGTTGAGAATAAGTTGAATTGCAATTGTTTGGTGACTAAGAACATAGGTTGTTAAGTTTCAAGAGAATTCAATGTTTGAACCATAATATGTGAATTGATTGCTACTTTATCATGATGAGTTTTATGAGAAAGAGTTGCTTTTATGATGCTAGGAAAAGTGATTGAAATTATCATGTATCAAACTTATGCACTATGCTAGCATTCACACTTCATAAATTATTTCTTTTATCATTTACCTACTCGAGGACGAGCAGGAATTAAGCTTGGGGATGTTGATACGTCTCCAACGTATCTATAATTTAGGAAGCATTCATGCCATGTTTGCAACAATTCTATATGGTTTTGGTATGATTTGAATGGAACTAACTCGGACTGATGTTGTTTTCAGCAGAACTACCGTGGTGTTGTTTTTTGTGCAGAAATCAAAGTTCTCCAAATGAGCTAAAAGTTTTTGATGGTTTTTTTTTGAACAAAAGAGGCACTAGAAGCTTCGTGGGGGGACCAGAAGGTGAAGGAGGTCACCACCACCCACCAGGGCGTGCCAGGGGACTTTCCCATGTGCTGGTGGGTGGTGGGCTCCTCGTGGCCCATCTCAGCATGAAACCGATGCCAAAAAATACTATAAATACAGAACCCCCTAGAAATAACCCTAGATCAGAACTTTCGCCGCTGCAAGCCTCTGTAGCCATGAAAAACCAATCTAGACCCCGTTCCAGCACCCTGACGGAGGGGGAAATCATCACCGGTGGCCATCTTCATCATCCTGGCAGCCACCATGATGAGGAGGGAGTAGTCCACCCTCGGAGCTGACGATTTGTACCAGTAGCTATGTCTTTAATCTCTCTCTCTCTCGTGTTCTTGAGTTGGCACAATCTTGATGTATCACGAGCTTTGTTAATATAGTTGGATCATATGGTGTTTTCCCCTCTCTATCTTGTTGTGATGAATTGAGTTTTCCCTTTGAGATTTCATTCTTATTGGATTGAATACTTTTATGGATTTGAGAGCACTTGATGTATGTTTTGCTATGAATACCCGTGGTGACAATGGGGTATCATATTGATTCACTTGATATATGTTTTGGCACTCAACTCGCGGATTCTCGAGGTGACATTGGGGTAATCTATGCATAGGGGTTGATGCACATTTTCGTCCTTGTTTCTCCGTTAGAAATCTTGGGGCACCCTTTGAGGTTCTTTGTGTTGGATTGAGTATTATGAATCTGAAATTATTTGATGCATATCGTATAATCAACTCACGGATACTCGTGGTGACATTGGAGTATCTAGGTGACATTAGAGTTGGTTGATGTGTATCATATGGTGTTATTTTAGTACGAACTCTTAGATAGATCGATCGGAAAGGATAACTTGGTGTTATTTTAGTACGAACTCTTGGATAGATTGATTGGAAAAGATAACTTTGAGGTGGTTTCGTACCCTACAAACAATTTCGTCTTATGTTCTCCGCTAGATAAGAACTTTGGAGTGATTCTTCATTGCACGTTGAGGGATGGTTATATGATCCAATTATATTAGCATTGTTGAGAGATTGCACTAGTGAAAGTATGAACCCTAGGCCTCATTTTCAAGCATTGCAATATCATTTGTGCTCACTTTTGTTACTTGCTACCTTGCTCTTTTTTATTGTTCATATTAAAAAATCAATATCTACTATCATTACTACACTTGTATCACCATCTCTTCGCCGAACTAGTGCACCTATACAATACCATTGTATTTGGTGTGTTGGGGACACAAGAGACTCTTTGTTACTTGGTTGTATGGTTTTTTGAGAGAGACCATCTTCATCCTACGCCTCCCATGAATTGATAAACCTTAGGTCATCCACTTGAGGGAAATTTGCTACTGTCCGACAAAACTCTGCGCTTGGAGGTCCAACACGAGTCTACAAGAACAAGTTGTGTAGTAGACATCAGTGGGCAGCGGGGGAATTATGAAATGGACACGGAAGTAGTCTTTAGAATGCATTTACTATGTGATCAAACTCATCACTTACCTGCTCATCAGACAAAATCCGAGAGCCCATCAACGTCGGCATTGATACGTCTGCAATGTATCTATAATTTTTTATTGTTCCATGCTATTTTATATTATTTTCGGGACTAACCTATTAACCTAGAGCCCAGTGCCAGTTCTTGTTTTTTCCTTGTTTTTGAGTTTCGTAGAAAAGGAATGCCAAACGGAGTCCGAACGGAATGAAACCTTCACGATGATTTTTCTTGGACCAGAAGACAACCAGGAGACTTGGAGATGAAGTCGGAGGAGCCACGAGGCGGCCACAAGGACGGAGGGCGCGCCCAGGGGGGTAGGGCGTGCCCCCCACCCTTGTGGGCCCCCCGTGTGAGGGAGTCCTGGATTAAGGGGTCCTCGGGCGTCCGGGCTACGTAATGTGGGCCGGACTGATGGGCCATGAAGATACAAGACAGAAGACTCTCTCCCGTGTCCGGATGGGACTCTCCTTGGCGTGGAGGGCAAGCTTGGCATTTGGATATGAAGATTCCTTTCTCTGTAACCAACTTTGTATAACCCTAGTCCCCTCCGGTGTCTATATAAGCCGGAGGGTTTAGTCCGTAGAGACAAGGATAGTCACAATCATAATCAGACAGGCTAGACTTCTAGGGTTTTAGCCATTACAATCTCATGGTAAATCAACTCTTGTAATACTCATATTCATCCAGATCAATCAAGCAGGACGTATGGTATTACCTCCATAGAGAGGGCCCGAACCTGGGTAAACATCGTGTCCCCCGTCTCCTGTTACCATCGACCTTAGACGCACAGTTTGGGACCCCCTACCCGAGATCAGCCGGTTTTGACACCGACATTGGTGCTTTCATTGAGAGTTCCGCTGTGTCGTCGCTAGAAGACTCGATGGCTCCATCAATCATCCACAACGACGCTGCCGTGAAGGAGGTCTTTCTCCCCGGACAGATCTTCGTATTCGGCGGCTTCATGCTGCGGGCCAACTCGCTTGGTCATCTAGAGCAGATCGGCAGCTACACCCCTGGCCATCAGGTCAGGTTTGGAAGCTTGAACTACGTTGCTGATATCCGCGGAGACTTGATCTTCGACGGATTCGAGCCCATGGCAGCCGCTCCCTGCCACCGCGATGAACATGACCTAAATCTGTCATCGGACCATACTCGGGAGATAGCTCTTGTAGCCGCTCTGGCCCTAGATCCGGAGCAAATTGCACCATCCGAGGACGGGAAGCTCAACCCCGCCACGGAAGCCGCAGACTCAGCGGCGTTGGAGCCGCACACAGACCCAACTTCAAACGGGATCTGTGTCTCCGGAACCTCGGACTCGTCTCCGGCCACAGGTTCCGAACCGCGTGCGTCCGCGCCCATCAAGCTCGATCGGGCGCCGATCGTCGATTTTAGCTCCACGGACATCTTCCGGCACTCACCTTTGGGTGATGTGCTAAACTCACTAAAAACCCTCTCCTTAGCGGGGGACTCACAGCCGAACTATATCCGGTTTGAACTAGTGGCTGATGATGGAGAATTTCGCTTCCCACCCACCGCCCACTTCATCGCCACTGTCGAAGACTTAACCGACATAATCGATTACGACTCCGAAGACATCGACGGTATGGACGACGATGCCGGAGAGGAGCAGGTCCAAAACCCGCCGTTTACTGGGCGCTGGACAGCCACCTCCTCGTATGACGTGTACATGGTGGATACCCCCAAAGAGAATAACGGCGATAACAAGAAAGATCCAGTCGAGGATACACCTCATGAGACACGACCAAAGTGTCGACGTCAGCGGTGCCGCCCTAAATCACGCCGTGGAAAAGACAGCAATACCGGCACGAGAGAAAACAACACTCCGGATGAGGCCGAAGACAAAGAAGATCCCGTCGAGCTGACTTTCGAGCAGGACGATAGGGAAGATGGGCAAGCCAGCCCCGATGAACAGGCCATAAACAAAGACTCGGAGGACAGCAACTATCTTCCACTCTCCGAAGATGAGGTGAGCCTCGGCGACGAAGACTTTATCGTGCCTGAGGAACCCGTCGAGCAGGAGTGCTTTAAGCGCCGGCTAATAGCCACTGCGAGGAGCCTGAAAAAGAAACAGCAGCAGCTTCAAGCTGATCAAGATCTACTCAACGACAGATGGACTGATGTCCTGGCAGCCGAGGAATACGGACTCGAGCGCCCCATTAAAAGTTATCCGAGGCAGAAACTGCTACCCCAATTCAACGACGAGGCACTTGAGCCCATGCCATCAACACATAATGCGGCTGACCGACCACCACGTGGCCGGGACAAAGCGGCAACTCAAGCCGAATACCAGCCCATACTCCCTCGCCGCAAAAGCAGAGACATAACAGCCCGGGGTCATACATATGACCTGCGGCAGGACCTGGACAATAGAGCAGGTCAGTCCAGATCAATTTACGGATCGCAGGGGCATGCCCTGGCGCGCGACGACGGCTATCAAGCCAGACGTGACAAACATAACCGCGCTCGGGCCGAAGACTGCCGACGAACTCAATCCGAACTACATCGGGACGTGGCCCGATATAGAGGCGCCGCACACCCCCTCTGCTTCACTGATGAAGTAATGGAGCATGAATTCCCAGAAGGGTTTAAATCCGTAAATATCGAATCATATGATGGGACAACAGATCCCGTAGTATGGATTGAAGATTTCCTTTTCCATATTCATATGGCCCACGGTGATGACCTTCACGCCATCAAATACCTCCCACTAAAACTCAAGGGGCCAGCTCGGCACTGGTTAAACAGTCTGCCTGAAAACTCTATTGGCAGCTGGGAGGACTTGGAAGACGCCTTCCGCGACAACTTCCAAGGCACATATGTACGACCTCCGGATGCCGATGACTTAAGTCACGTAGTTCAATAGCCTGGAGAGTCGGCCAGGAAATTCTGGACCAGGTTCCTAACTAAAAACAACCAGATTGTCGACTGCCCGGATGCCGAAGCCCTAGCGGCCTTTAAGCATAGCATCCGCGATGAATGGCTCAGTCGTCACCTCGGCCAAGAAAAGCCGAAGTCCATGGCAGCCCTCACGGCACTCATGACCCGCTTTTGTGCGGGCGAGGATAGTTGGCTAGCTCGCAACAATAACACTGCAAGCGATGCCGGTACCTCTGAAGCTAAGCATAGCAATGGCAAGCCCCGACGCAACAGGCACAAGCGCCGAAGCAATGGTGGCACTGCCGATGACACGGCGGTCAACGCCAGTTTCAGTGGCTCCAAGTCCGACCAGCGGAAGAAGCCATACAAAGGAAACAATCCAGGCTCATCCAGCTTGGACCACATACTCGATCGTCCATGTCAGATCCACGGCACCCCTGATAAACCAGCCTATCATACCAATAGAGACTGTTGGGTTTTTAAACAGGCCGGCAAGTTAAATGCCGAACACAAGGAGAAGGGGTCGCAAAGTGAGGACGATGACGAGGAGTCCCGTCCGCCGAACACAGGAGGACAGAAGAAGTTCCCTTCCCAGGTTAAAACGGTGAACATGATATACGCCACTCATATCCCCAAAAGGGAGCGCAAACGAGCGCTCAGGGACGTCTACGCGATGGAGCCAGTCGCCCCAAAGTTCAACCCATCGTCTTCCTGCCCGATCACCTTCGATCGCAGGGACCATCCGACCAGTATTCGTCATGGCGGTTCAGCCACACTAGTCCTCGATCCAATTGTTGATGGATTCCATCTCATGCGCGTCCTTATGGACGGCGGCAGCAGCCTGAACCTGCTCTATCAGGATACTGTGCGCAAAATGGGCATCGATCCCTCAAGGATCAAACCCACAAAAACTACCTTTAAAGGAGTCATACCAGGTGTAGAGGCCCGCTGTACGGGCTCAATCACACTGGAGGTTGTCTTCGGATCTCCGGACAACTTCAGAAGCGAAGAGTTGATCTTCGATATCGTCCCCTTCTGCAGCGGCTATCATGCACTGCTCGGACGAACCGCATTTGCTCGATTCAATGCGGTGCCACACTATGCTTATCTCAAGCTCAAGATGCCGGGTCCACGCGGTGTCATAATAGTTAATGGAAACATGGAGCGCTCCCTCCGTACCGAGGAGCACACCGCGGCCTTGGCAGTGTAAGTACAGAACGGCCTTGCCAAGCAGAATCTTAATTCAGCGCCCAAGCTCCCGGACACTGTCAAGCGGATCCGGACTACTCCGCAGCATAACAGTCCGGCTCGTCAGGAGTTAGACTAGCAATCCGGCCTCCGTCTCCATCCCGACCAAATGGCGGCATACGTACCACGCGTACATAACTACGCACTTAAAATACCATGGGCATAGACGGAGGCATAACTATATCGTGGTCCATAATACGGCTCGACCTCCCCTGGACACACGTACTCTCACTTTTTCTTTTTTCATCCTTTTCAGGTTTCTTTTCCACAGGCCCCTCAAGACGGCCTGATCATCAGTCCTTTCGAAGGATAGTTACACCAAGACAGCAAGAAGCATTGCGATATACGGGAATCTCTAGGAAGTCTTTTTTACGATCACTCTACCTGTTCTCAGGACCCTCACGCAGCTCTACCTTGGTCATGGCATGTAAAATAGCCCTGCTGCTTATTGCACTTCTTATACGCTTTGACGTATTCATAAATTTGTAATGGAAACAGTTCGCGGCCCAACTTCTGTGGCACTAGCTTACTACTTCATTTTTTCTTGATAATCTTATCCATTGCACCCGTACGCTTTTGTACGGCCTAAATTTTCCAGGGGCTTTATTGCGCCCCATATTACGGCAACAAAGTCCGAACACTTTTTATAGTGTAGTTCGGCACCCCGAATTTAGCATTATATGCATTGGCTCCGAATCATGTCTTTGGTCAATAGTTGGGTTACCCGGCTCCTGTGCTTACTACCTTACGTTCCGCTATATCGGCTAGGGTAGTAAAGGAAGAACTACTGCGATTGTGCCCTGGTTCGTCCGGATGAGCACCTCAGTAGAGAAAGCCGAAAACTGACTGTCATGATGCGGCGTGAGCCGGTCAGCTCTTCGGAGGTTACAAATCTTTTGCAATTTTTTCCGCATTATGCGATGAATCGGTCTCTACCCGATCCGGTGTTTATAGCACCCTAGTTCGGATTGACGAATACTAGGGGCTGCGCCTAAATCTCTATTATAAAACTCCTATGGCTAAGTGAGAGTGATAAAGCCACATAGTCCGGTTGCCTGGTTCGTTGCGCTAAACACCTCCTTCAAGGACCAAACTTTGGATAAAGAGTGTTTAGATTTTATCCCGAACACCCCCGTACTACCTACGTGGGGGATGAAGCCGACGACTGGCCAACTCAAAGATTTAATAAAACGGCCGCACAGGAGGAAAAATATTGATATAAACAACTAACATTATATTACATATTAGTTTTGTTTCATTGTGCAGGACAGGATAACATATTCATCCGAAGATAATGTCTTTTGCACACTGCTCCGCTACAATGCGGGATCCCTCCAGGACATCGTCAAAATATCGCTCTGGCATGCGGTGCTCCTTGCCCGTGGGCGGTCCCTCGGTCGCGAGCTTGACGGCGTTCATCTTCGCCCACTGTATCTTGACACGGGCGAAGGCCATCCGCGCACCTTCGATGCAGACCGACCGCTTGAAGGCATCAAGCCGCGGGCAGGCAGCAACCAGCCGCTTCACGAGCCCGAAGTAGCTTTGGGGTATGGCTTCGGCAGGCCATAGGCGGATTATCAAATCCTTCATGGCCAATTCAGCCGCCCTATGCAGTTCGGTCAGCTGTTTCAGCTGATCGCTGAGGGGCACCGGATGCTCTGGCGCAAGGTATTGCGACCAGAACAGCTTCTCCATTGAGCTCCCCTCCTCGGCTTGGAAGAATTCCGCAGCATCTGCAATGCTGCGCGGCAGATCCGCAAACGCTCCTGGAGAACTCCAAATTTGGGTCAGTAAGAGGTACCTTTTCTTCACAAACTTGCTTTGCATAATAAAGGCCTTACCCGCCGTGATTTTCCTGGCCTCTTGGATTTCCTGGAGGGCGCCCTGAGCTTCAACCCGGGCCTCTTGTGCGCTCTGGTGGGCCTTAGCAAGCTCGGACTCTTGATCCGTAATCTTGCGCTCCAAGGACTCGCATTTCTTTACAGCGTCCTGGAGCTCTTATTGGACCTCACCGACCCTGGCCTCGTGTCTTTCGTGGACGGATTGTTCCTCCGCCGCTCTCTTCTGGGCCTCGGGCAGTGCCTTTTTAAGGGCCTCCACCTCGGTGACCGCTCCTACAAATATCATGGCACTATGGTTAATACAAATCATGTATCCTTTCTAATATACAGAAGGTCATGGCATTCCTTGCCTATCCTCCAGCTGCTTTTTCACACGGCCGAGTTCTTCTTCGGCCCGCTCCAGACTCTGCTTCAGTCCGAAGACTTCGGCCGCATGGGAGGCCGCAGCCAGCAGCGAAGCCTGCTTTTTTCACATAGGCATGTATGGTTAGTCTCCTGCGAAAATTGTTTGATCCTCTGTCCGGTTTTTCTTTTCGACCACCGGACAGTGTCTCAGGGGCTACTGTCTATACTGTGATATTCTTTTTACATAATTGTGTTTCATACCTCAAAACCTGTTAGAAGGCTTGTGCAGGCTTCGGTCAGTCCGCTCTTCGCGGACTGAATCTTCTCAATCACCGTACCCATGAGGGTACGGTGTTCCTCTACAATGGAAGCACTTCGCAGCGCTTCCAGTAGGGTGTTCGGTGCCTCTGGTTGGATAGAGGTCACCGGCGGAATAGGCACACCCCCTTCTTTCGAAGGAGGCTGCTTGCCGGATTCTGGAGCCGTATAGGTCTCCGGAACCGTATTCGGCTGAGGGCCGAATTGGACCTGGCCCCCATTACCAGGCTCCATGAGGATTTGCTCCCCCATGTGTCCGGCGGCTGAGGTTTCACCCCCTGGCATCGCGCTGACGGCCTCCTGTGTTTCTCCCTGGCCTGGGATCCTTTGGGACAACACCTCGGTGTCATCCATGGCCTTGGGAGAGGAGGCCGCCGGAAGGGACCCGCTGTCCATCACCTTCGGGTCCAGCGAATTCCCCGAGGATGAGGATCGCTCGAGGTCGGAACGAACCAGACTGCAAGTACGTGATTCAACATGTTAAAATTATGGAGAAAAGAGGCTGGATATATGAATGCGTCAGGGTCTTTGAGTACTCACGATCCGGCCAGGGGCTTATCTCGGGGGCGCCGCTCTGGGCTGCTGTCGACGTCCCACGCGGAGTTATCCGCGAGGGAGACCTTCCCCTTCTTGGACGCCTCTGCCTCCAGATTTATGGAGGCCGCCCTTTTCTTCCTTCCCCCTCAGGGGGAGAGTTGCTTTCCTCCTCCTCCTTGTCGTCCTCTGCGGCGGAGGAGTGAGACTCGGCGTCTTCGGACGTCACGTCCAAAGTTCCCTTGCGACGGAGACCACTTCTGGTCTCCTTGGCCTTTTTCTTGGCCTTCTTCTCCGGCGCCTGGTAGGGCGTCGGGACCAGCATCTTCGTCGGAAGTGGGATGGCTGGTTCCTCGGGCAGCAGAGCCGGACACTTGATCCGCTCTGCCTTCTTTGTCAAGACCTGAAAAAATAAATAGGGAGGCTTAGGCATTTTCCCTGAGTAGGCAAGTAAAGGATACACCTTGAAAACACGAAAAACTTACCGGACTGGCGAGATGGGCCAGGTCGTGCCCACGGTCCTCGGTCGTCTCCGGCCATTTCTCACTGGCCTTAAAAAGCACCTTCCAGATGTCTTCGTGCGTAGTTCCGAAGAACTGTTGCAGGGTCTGGTGCTCGGCCGGATCGAACTCCCATAGATGGCAAGTCCGGCTTTGGCATGGAAGGATCCGGCGAACTAGCATCACCTGGATCACATTGACAAGCTTAATGTTCTTGTCCACCATGCTCTGGATACGCGCCTGCAGCGCTGTTAGCTCGTCCGACGACGACCAATTCAGGCCCTTCTCTAGCCAGGAGGTGAGCCGCATTGGGGCTCCGGACTTGAATTCAGGAGCCGCGGCCCAGGTGGCGTCGTGGGTGTAACACCCCCAGTGGTTAACTACAGTAATCACCCTTTTGATTATGCCATGTCATCATGTTTAACAGTGCATGATCATCATTAGCATTATATTGCATTTCAACTCCTAAGTCAAAATCCAAATTTAAATGAAAGTGGAGAATAAAAGTTGTCTGGCATAGAAACTAAAATGTTCAATAAATAGCAAATAATCTAGAGACAATTCTAAAATTATAATCAACTTTTACTAAATTCATTATGTGCCTCAAACAGCAACAAAACAGAGATATATAATCCAATTTCTTTTAATTAAAATTCAAGTGAAATCATTTGTACACCAAACCAATTTTTAGCAGTGACTAATGTGGCACTGTGAATTATGGAACAATTGCTATGTTTTACAAAAACCATTTTGAGGCCTAACTATTTACTAAACAGAGACGTATGAATAAATAAAAAGAAAACAAAACAGTAAAAAAAGGAAAGAAAACCCCCCGACTGGGCCTAGCCCAGCTGGCCTCGACCCAGCCGCCCACCACCCCTGGCCTATATGGCTCCCTCCCGAGCCACCCAAACCCTAAACCGCTACCCCCCCCCGATCCCCACACTCCCTCCCCCCCCCCCCACCCTCTCCCCCCCCCCCCCCCCACGCTCTAGCCTCCTCCACATTGGTGGGAGGTGCCGAACCCGCCCCGCGCTCTGCGCCCGCCCCCTATCCGTCCCTTCCATCCCTTCCACCGGCGACCGCCGTCGCGCCACCCCGCCGACGCCCTCGCCACTGCCACGCCAGCCTTCCCATCCCCTTCCCCGACGGCCACCGCCTCTGCCCCCCCCCTCTGTGAGCCACCCCCTACCCCTCGCCCCCTCGCCGCGGACACCGCGCGCCGGGCCGCGCCACGACTGCGCCCGCGCGCGCCCAGGCCGCGCCCTGGCCGCGCCCCCGTCCGGCCGCTGCTGCGCGCCTGCTTCGCCCGCACCTGCCTCCCGCGCCTCGCCCGTGCCCCGGCCTCGCCTGCCTCGCGCCTCCCACGCCGCGCTGGTCCCGCTCGCCGCTCGCCTCGCTGCCGCCTGCAGCTGCCCGCGCGCTGCTGCTCGCCCTTGCGGCCACCGCCGCTTCCCTGCGTCCCCGTTCGCCGCCGTCGCCTTGCCCCGACCGGGCCAGCGTCGGCCGACCGGCCGGCCGCGCCTTGGCCGTGGCCTCGCCGCCCTGCTGGGCGAGCGCCCGCTCGGCGCCTGACGCCCGCGCGCCCGCGTGCCCGCAGTGGCCTGTGGGCCACTGACGTATGGGCCCGGCCCCCCTGGGCCACTTACACGCGGGACCCAGCCCCCATAAGCGAAAAAAAAATGTGTAATAAAAATGAATTAATAAAATATTAATTAATTAATTAATTAATTAGTGAATTAATTAATTTATTTAATCCTGCTTAATTAGTCTAATTAATTACTTAGTTTAATTAATCAGTAATTAATTAGCTAAACCACTAATTAGCCAACAGCCTATGACAGGTGGGACCCACTGGTCCTGACGTCAGCAAACACTGTTTCGGATAATGTTTAATTTAAATAATTAAATAAATTCTAGAAATTAATAAAACCTTTAGAAAATCATATAAAATAATCCGTAACTCAGATCGAAAAACTTTGTACATGAAAGTCGCTCAGAACGACGAGACGAATCCGAATACGCGGTCCGTTTGTCCGCCACACGTCCCTAATTATCCGAACGTGCAACCGTTCCCCTCTTTTCGTCTGTCCGAAAAGCCGGACACCGGGAATACTTTCCCGGATGTTTTTCTCTTTCGCCGGTATTACCTAGCCCTACGATAGAACACCGCTAGCTCTGGTTATTGACATGTCATGCACTTGTTTGCTTAGTATTTACTGTTTCCTCCCCCTCTTCTCTCTCGGTAGCCCCCGACACCGACGTCGTCCCCGAGGCCGACACAGCTCCGGAGCCCGAAGACACCATTGACAACCTGGCCCTTGCCGCCGAGCAACTAGGCAAGCCCCCCCCCCTCTTTGATCATCCCGATATCGCCCATTCTATTTTCTCATGCTTGCATTAGAATTGCTGCTGCTACTGCTTTACCTATTCTGATGCATAGCCTGTTTATTGTAACCTGCTGTTGATAATTACCTGCATATCCTAAACTGCTTAGTATAGGCTGGGTAGAGACCTATCAGTGACCCCACTTATCCCGACTGCCCCGCTGGATTATCTGAAGACCCGATCAACGGGAATTGAAGACCAGGCCCCGGCACCGCACATCACCCCCCCTTAGTTGTAACGACACTGCAGCATTACTATCGAGTGTCGAGGGTGATACCTCGTGTAGCACTTCTGATGTTAACTCTGTAGAGTAGCTATTCGGTCGTGGTCATCGAGGGTGATTCCTCCTTCACCGCTTCCGATAACGACGCCGTCGTACGACACCTCAAATGTGAACCCAGCGAGGGTGATTCCTCCGAGTTCACATTGACGATTACATCGAGTAGGAATCCAACGAGGGTGATACCTCGGATTCCTCTGATGTTATGGACACACGGATACTTGGATTTTACACTGTTACTTGGATAGGCGGGTCGACCCTGAGGGGTACCCGCGTGCGCCTGAGAGGCGAGTGTTGTGAAGACGGGTGCCTGTATGGCGCCCGAGTGATGAATACGAGGCGCGGCCGGGCATTCTTAACCCTTGCAGCAAGTCCTCGAGACGGGGCGACGGGGTCACATCTTTCGTGAGTCCCTGCTCGTTACCGCAAGCCCTAGTCCAATAACGATTTGGATATTTGATCCGAGCAGGCCTCTGGCCTGATAGCACTAACCATCACGTGGGCATAGTATGGGCGTTCTGCAACGTAGCATCAGCCGACAGTTTTGTCAGACGTCCAGTTCAGCATTGCGGCCGGGTCGGATCGTGCCGTTGGCGCTAGTATCCACCCTGCTCGCAACGACCCGGAGTGCACAGGGCGATGGCCCAAGACCCTTGAGCGCTTAGGATGTAGACCGGCGGGGACCTCTCTGCTGAGCTCTAGGTAGGGCTGCGGTGTGTGGTTTGGCCGAGGCCGGGCATGACCCAGGAAAGTGTGTCCGGCCGGAGTTAATCGAGCGTGTTAGGTAAGTTGGTGCACCCCTGCAGGGAAGAACACTTCTATTGATAGCCTGTCCTACGGTAAAGGACACTCGGAGTTGTATCCTGATTGATACAATTTTAGAACTGGATACTTGGATATGAGGCTCTGGGATTGCTTCTCGCAGGGAGTCGAGAAGGGATCTCAGGACGAGGTTGATGACTGTATGGCTCTGGATTGCTTTCTCGCAGGGAGTCGAGAAAGGATCTCTGGGTGAGGATGAGACTTAATGATATTGATACTTTATAATGAACTGTTCTACTCTCTTCTACTGCTGCAAGACCGCTGAAGATGCTAGTCTTCGATAGGACTAGGCCTTCTCTCTATTCTGGCATTTCTGCAGCCCAGTCCACATATACAGCCTCCCCTTGAAAATGTTGCATATGTAGTGTAGATCCTTGCTTGCTGAGTACTTCTGAGTACTCACGGTTGCTTTGTTTTCCTTTTCTCCCCATATCAGTTTGTCGTGACCAAGATGACGGAGCCCCTGAGACAGCTGTCCCCGCCGACGATCACTACTACTACCCCGAGGGTGGATACTGCTACTACGAGCTTGCCGTCGACCAGGAGTAGGATCGGAGGGTCCCAGGCAGGAGGCCTACGCCTTTCGATCGTAGTGTTTTTCTTTTACCCCGCCTTTCTAAAGGCCTTTCTGTTTCTGTTTAATATATGTACTCAGATATCTGATGCTTCCGCTGACGCTTGTACGCAAGCTTATGTATTTGAGCCCTCGAGGCCCCTGGCTTGTAATATAAAGCTTGTATGACTTTATTTATGTTTTAGAGTTGTGTTGTGATATCTTCCCGTGAGTCCTTAGGCTTGATCGTGTGCATTTGCGTGTATGATTAGTGCACGATTAGGCCGTGGGCGTCACAAGTTGGTATCAGAGCCGACTGCCTATAGGAATCCCCCTTTCCAACTCCTTGGCCGAAGTTGAGTCTAGTGGTCCAAAACTGTTTTACTAACTTGGTTGTGTGGCTTACGGGCCCACGTTGCCAATTGGGTGGTATTAGGATCTTTTACTCCTTGACCTTTACTCTGGGACTCTGATCTCTCTCCTATTCGGGTTAAATTTTTTACTAACTTCAACATTAGGTTCTCGTGATCACATCCACCCGGTGTTCTGAAAATTTCCCCCCTTTTCTTCGAGATTGCGGGCCAGGTTCTGCTTGCAGGATCCTTTTATCGAGGGCACCCTATGTTGTCACTTGCAGATTCCTCGCTCCAATAGTTTTCTCCGACGTTGATGTAGCCTTTGCTATGTCTCGTTGTGTACTTCCCTACCGCGTGCCTGCGCACCGCCTAGATGTCTAGCCCTCCCTTTTCAACTGTCGTAATGCCGGATACTAACCAAGGCTCTGTGTGGCTTTGAATGTCTGGTGCGAATATGCTGAATTATCTATTGCACTTCCTTCTGTTGTGCGTGATACTTCATGAATCATTCCATACACATGCAGTTTTTCTTGCTAAACTGTCCCTGTTGATTTGGCAGGATGGCTGACGATCCTCCACCTCCACCCTATATTGCCGCCATGATGCAGCAGTTTGAACTCAACCGTCAGCAGTTTGAGCTCAACCGTCAGTTTATGACCGGAGTATTGGCTCAATTCCCAACTCAGAATGCTCAGCAACAGAATGCTCCAATAACTCTGCCAGAATTTGTGCGCCTCAGTCCATCCGTCTTCCGCAACTCCACCAATCCTATGGATGCTGATGATTGGCTTCGTGACATCCTGTTTGAAATGGAGTCAGCTAATGTTGCCCCTGACAGTTACGTCACCTTTGCGACATTCCACCTGAAGGGCCCAGCTGCTCAATGGTGGGAAAGCCACAAGGGTATGTTGCCTGCAGAGACTGTGACCACTTGGCAGGAATTTCAGTCAGCTTTTCATGCACGTTACATTCCTCAAGGTCTGATGGACCAGAAGAAGCAGGAGTTCCGCAAACTCTCACAGGGCACAATGACTGTGGATGAATATCAGAGGAAATTTCTTGAACTATCCCGCTATGCTGAAGATGATGTCGACACTGACACTCGCAAGCAGGAGAAATTCCGTGAAGGACTACGTACTGATATAAAACTTGCACTTGTTGTCCATGATTGCATAGACTTCGCAACGCTTGTCAGCAAATCTTTCCAAGTTGAAACAGCTCTGACTGAGTACCAGGAGTCACTCAAGCGCACTCATGAAGCTGGCTCATCCTCAGGTCGACCTGTTCAGAAGTGTCGAGTCTGGATTCCCCACAATGTTTACCACCGACCTGCTCCAACACCAAGGCCGTCATATGTTGCACCTCGTCTGCCTTCACCCCTGAGACAGCTAACGGTTCAATATGGACCGCCTGATGCTATGGCTTTTCCTCAGGATGCACCACGTCCTCCTAATGGACGTAAGAGGAATTGTCGAAAGCGCCGATTCAGAAACCGAAATATCATACCGTCTGCTGTTGTACTTGGTCATGCTAATCACATCAATGCTGAAAAGGCTCAGAAGGAACCGACTATCGTGTTGGGAACACTCTCTGTGAATTCAGTGCCAACTTCTGTTCTGTTTGATTCAGGTGCTTCACATTCCTTTGTGTCCCAGCAATTTGCACAAATGCATGGGTTAGCTATGAGCTCATTACCCACTCCTTTAGAAATCATCACTCCCCGTTCCAGGTGGCAAACCAAAATGGTAAGTCACAACAATGAGATCAGAATTGAAGGATTGATGTTCTCTGCTTCCCTTATTGCTCTTGGACCTTCCGACATAGATATCATTCTCGGTATGGACTGGTTGACCGCCCATAATGCTTTGATTGACTGTGCCGCTAAGAAAGTCCAACTTACCCATTCTTCGGGTCAGACAGTCAGATACTCAGCCCAAATAGCTCAAGATGCTGAGAGCCAGATATATGTTCTGAATGCATTGAATGCTTCACCTCTTGAAGGCATCGAGAATGTTCCAGTTGTTCGTGATTTTCAAGATGTATTTCCAGAAGAACTTCCAGGGATACCCCCTGCTAGAGCTGTTGAGTTCGTCATCGACTTGAAGCCCGGCACTACCCCTATTGCGAAGCGTCCTTATAAGATGCCTCCGCATCATCTTCTCGAGCTTAAGGAAGAAATCGACACGTCACTTAAGAAAGGTTTCATCCGCCCCAGTTCCTCCGCTTGGGGAGCACCTTCACTCTTCGTTAAGAAGAAGGATGGAACTAACCGATTGGTTCAGGATTATCGGCCCATTAACCAAGCTACAATCCAGAATAAATATCCGCTTCCTCGGATCAATGATTTGTATGATCAACTTGCCGGTTCCTCAGTATTCTCTAAGCTTGATTTGAGATTGGGATACCATCAGATCCGTGTTCATGAAGTGGATATTCCGAAGACTGCATTTGTTACTCGTTATGGCTCCTACGAGTACACTGATGTCATTTGCCTTAACAAATGCTCCAGCCACATTCTCCCGCCTGATGAATTATATAATCATGGATTACCTTGACAAATTTGTCGTGGTATATCTGGATGATATTCTGGTATATTCAAAGAATAAGGAAGAACATGCTGAACACCTCCGTCTTGTACTGGAAAGGCTCCGAGAGCACCAGTTGTATGCCAAATACTCCAAATGCGAGTTCTGGTTATCTGAAGTGACATATCTCGGCCATGTGATTTCGAAAGATGGCATTGCCGTTAACCCAGAACGAGTTCAGGCTATTCTAGACTGGACTCCTCCGAAGAACGTCAAGCAAGTCAGAAGTTTTCTCGGCCTTGCAAGCTATTGCCGTCGTTTTGTCGAGAATTTCTCAAATATTGCTAAGCCTTTGACTGATCTGCTTCACAAGGGCGTTAAGTTCGAATGGACAGAAAAATGTCAGGAAAGCTTTCAAACACTCAAAGACAAGCTGACATCTGCCCCAGTACTATCTCCTCCGGATACCCGTAAAGACTTTGTGATTTATTGTGACGCATCACGTGAAGGATTAGGCTGTGTCCTAATGCAAGAGCGTAAAGTGATTGCCTATGGCTCTCGTCAGTTGCACCCACATGAAGAGAATTATCCGGTACATGATCTAGAACTAGCTGCTGTGATCTATGCATTGCAGTTGTGGTGACATTACCTTCTCGGTAATCGTTGCGAGATCTACACGGATCATAAAAGTCTGAAGTACTTGTTCACTCAGCCATCTCTAAACCTCCATCAGCAAAGATGGATGGAGGCCATTGCGCACTATGATTTGGGTATTTCCTATACCCCTGGCAAGGCTAACGTAATGGCTGATGCCTTAAGCCGCAAGTCCTATTGCAACAACCTCACGGTTAGGCAAGCACAACCTCGTCTTTTTGAAGAACTGTGCAAGCTGAATCTGCGTATTATTTCACAGGGCTCTCTAAATAACCTTGTGATACAACCAGATCTTGAGAAAGCTGTTAAGAATGCGCAAGCTAAAGATGCTGAAATTGATCTCATGAAGAAAGACCTTCACCTTGTAAAGTACAGGGATTTCTCGCTGTCTGAAGATGGAACCTTGTATTTCAGAAACCGCATTGTCGTACCTCGCTTCGAGCTTATGACCGACAAGGTCATGAAGGAGGCACATGATACCCCGCTGTCTATTCATCCGGGTAGCACCAAGATGTATCGTGATCTCCGTCAAAGGTACTGGTGGTCTAGAATGAAGTAGGACATTGCTCGTTATGTTGCCGAATGTGATGTGTGTCGTCGCCTTAAAGCAGAACATCAGAAACCAGCTGGAATTCTGCAACCACTTCCTATTCCTCTATGGAAATGGGATAAGGTTCAGATGGATTTCGTTACAGGACTTCCCAGGTCACAGAAGGGTCACGATGCTATTCTTGTCGTCGTCGACCAACTCTCTAAAGTTGCACACTTTCTGCCTGTCAAAGAGACTATCACTGCTAGCCAGTTAGCAGAGTTGTATATCTCCAGAATTGTTTCACTCCACGGTATTCCGAAGGAGATCAGTTCGGACCATGGCGGTCTTTTCACTTCCAAATTCTGGGAAAGTTTCCAAACAGCTATGGGAACTCATATTACCTGGAGTTCAGCTTATCATCCCCAATCCCAAGGCCAAGTCGAACGAGTCAATCAAGTGCTTGAAGACATGTTGCGGGCTTGTGTTATATCGTTCGGCAAGAAGTGGGAATAATCTCTTCCGTATGCCGAGTTCTCTTATAACAACAGCAATCAAGCCAGCTTGAAAATGGCCCCCTTCGAAGTTCTATATGGACGTAAGTGTCGAACCCCTCTGAATTGGTCAGAAACTGGGGAACGACCGCTCGTGGGTCCGGATATTATTCAACACGCCGAAGAACAAGTTCGTATTGTCCGGGAAAATCTCAAGGCGGCTCAGGACCGCCAGAAGAGCAACTATGATCGCAAATGATGGGGTTTGACTTATCAACCTGGTGATCAAGCCTATCTACGTGTCACCCCTATGAAGGGCACTCACCGTTTTGGAATCAAGGGCAAGCTAGCTCCGCGCTACATTGGTCCTTTCCGCATAATTGCTAGACGTGGTCAGGTGGCATATAAATTGGAGTTGCCACCGCAATTCTCTCATATCCACGACGTCTTCCATGTGTCACAACTTCGTCGTTGCTTCAAGGAATCTCCGCACCGAGCTGTGGATCACGAGGTGCTCGAATTGCAAGATGACCTATCTTATAAGGAGCATCCGATCCGCATTCTCGATGAAGCTGAACGTTGGACCCGTCAGAAGGTTACCAAGTTCCTCAAAGTGCAGTGGTCAAATCATACTGAAGATGAAGCCACTTGGGAACGCGAGGATAATCTTCGTGCGGAATACCCCGAACTTTTTCCTTCTACCTCTTAATTCTCGGGACGAGAATTCTTGTTAGTAGAGGAGATTTGTAACACCCCCAGTGGTTAACTACAGTAATCACCCTTTTGATTATGCCATGTCATCATGTTTAACAGTGCATGATCATCATTAGCATTATATTGCATTTCAACTCCTAAGTCAAAATCCAAATTTAAATGAAAGTGGAGAATAAAAGTTGTCTGGCATAGAAACTAAAATGTTCGTTAAATAGATAATAATCTAGAGACAATTCTAAAATTATAATCAACTTTTACTAAATTCATTATGTGCCTCAAACAGCAACAAAACAGAGATATAGAATCCAATTTCTTTTAATTAAAATTCAAGTGAAATCATTTGTACACCAAACCAATTTTTAGCAGTGACTAATGTTGCACTGTGAATTATGGAACAATTGCTATGTTTTACAAAAACCATTATGAGGCCTAACTATTTACTAAACAGAGACGTATGAATAAATAAAAAGAAAAGACAAAAGAAAACAAAACAGTAAAAAAAAGGAAAGAAAAAGGGCCCCCCCCCCCCGACTGGGCCTAGCCCAGCTGGCCTCGACCCAGCCGGCCCACCACCCCTGGCCTATATGGCTCCCTCCCGAGCACCCAAACCCTAAACCGCTACCCCCCTCGATCCCCACACTCCTTCCCCCCCCCCCGTGCGCCGCCTCCCAAAGGCGAGGGCCCGACCCCCGCCCGGTGCTCGGCGCCCGCGCCGGCCGGCCCTTCCACGGCGACCGCCGTCGGCCACCCCCCGGCGCCCTCACCACTGCCACGCCGCCTCCCATCCCCTTCCCCGACGGCCACCGCCTCTGCCCCCCCCTCTGTGAGCCACCCCCTGCCCCTCGCCCCCTCGCCGCGGACACCGCGCGCCGGGCCGCGCCCTGGCCGCGCCCTCGTCCGGCCGCTGCTGCGCGCCTGCTTTGCCCGCACCTGCCTCCCGCGCCTCGCCCGTGCCCCGGCCTCGCCTGCCTCGCGCCTCCCACACCGCGCTGGTCCCGCTCGCCGCTCGCCTCGCTGCCGCCTGTAGCTGCCCGCGCGCTGCTGCTCGCCCTCGCGGCCACCGCCCCTTCCCTGCGTCCCCGTTCGCCGCAGTCGCCTTGCCCCGATCGGGCCAGCGCCGGCCGACCGGCCGGCCGCGCCTTGGCCGTGGCCTCGCCGCCCCTGCTGGGCGAGCACCCGCTCGGCGCCTAACGCCTGCGCGCCCGCCTGCCTGCAGTGGCCTTTGGGCCACTGACGTATGGGCCCGGCCCCCCTGGGCCACTTACACGCAGGGCCCAGCCCCTAGAAGCAAAAAAAAATGTGTAATAAAAATGAATTAATAAAATAATATTTAGTTAATTAATTAATTAATTAGTGAATTAATTAATTTAATTAATCCTACTTAATTCTTCTAATTAATTAGTTAGTTTAATTAATCAGTAATAAATTAGCTAAACCACTAATTAGCCAACAGCCTATGACAGGTGGGACCCACTGGTCCTGACATCATGCTGACGTCATGCTGACGTCAGCAAACACTGTTTCGGATAATGTTTAATTTAAATAATTAAATAAATTCTAGAAATTAATAAAAACTTTAGAAAATCATATAAAATAATCTGTAACTCAGATCGAAAAACTTTGTACATGAAAGTCGCTCAGAACGACGAGACGAATCCGAATACGCTGTCCGTTCGTCCGCCACACGTCCCTAACTATCCGAATGGGCAACCGCTCCCCTCTTTTCGTCTGTCCGAAAAGCCGGACACCGGGAATACTTTCCCGGATGTTTTTCTCTTTCGCCGGTATTACCTAGCCCTAAGATAGAACACCGCTAGCTCTGGTTATTGACATGTCATGCACTTGTTTGCTTAGTATTTACTGTTTCCTCCCCCTCTTCTCTCTCGATAGCCCCCGACACCGACGTCGTCCCCGAGGCCGACACAGCTCCGGAGCCCGAAGACACCATTGACAACCTGGCCCTTGCCACCGAGCAACCAGGCAAGCCCTCCCCCCTTTTTGATCATCCCGATATCGCCTATTCTATTTTCTCATGCTTGCATTAGAATTGCTGCTGCTACTGCTTTACCTATTCTGATGCATAGCCTGTTTATTGTAACCTGTTGTTGATAATTACCTGCATATCCTAAACTGCTTAGTATAGGCTGGGTAGAGACCTATCAGTGACCCCACTTATCCCGACTGCCCCGCTGGATTATCTGAAGACCCGATCAACGGGAATTGAAGACCAGGCCCCGGCACCGCACATCACCCCCCCTTAGTTGTAACGACACTGCAGCATTACTATCGAGTGTCGAGGGTGATACCTCGTGTAGCACTTCTGATGTTAACTCTGTAGAGTAGCTATTCGGTCGTGGTCATTGAGGGCGATTCCTCCTTCACCGCTTCCGATAACGACGCCGTCGTACGACACCTCAAGTGTGAACCCAGCGAGGGTGATTCCTCCGAGTTCACCTTGACGATTACATCGAGTAGGAATCCAACGAGGGTGATACCTCGGATTCCCCTGATGTTATGGACACACGGATACTTGGATTTTACACTGTTACTTGGATAGGCGGGTCGACCCTGAGGGGTACCCGCGTGCGCCTGAGAGGCGAGTGTTGTGAAGACAGGTGCCTGTATGGCGCCTGAGTGATGAATACGAGGCGCGGCCGGGCATTCTTAACCCTTGCAGCAAGTCCTCGAGACGGGGCGACGGGGTCACATCTTTCGTGAGTCCCTGCTCGTTACCGCAAGCCCTAGTCCAATAACGATTTGGATATTTGATTCGAGCAGGCATCTGGCCTGATAGCACTAACCATCACGTGGGCATAGTATGGGCGTTCTGCATCGTAGCATCAGCCGACAGTTCTGTCAGACGTCCAGTTCAGCATTGCGGCCGGGTCGGATCGTGCCGTTGGCGCTGGTATCCACCCTGCTCGCAACGACCCGGAGTGCACAGGGCGATGGCCCAAGACCCCTGAGCGCTTAGGATGTAGTCCAGCGGGGACCTCTCTGCTGAGCTCTAGGTAGGGCTGCGGTGTGTGGTTTGGCCGAGGCCGGGCATGACCCAGGAAAGTGTGTCCGGCCGGAGTTAATCGAGCGTGTTGGGTAAGTTGGTGCACCCCTGCAGGGAAGAACACTTCTATCGATAGCCTGTCCTACGGTAAAGGACACTCGGAGTTGTATCCTGATTGATACAATTTTAGAACTGGATACTTGGATATGAGGCTCTGGGATTGCTTCTCGCAGGGAGTCAAGAAGGGATATCAGGACGAGGTTGATGACTGTATCGCTCTGGGATTGCTTTCTCGCAGGGAGTCGAGAAAGGTTCTCTGGGTGAGGATGAGACTTAATGATATTGATACTTTATAATGAACTGTTCTACTCTCTTCTACTGCTGCAAGACCGCTGAAGATGCTAGTCTTCGATAGGACTAGGCCTTCTCTCTATTCTGGCATTTCTGCAGCCCAGTCCACATATACAGCCTCCCCTTGAAAATGTTGCATATGTAGTGTAGATCCTTGCTTGCTGAGTACTTCTGAGTACTCACGGTTGCTTTGTTTTCCTTTTCTCCCCATATCAGTTTGTCGTGACCAAGATGACGGAGCCCCTGAGACAGCTGTCCCCGCCGACGATCACTACTACTACCCCGAGGGTGGATACTGCTACTACGAGCTTGCCGTCGACCAGGAGTAGGATCGGAGGGTCCCAGGCAGGAGGCCTGCGCCTTTCGATCGTAGTGTTTTTCTTTTGCCCCGCCTTTCTAAAGGCCTTTCTGTTTCTGTTTAATATCTGTACTCAGATATCTGATGCTTCCACTGACGCTTTTACGCAAGCTTATGTATTCGAGCCCTCGAGGCCCCTGGCTTGTAATATAAAGCTTGTATGACTTTATTTATGTTTTAGAGTTGTGTTGTGATATCTTCCCATGAGTCCTTAGGCTTGATCGTGTGCATTTGCATGTATGATTAGTGCACGATTAGGCCGGGGGCATCACAGCGGGGCGCTGTGATATAGAACCACAGTTGTTGCCACCCTTTGACGGTCTCCACAAAGGTACCTTTGGGCCATGTGACATTGGGCATCTTGCTCACCATGGCCCCTCCGCACTCTGCGTGTTGGCCATCCACCACCTTCGGCTTCACGTTGAAAATCTTGAGCCATAGTCCGAAGTGAGGTGGGATGTGGAGGAAAGCCTCGCACACGACAATTAATGCCGAGATGTTGAGGATAGAATTTGGGGCTAGATCATGGAAATCTAGCCTGTAGTAGAACATCAGTCCGCGGACGAAAGGGTGGAGTGGAAACCCTAACCTGCGGACGAAGTGGGGGATGAACACCACCCTCTCATGAGGCTTGGGGTGGGGATGATCTGTCCCTTGGCTGGAAGCCGATGAGCGATTTCCTTGGCCAAATACTCCGCCTCCCGGAGCTTCGCGATGTCCTTCTCCTTGACGGAGGGGGCCATCCACTTGCCTTGTGCTCTGGATCCGGACATGGTCGGAGTGCTTCTTTGAGGCAGAAAAGATGAGAACTTGGGCGCTGGAGCTCGAGAATGGAGAGGCAGAGAAGGAGAAGGCGTGGGTGAAAGGGATGAATCCTTATCTCCTTATAAAGGCAGTGAATATCAAGCGCCTCCCCACTCGCCTTAAAACTCGCCTATTCCCAAGGGCTGTGCAGACGACGCGGTTGGGTTACCCACGCCCGTATTGATGAGAATCCCACAATAAAGGGACACGATCTCTGCTGTGACAAGGCGTGCCACTGGAAAACCGCATCTTAAAGCGTGGAGCGGGAGGCTAAAAAACGGTTCGAGATAATGACCGAGCAGGAACGTGGTGTCGCGTTATATAAATTGTCAGCGGATTGGACTCATGAAATATTATACTCTCTGCGGTTGTGTATGGTACTTGTTTTGCAGAGCCGGACACATTTTCTACGCTCGGAGTCTGTTTTGGAGTATTCGGAGGAGGAACCCGCCTTGCAATGCCGAAGACAATCTGCGCGCCGGACACATCGTCATTGAAGCCTGGTTCAGGGGCTACTAAGGGAGTCCTGGATTAAGGGGTCCTCGGGCGTCCGGGCTACGTAATGTGGGCCGGACTGATGGGCCATGAAGATACAAGACAGAAGACTCTCTCCCGTGTCCGGATGGGACTCTCCTTGGCGTGGAGGGCAAGCTTGGCGTTCAGATATGAAGATTCCTTTCTCTGTAACCGACTTTGTATAACCCTAGTCCCCTCCGGTGTCTATATAAGCCGGAGCGTTTAGTCCGTAGAGACAAGGATAGTCACAATCATAATCAGACAGGCTAGACTTCTAGGGTTTTAGCCATTATGATCTCATGGTAGATCAACTCTTGTAATACTCATATTCATCAAGATCAATCAAGCAGGACGTAGGGTATTACCTCCATAGAGAGGGCCCGAACCTGGGTAAACATCGTGTCCCCCGTCTCCTGTTACCATCGACCTTAGCCGCACGGTTCGGGACCCCCTACCCGAGATCCGTCGGTTTTGACACCGACACCGTGCACCTCCTGACCTAATTATTTCGCCTATATATTCCCAAATATCCCCAAACCACCAGAGGCATCCATGAAAACACTTTTCCACCGCCGCAACCTTCTGTACCCGTGAGATCCCATCTAGGGATCTTTTTCGGCACCCTGCCAGAGGGGGATTCGATCACGGAGGGCTTCTACATCAACCCTATTGCCCTTCCGATGAAGCGTGGGTTGTTTACCACAGACCTACGGGTCCATAGCTAGTAGCTAGATGGCTTCTTCTCTCTCTTTAATTCTCAATACCATGTTCTCCTCGATGTTCTTGGAGATCTATTCGATGTAATACTTTTTTTGCGGTGTGTTTTCCGAGATCCGATGAATTGTGGATTTATGATCAGCTTATCTCTGAACATTATTTGAATCTTCTCTGAATTCTTTTATGCATGATTTGATATCTTTGTAATTCTCTTCGAATTATCGGTTTGGTTTAGCCAACTAGATTGGTTTTTCTTGCAATGGGAGAAGTGCTTAGCTTTGGGTTCAATCTTGCGGTGTCCTTTCCCAGTGACAGTAGGGGCAGCAAGGCACGTATTGGATTGTTGCCATCGAGGATAAAAAGATGCGGTTTTCATCATATTTCTTGAGTTAATTCCTCTACATCATGTCATCTTACTTAATGCATTACTCCGTTATTTATGAACTTAATACTCTAGATGCATGCTGGATAGCGGTCGATGTGTGGAGTAATAGTAGTAGATGCAGAATCATTTTGGTCTACTTGACACGGACGTGATGCCTATATTCATGATCATTTCCTTAGATATCGTCATAACTTTGCGCTTTTCTATCAATTGCTCAGCAATAATTTTTTCACCCACCGTATTATTTTCTATCTTGAGAGAAGCCTCTAGTGAAACCTATGGCCCCGGGTCTATTTTCCATCATATAAGTTTCTATTTTCCATCATACAAGTTTCCGATCTACTATTTTGCAATCTTTTACTTTCCGATCTATAAACCAAAAATACCAAAAATATTTACTTTATCGTTTGTCTATCTCTATCAGATCTCACTTTTGTAAATAACCGTGAGGGATTGACAACCCCTTTATCTCGTTGGGTGCAAGTTGTTTGATTGTTTGTGCAGGTATTCGGTGATTTGTGCGTTGTCTCCTACTGGATTGATACCTTGGTTCTCAAACTGAGGGAAATACTTATCTCTACTTTGCTGCATCACCCTTTCCTCTTCATGGGAAAAATCAACGCAAGCTCAAGAAGTAGCAGGCATCTCAAGGGGTGTCAACTTACAACTATGGCCATGCCGCGCTGGAGAGACCCCCTAGGAAACATCCTCGTCCTCGAGGACGCATGGCAGGCCAGCTAGCATGGCCTTCTCCCACTCATATTTACGCACCCTCTTAAAATATTGGGTGTGGCTAGATCTCAGTCAACTGAGATTTAACCAAGTCTCAGTCAAGTGACATTATACACAACAGAGAAAAGAAAGAACTAAAAATAAAGTTTTGCACGAATCTCAATGTAAAATCTGATGGATATAGCATCGGCTGAGACATAACAAAGTCTAAGTCGACTAAGACTTAGCAAGACTGGAAAATATTTGGTGCAAGTACCGCTGAGTCTTGCGGATGTGAGGAAGTCAGAGCGACTTACGATTTCTCCCAAAGGATTGTCGTCCAAGGTCTCCCAACCTTGACGAGGATGAGAAGTACGACCGCCTTGCGAATCCATGGCAATGGCGACGAACTTCCTTGTCCCTTGGGGAGCTGGTTTACACGAGACGAGATGGTAACTGCAGGGCTTCGTCCCTTCGGAAAGGATGTTCTGTGGGCGCGCACTAGTGCAGTTTATATTTGAGATTAGGGAGTTGGCGGGCGGTTTGTTGTACAACACATTCATGTCCATCCACTAGCCTGGAATTAAAGCACGCACAACATTTACAATGACTGGGATTAGTTTGTTTTCCGGGCGCATGGACCAAGGAGGACTAGCGGACCTCGTCGCCCTTTTTCGAGCACGAATTCGACAACTACGTGCGTGACATGCGTGCATGCAAATCTTGCGTGACCAAACCGTGCGAGGCGGAGCGGTAGGCTATCGAACTATAGCCTGCATGTTCTAGCCATGTCATCCACACGCAACCTAAAGGCCAATTAATACTCCGTTGGTGTACGTGCTACCTATATTGTACTATGCATTGTTTGGCACGAACGTTCCTTGGAGCTCGTGCTGCAACTGGCGTACTCCACAGCCCGCTTCCCTTCTCCTTCCTCTTCCACCACCCGGGCACGTCCACGGGAAGCGACCGGTCAACCCTAATATAGTACTACTAGCACAAAAAGATGCATGCATGACCACTAAACTTTCCTTTCTCTTATCTCTGTGAAATAAATATGGCGTGAGACTCAAAGCCCTTTAACTCTGAGTATAATGGAAATCTATTTTTTTAGATGAGCCCTTTAAACAAGAAAGAAGGGAGTATTAGAATTATGTTTTTTTAACAAATAAAAGGCGCTCGCCAAGCTTTCATTCATTCATCTTAAAAGCAGTTTACATTGAGGAGTAGTACTAGATATCTCAAATCCATACATACCATGCAATAGTACTAACTAGTACTAAGTACATAACCTAAGGTAGACCACACCACTCGTTGTCGGAGATGGGTAGGCGGTCGCATGCTACAACTCCAGCTCCTCCTGCTCCTCCTCCAGTTTGGTGAACATCTCATTGATCCCCCACTCCCGTTGGCGATGGAAGCGGCGGTTGGCCTCCACCTCGGCGTCCGACTGGATGGACTCGAGGATGGCCTATTGTTCCGTCACCCGCTCCACTTAGGTCAACTCCACCATGGCGAGGCATGCAGCCGATGGCGCCGGCTCCGCCTCACCCTCGTCGTCGTCCTCCTGTTCTGGCTCTGCTTCGCCCTCGTCGCCGTTCTCCTCCTCTGGCTCCGCGTGCTGCTCCGCCTCCACCACCTCCTCCTCCGGCTCCGGCTAGTCCGGATTTTGGAGGTAGGGCGGCTGTGATCTGGGCTTCGCGCCGCCTCCAAATCTCCAGAAGGAGATTAAAGAGCCGCTCCGGTGGGGGCATGGAGTATGTCGTTACCTTCGATCGGGCCATGGCTATCGGGCGACGGCGACCGGAGAAGAGGCGGCGGGAGGGGAATGAATGCGGCTACTATTTGGGTTCACCGTCCGGCTTAAATAAATGCGCTCCATCATGTGTACCCGCGCGTGCACAAATTGTACACATACGGGTCTGTTTAGGGGGCGTCACGTAACTGGTATGTGTGTGAGATTCTGAGAGACAGAGTCTGTGTGTGCGCCTCTACTCTTCGGACATGAACTCCACCTTTTGCATCAGGATATAAGTATAATGGTACTACACTTTAGCTTGTGATTTATGTGGCCATATTAATGTGGTTGTGAAAAAAAATGTCACTTCCTGCTCATGATTTGTGTTATATAATTATGAGAAGTTTGCTAACTACTAAAATAAAGTGGAATTTGTCCATGTTATATAAGTAAATTAAGGTGACTGATTATCATACGTGTAAGGTTGGATGAAGGGTGGTAGGAACAAATGCTCCACCTAGAGCATGTGTGTGTGAAATGGAGTCTTAGAGTGTGTGTGCGTGTGTGTGTGTGTGTGTGAAATTGAGTCTTCGGTAGGGAAAGTAATTAAGTGTGTGTGGCTTCATCATAGAGAGGTGATGTGTATGGCAGAGGCCTCCAACGAGGGGGGGGGGGGGGGGGGGGTAAGAGAGAGAAGAGGCCCGTAAAGAGGGAAGAGAAGGAGTGTGTGTGTGAGAGGAGTGGACATCGAGATAACGTGTTTATTCGAGAGACACCGAGGAAGACTACTATCGATGGTGCATGTAGGCGGGAATTAAACGAAGGGATAGTCTTATTGGTTTCTGGGATAGAGGGAAGGAGTGAGAGAGGGGGTATCTAGAAGGAGATAGTTAAGTGTGAGTGTATGTTTTAGAAAAGAGACCCATCCAGAGGGAAGTCATGTGCACACAAGAAGAGAAAGATTCCATGTGGGGTGAGGGTTGAGGGTAATTAACTATGTATGGAGACATATGAGACCTTTGAACGTGCATGTGCGAGAGGTATACATACGTGGGATGTGTGTGCGTGCGTGCATGATCGAGATAAAAGAAAGGAGACATAAGTCATAAGATCAACGGTATGGGACAGATGGATCGGTATGACAGTATGCATGCATGTGAGAGTGGAGGGAAGAAGGCCCGATGATTGAGCATGTGTTTTTGTCTTTAAGAGAGAGTGGCGTGGGCTGGAGCATGCATCTATGGCGAGCAGAGAGAGCGAGACACAACGTGTGTGCAAAATAGATCGACCTATACATGCATGTATAGAGAAACAGATATAGTGTGCGTGATAGGAAGCAAGAGTGCGTGCGAGAAAGAAAGGTTGACGGAGAAACAGATAGATAGAGAGATAGAGATGCTAGCTAGAGGGACATCGACTAGTTTGGGTGTTAGAGATAACAGTCGAGTGGTTCAGAGGGGTGAGTTATGAGTGTGTGAGAGAAAGATAAAAAGGGGGTGCATGACTGCATGTAGAGAGAAACAAATATAGTGTGCGTGATAGAAAGCAAGAGTGCGGGTGAGAAAGAAGGTTGGTGGAGAAACAGAGAAATAGAAAGATAGAGATGATAGCTAGAGGGAGATCGGCTAGTGTGTGTGTTAGAGATAAGAGTCGACTGGATAAGAAGGCTGAGTTATGTATGTGGGTGTGAGAGAGAGAGAGATACAGGGTGCATGTGAGTGACATACAAATGAATATTAAAGAGAAATGAGATCCCGAGAGATGGATTTTTGTGTTTGCGCGAGAGAAAGATATTTCGCAAGGAGAGTCATAGCTAGAGAGACATATCAGGGAACGCGTGATGTCCCTAGGGAGAGAGGGTGTGTGAGCGGCATACAAAGGGAATGGTGGAGAGATATGAGACCCTGCAAGACGGAGTTTGTGTTTGTGTGTGAGAGAGATATTTAAGATGGAGAGTCGTAGCTACCGAGAGATAGGGAGCGTGACACATCTTTGTGTGAGAGTGTGTGTGTGAGCGGCATACACGGGAATAGTAGAGAGAAATGAGACCGCGGGGAGACGAAGTTTGTGTTTGTGTGAGAGAGAGAGATTTCACAGGGAGAATCATAGTTAGAGAAACATAGCAGGAAGTTAGATATACTTAGAGAGAGATAGAGTGAAGGTCGAGGAAGAAAGTACCGTCAGTGTGTTACGAAGATAAAAGACTGCTGTCGACATACAAGTAGCACGAGAGATACCCGAGAGACGGTGAAGGCGTATAGGTCTAGAAAGATATATAAGCATGAGCGATAGACATATGGGACGAATATCTGGATTAAACGGAATTCAAATATTTAAACTAGAGACTAGGACATCAATAATATCATAACAAAAATTGGTCTATCAAACATGCATATTCATTTGAATTTGGGGAAACATGTAATGTTATTTAGTTTATCAATATTAGTGATCCATAGATTTTTTTAATTAGAAAAAATGCATGGTTTACATGCAATTAATGTCTAAACGGGATTACACTATATGTTGCGTGTGTCAAACACATTATACATGTTTGAGAAGTAAAAAAAAGCCGCATGAAACACACATTAATTGGGGACAGTTAGCGAGGAATGCATACATTGGATTTCAACATAAAGTGGTTTCAAATATTAAAAAATTCAAATTAAGATGGATTCAGCCTTATGAATCTGAGATCATGCCATTTGTAAACCATATTTAGGTATAAAGGGTGTTGTGCTTTTGAAAGTATATATAGATTTGTATTCGAATACAAAATGGATCCTGGTCAGAAAAAAAGAATACAAAATGGATTCGAATTGAGTTGGCACAGTAAACGTGCAATATTTTTCTGCAAAAATTTGAACGAAGCGGGGAAACTCGCACTAACCGCCCGAAACCAAAATCTGCGAGATGGAAATTACTGCCTATCCCTGACACGCAAAGCCTATCGGCTCGATTTCTATAGGTTTTGATATGGGTAGGCTTGTAATTTCACTTAAACATGACATAACCGCCTCCGCCTCTCACCTCCCTAGATTCATACACGGTGGGCACCAAAACACAGTTTCTCCTCGGCCCAAATCGCCTCTTACCCCGATTCATACACGGTGTGCGCTAAAACATAGTTTCTCCTCGGCCGAAATCTCCGTCGGTAAATATTCGGTGTATGCGAGATTACTGTCCTATCCCCAACTGACCAATATTGTTGTGATGTAGGAAATGGTAAACGGGGGCTAAGTTTGTAAATTTCCTCGCATTTGAGACAAGCGCGTCCTGAAGACATGGTTCCCCCCTACCTCTCTCCCTCCATTTCCCCATTCGTACTCTGTGGGCGCCAAAACACCCTCTCTACCCCAGTCTCCTCCGTCCGCCACCCATCCACCACCGTCCTCCTCCACCATGCCGGAGCTGATACCCCGACGCCGTCGTCCATTACAAGAGATCGACCTCTCTCATCCAAAGCTTCAGACCAGGATCCTTGAATCGCGTCCTCTCGCTTCATCCGCGCTGTCGTCCACCTTGCCGAGGCCACTCGTACGACCGTCTCGTCCACCACGCCAGGATATTTCCCTCGCCGCCACCGTCTGCCCTCCTAGATCTGCTTCCGCGCCGTCGACAGCCATCGCTACCGCCTCACCCTCAATGCCTCAGCAGATGCTTACATGGTGCCACACCAGAGGCAGTACTCTTTCGTATCTGCTCAAGTTATTTATCTCAGCAAGAAAATAGATCGCCACTGATTTACTGTGATTTCTGGTCCATCACTTAGAATCTTACTTGTTAGTTGAAAGCAAACATTGGTTGCGAAGTTGCCTTTGTCCGGTTTGCACCTTCAGATCCGCCATGGCACGCTCACCACTATACTCGCAATGATTATGGTTTTCCCCTTTTATATTCCACATTAGCTTAAATGACAGTCGACTGAATTTCAGTTTGGGGTCAGTCCATTTTTGAGAGTTTGCCGGAGTTCGCCGGAGGGAAGGAAGGGGCTCGCCGGAGGGTTACCCCATTATCTATCTTAGGGTTTTGGGTGGGGACAGTGGTTGTGGAGGGTTGTCATCGGGCTATGGTGGGGCCTTGCCGGAGGCAAAACTCGACGTGGGTGGGGGTGGGGTTGGCTAGAGAGATGGCCGAGGGCGGCGGAAGACCGGAGGTGGTGGGCTGTTCATTGGAGGGCGGGGGCCGGTGGTTTGGCCGGCGGCCTGTGCGGTGGTCTGTATGGGAAGAAAAAGAGGCGAGGAAGAAGAAGGGTTAGGAGACGTAGGATCTTCATCCAACCACCTGAAATGGACGGCTGACCCAAATGACGAAAGTCAGGCGACTTGCATGTAGACATTTCCTTTATATTCAGTGTACCATCATCCTAGGTGCTTCGAGACGTGCTAGCACTGCTCCTCAACCCATCAAGCTAAACAACATGCCACTCATAATTCCAAACTTTGTTGCTCAAATACGAATCTAATATGATGCTGATATTACTAAAATAGAGAACCTTTAATTGCTCAGCTAATGTTCCTACTTTACTTTCGAAAAGCACGTGCGCCACATATAGAGAGACAGCAGGGAGTTGCATTCTTTATGCTCTCTGGTTCATCATGTGTGGGCAACGAACATTTTATTATCCAAAAATTGCTTGCTTTTCTTTAGCATGTTCCTCTTCTATTCTTCTTTAATAAGTACTCTCTCCGTTCCTAAATATAAGTCTTTGTAGAGATTCCTCCATGGACTACATAGGGAGCAAAATGAGTGAATCTACACTCTAAAATGTATTTATATACACCCGTATGTGATCCATAGTGGAATGTCTACAAAGACTTATATTTAGGAACAGAGGGAGTATAATAGTTGTACAATATGTTCCTTGTAGTGAAGAGGAGCAGGGACATTTGCAGTGTACAGGTCTATTCCGTCGCTTGTCATGGACGCTTTCAACTCTTCATGTTGGTCTGCCATAATATCCAGGAAATATTGGGAGCTGTGTCACCTTTGAGAGTTAGATTGATAGTAACAGTATTGCGCCTTCAGTTGTAGAGAGCTAGTATCCGAAGCCTTTCTAGCCGTACCGACAATACTAGCACATATTTTCCAGCAAGTTCCACTTTCCCGATTTTACTCGTGATGCTTAGGGTTTTCCCATTATATCTACACTATGATCTGCATAGGTGCTTTGTGTCCTACTAGCAGCAGTCCACCCTTTAAAGCTAAACAACACACCAATCATAATTCCAAAGCTTAGTTGTTCCAATACGAATGTGACATGATATTCATATTAGTTAACAGACATACATTTAATTGGTCAGCTAATGCTCCCACTTGAGTTTCCAAATGCATGTGGCCACATAGAGAGAGACAGCATGGAATCGCATTTCTTTGGATGCTCTGATTCATCATGGGTGGGCAACCAACATTGTATTGAAAGAAACGGAATCTCCATAATATGCTTCCTCTTCTATTGTTTAACATGTTCCTCTTCTGTTCTTCTTTAATAAGTACAGTATGTTTCTTGTCAGGAAGGCAAGCATGGACATCTACAGTCGACATGTCTATTTGGCCGCTTCTGCAAGTTGCTTTCAGCAATTTGAGTTGGTCTGCCATAATATCCAGGAAATGCTGGGACCTGTGCGGCCTTTGAGAGACTAGACTGATAGTAACAGTAGTGCGCCTTCAGGTGAATAGAGCTGGCCTGTAGGTGATCGATAGGCTTTCGATTAGTAGCGGCAATACAGCCCCATATTTTCCAGCCAGTTCCACTTCCCCGATTTATTTATGATGCTTATGGTGTCCCCCTTTTATCGACACTACAATCTGCCTACTGGCTATGCGCTCTCGTTATCATGGTTTGGCAATAAACTTTCTATACGGTATATTATGAACCTATCATCTGCCAACTATCCTTACATCTGGAGCTCCCAACAGGGAGCCTACTTTTTTGTGTAGTTGTGCTAGATTATATTAATTTATGCACCATATTACAGCACACATGAGCTCTCTCATCAGAATCCAGTGCTAGCACACAAGGGTTTACATGGAGCCCCTATTATATTGGAATATCCTCTGCATTACAAAGATAATCTCACTACTATTTATGTTTTCATGCTTCTCAGATATTGTACGTAATCACAATGAATATAATAATGCGCACATCAGAAGAATATTGCGGAATAGTTCAATGGGTAACAAAATTGGCATCAAGGGATTGAGGTCCATTGTGGATGCAATGAAACCCACATCCTCCCGACCTATAGATTCGTATTCAGAATATGATCCTAATGACTATTCTGAGCTCAAGGAGTCAAAGGCAGATGGCCTATCCTGTTCACCCAATAAGGTGCATGTTCTAATTTGGCAAGGTTTTATTGGTTGCACGTATCTTGCATAAGGTGTCTTGCATTTCTTCTGCTTCGTTGCACCGCCATCTGCTTAGTTTACTCATGATATATGTGAAGATGCCATGCCCATCCATTATCAATACTTATTCCATTTGTCGTCATACCATGTTTTTCCATTCAAATGTTGTTCTTGTGTTTCAGACATCCAAAAGGAAGAGGATGATTGCAGAACCTAAAGGAGTACAAGCAAAGTCCTTGAAAAAGGTGGTGGTACCGGAGAAATCAGATAGCACCCCACTTATATTGGCGATAGAACTAGCGCCGCAAAACCTAGGATATCGCAACTATACTGCTCGCTGCTTTGCTCTTGTTAGTACATGTTGTCCTATCGCTGAACATACATTCATACCTGGTGGATTATGTGACATCATTGTGCATTATAGCTTGCTTATCCACTGTTCGCTCCAAATTATCAGATCTATATTAATGCTTATATTAATGTAGAATAAGCCCAATGCTTATGAATAAGTTTAGCTTTGCATTGTTCTTGTACATATCTGTTGTCCTTCATCACTGTACTTATATTGTCAGCTAGTTGTTCATGTACAGCTTATTTTCCCTTGCCCTCCATTTTCAACACATCAGATCTATATTTACTCTTGCCAAAATATTGAATAAAACCAATGCTACTGAAGAATTTTAGCTATGCATTGCTCTTGTCAGTGCCTTTTGCCTGTATGATGTATTTACATTTGTAGTCTACATCTTAGCTTAAATCATCGCCATTTGTTCCTATATTATCACATCTATATTTACTCTTAACAAAATGGAGAATAAAGGGAATGCTCTTGAAGAAGAGTCTATGGTAAACTTCTTGAATTGCCCCCCCCCATCAATATGGACAAGGGGTTTATAGAGCCGGTCTTCACTACTAACGTAAGTTTGTCCTCCTTGAGCCTTCAAACTTTGTTGTGTATACTTGGATAGCTATGACTACAAATACTGTTTATTTTTGTCGTCTGCATCAAATTGCATGTTCCAAGTTTATTGCGAAGAAGTACATAAACATAAGTTTGTACTTCTCAATTTCAGTTTTAAATTGTACAACCTAGTTCCTTATTCATACCATGTAAATTAAACTAAACATAGCAAGTTATCTTATTTAGCATTGCATGTATGCTTGTGTTCTTGATCTCTAATCCAGTGATGTAGTGAAACTACCAACTCCAGCACAATGTCATATCCTGCTATGCCTCAACTATGAACAATGCCATATTATGTTTGTTATTTAAATCGTATCTCTTTATTTACCAATCTGAAATGGTATAATTTGACAGTACACTCACCATTCATGCTTATAAGTTGTTTAGCACTACATGTATGCTTGTGTTCTTGATCTGTAATCTAGTGGTGTGGTGAAGCTGGCCGCTCCTGCATAATGCCATTTCCTGCCGTCTTAGCTATGAACAATGCCTATTATGTTAATGCTATTTTAAACTGTGTCTCTTTATTTCTGACTAAGAAATGAGATGAATTGACAGCACTGATGCTTATATGTGCAAAACCTGTTATCTACCTACTTGTTTCTTTTTCAGGGTGACATCACTGATGTTAGGAAGAACTGCCACAATGATAGTGAGACGAACCCGTTGCTTGTCCCTCTAACATATATTCCAGAGAAGAAGGCAACACATCTTGAGGATAGCGATACAACCCCAAAGTCATGTCTTGATGTAGTGTCGAACTTACTCGCTAATAGCAGTGACACAAGCTCGATGAAGTCGCCGCCTGAATCTGTTCGACTTCTTCAGTTTGAAATTCAAGCAGAAAGGCATGCTTCCACTCAAATCCGACTGGAACTCCAATCTCTATGCAAGATTAACCATAAGTACAGGACATCTATTGATGCTATGCAGCATAAGTTGGTGGATATAAGCGTCAAACAAGCAAAATCTCATGAGGTTGCTAAGTTGCTTGCGCTGCAGCTCCTGGGCAGGGCTAACCTTTCTTGAACTGTGTTGAAGTGCTGTCGGTTCTGTCTATTATTTTGTCGGCGTGTTTACTTCAACTGGTGGCGACCGGCCAGTGTATGGAATCTGCTGTCTGGTTGCCCTTTATTATCACTAGCGGCGAACTTTGATGCCCATGGGATGTAATATGCTGTGATTTCTTTATTGTATAGTTTAGGTTTATTCTTCATCACGATGCTGT
This sequence comes from Thinopyrum elongatum, assembly GCA_011799875.1. NCBI lineage: Eukaryota > Viridiplantae > Streptophyta > Magnoliopsida > Poales > Poaceae > Thinopyrum > Thinopyrum elongatum. Next base: position 283,240,111 of record CM022303.1, read on the forward strand.
AATTTATTTGCTGTATATGTTATCGTCGCTCTGAGAAAAGGTCGTAATCTTCGATCGGAGCGCAATGAGCCAATATGTTAGGTTTATTAGTAGGCCTATATACTTACTCTAGCCCACTATTAGTTTTGGGCCTTTAAAAGGCCGAGTAAACCGCTTGCCTTAATTGGGCCAGAAAATAAAATAGGCCTTTAACAGGCTGAGATGTAGATTGAGCCTGAATTGTGGCGAACAAATCATGGACCGACAGCAGGCTGGAATATACATCGGCCCATTATTGGCCCAGTGATTTGACGGGCCATTAACAGGCCGAAATGTTTTTGGGCCTTGGTGGACCCAAATACATGATGGGCTGGAAGCAGGCCGGATGCATAACGGGTCAAAATTAGGCCCAACACTATCAAGGGCCTTTACCGGCCCGATAGGCAGTTTGGGCTAAAATGTATCCACGAAGACTACGGGTCGTTAAGAGGCCGAAAGTCACTACGGACCAGCTCAGGCCTTTAAATGGCCGAAAGTGAAACCGGGCCGAAAGAGGCCTATATGTACACAGGGCCGCTGACAGGTCGAAACTAATATTGGGCCGAACTGTTAAATGGGCCATTAAGAGGCCGAAGAGCAAATCAGGCCCCCAATGGGCCCAAAGGCACAGTAGCTGTTAAAGGGTCGTATCTATTACGGGTCGTAATTTGGCCCAAGATATGAAAGTCAGTTAAAGGACCGGATCATATATGTGCCGTAATTTGTCCCAAACTATTGCAGGCTATTAACGGGCCGGATCTGATATGGGCCATAAACTAGCCCCGAATATTGCAGTGGGCCATAATTTGGTCCAGAAAATGTTAGGTTGTTAATGGGCCGGCCCATTAGATCTGAAGAAATCTTGTGGGCCTTTTCCTGGGCCGACTTTTAAACCTAAATGGGCCCATGTTGGGCCGTGCCACATGTTCACATATTGCATTCCGTCCATTGTAGTTATGACATCTGTCCCAACGCTGATCTGACACGTGGATCCTCCGGCGATTGAGAATTTTACACGTGGAAAATCCCCATTGGTCCGGGCTGTTAACGAGTTATCGGACACAAACCGGAACCCGATAGCTTAACGGAGACCCATTACGGTGGATGCCACGTGTCGGTTACCCTTGACGAAAACACTTCCATGATGCACCATTTATCATCATGGAAGTGGACACTTCCGTGATGATAATTTTGGTATTGTCATGGAACACTTCTACGACAGCACAAGTATGACTATCTTGATTCTGTCATAAAATCATCATGGATGTCATGCATGACAGAAAACGTGACCTACTGTGACAAACACGTATCATCATGAAAGTGTTTTTTTTGTAGTGCTTTGTTTAACAAGTATCGGTATGTTTTGGTTTTCGTTTCGTTCATGTGATATGTGTAAATCTTGGAGCGTCGTGTGCTTTTTATTTTTCTTTTAATAATGCACCATGCTGGTATGAGATAGTCATTGGTTGATTTATAGAATGCTCATTGCACTTCACTTATATATTTTGAGTATGGCTTTATAGAATGCTTCATGTGCTTCACTTATATCATTTGAAGTTTGGATTGCATGTTTCTCTACATATAGAAAACCGTTATTTGTAGAATGCTCTTTTTCTTCACTTATATTTATTAGAGCATGGTCTTTTGTATAAAGAATTAAACTCTCTTGCTTCACTTATATCTATTTAGAGAGTCAATAGGAATTGGTCATTTGCATGGTTAGTCATGAAATCCTACATAAAACTTGTGGATCACTGAATATGATATGTTTGATTTCTTGCAATAGTTTTGCGATATAGAGATGATAATATGTGGGAGGTACTAGTAAATGGTTGTGGTTAGTAAGAATATTGGTGTTAAGGTTTGTGATTCCCGAAGCATGCACGTATAGTCTCTCGTTATACTAAGAAGTTGGAGCATGATTTATTATTGATTGTCTTCCTTATGAGTGTCAGTCGGGGATGAGCGATGGTCTTTTCCTACCAATCTCTCCCCCTAGGGGCAGGCATAGTATTACTTTGCTTCGAGGGCTAATAAACTTTTGCAATAAGTATGTGAGTATATTTTTGACTATTGTGAGTCCATGGATTATACGCACTCTTACCTATCCGCAATTTGCTAGCCTCTATGGTACCGTGCATTGCCCTTTCTCACCTCGAGATGTGGTGCAAACTTCGCAGGTGCATCAAAACCCCGTGATATGATACGCTTTATCATACATAAGCCTTATTATATCCTCCTCAAAACGGCCACCATACCTACCTATTATGGCATTTCCATAGCCATTCCGAGATATATTGCCATGCAACTCCCACCGTTCCGTTTTTATGACTTGAGCATTCATTGTCATATTGCTTTGCATGATCGTAAGATAGCTAGCATGATATTTCCATGGCTTGTCCATTTTTTTATATCCTTGCTACGCTAGATCATTGCACATCCTGGTACACTGCCAGAGGCATTCATATAGAGTAATACTTTGTTCTAGGTATCGAGTTGTAATTTTGAGTTGTAAGTAAATAGAAGTGTGATGATCATCATTATTCATTATTAGAGCATGTCCTAGTGAGGATGGATGATGGAGACTATGATTCCCACACAAGTCGGGGTGAGACTCCAGACAAAAATAAAAAAAGGAAAAGGAAAAAAAGTGAGGCCAAAAAGAGCCCAAAAAGAAAAAAAAGAAAAAAAAGAAAAATAGAGAAGGGGCATGCTAATTCCACACTTGTGCTTCCAAGTAGCACCATGTTTTTCATATAGAGAGTCTCCTATGTAGTCACTTTCATATACTAGTGGGAATTTTTCATTATAGAACTTGGCTTGCATATTCCGATGATGGGCTTCCTCAAATGCCTGAGGTCTTCATGAGCAAGCAAGTTGGATGCACACCCACTTAGTTTTCATGTTGAGCTTTCATACACTTATAGCTCTTAGTGCATCCGTTGCATGGCAATCCCTACTCCTTGCATTGATATCAATTGATGGGCATCTCCATAGCCCGTTGATTAGCCGCGTCGATGTGAGACTTTCTTACTTTTTGTCTTCTCTATGTTTACCCCTATCATCATACTCTATTCCACCCATAGTGCTATGTCCATGGCTTGCGCTCATGTATTGCATGGGGGTTAAAAAAGCTGAAGCGCGTTAAAAAGTATGAACCAATTGCTCAGCTTGTCATCGGGGTTGTGCATGATAAATACTTTGTGTTAAGAAGATGGAGCATGACAAGACTATATGATTTTGTAGGGATAGCATTCTTTAGCATTGATATTTTGAAAGACATGATTGTTTGTTGGGATGCCTGAGTACTGATGTCTTTATGTCAAATTATAAACTATTGCTTTGAATCACTCGTGTCTTAATATTCATGCCAAGATTAGATATATGATCAAGATTATGCTAGGTAGCATTCCACATCAAAAATTAACTTTTTTTATCATTTACCTACTCGAGGACGAGCAGGAATTAAGCTTGGAGATGCTGATACGTCTCCGTCATATCTATAATTATTGATTGTTCCATGCCAATAGTATACAACTTTCACATTCTTTTGGCAACAATTTATATGATTTATTGGACTAACATATTGATCAAGTGCCCACTGTCAGTTCATGTTTGTTGTATGTTTTTTGTTTCGCGGAATATCCATATCAAACAAAGTCCAAACGCAATAAAAATTTATGGAGAATTATTTTGGAATATATGTGATTTTTGGGAGGTGGAATCAATGCAAACAGTGGCCCACGGCCTCCACAAGACACTAGGGTGCGGCCTCCCCCCCGCCGCATGGTGGTGCCTTGTGGGCACCCCGTAAGTCAGTTGGGGCTCTTCTTCAGGCGCAAGGAAGCTTATATCCAGAAAAAATCATGTTAAAATTTCAGCGCAATCGGAGTTACGGATCTCCGAGAATCTAAGAAACAGTTTCTGGCGAGAAAACAGGAATGCGAAACAGAAGAGAACAGAGAGATAGATCCAATCTTGGAGGGGCTCCTGCCCCTCCGCCGCCATGGAGGCCATGGACCAAAGGGGAAACCCTCCTCCCATCTAGGCGGAGGCCAAGGAAGAAGAAGAAGGAGGGGGGCTCTCTCCCCTCTCTCCTGGTGGCACCGGAGTGCCGCCGGGGCAAGGATCATGACGTCGATTTACATCAACAACCTTGCTACCGTCAACACCAACTTTCTCCCCCTCTATGCAGTGGTGTAACCTCTCTATTCCCGCTGCAATTCTCTACTTAAACATGGTGCTCAACTCTATATATTATTATCCAATGATATGTGGTTATCCTATCATGTTTGAGTAGATCTGTTTTGTCATATGGGTTGATTGATGATCATGATTGGTTTGAGTTGTATATTTTATTTTGGTGCTGTCCTACGGTGCCCTCCGTGTCACGCAAACATGTGGGATCCCCACTATAGGGTGTTGCAATACGTTCATGATTTGCTTATGGTGGGTGGCTAGAGTGACAGAAGCTTACGCCCGAGTAAGGGGGTTGTTGCGTATGGGATAAAGAGGACTTGATACTTAATGCTATGGTTGGGTTTTACCTTAATGATCTTTGGTAGTTGTAGACGCTTGCTAGAGTTCCAATCATAAGTGCATATGATCCAAGTACGGAAAGTATGTTAGCTCATGCCTCTCCCTCATACAAAATTGCAATAATGATTACCGATCTAGTTATCGATCGCCTAGGGACAAATAACTTTCTTGTGTGACAAAAGCTTTCTACTAAACAACTAAATTTTATTATGTTGCAAATTATTCATAGTTTTAATCTCGCAAAGTACTTATAGTTTCATACTTGTTCTAGGTAAAGTAAACATTTAGTCTGCGTAGAGTTGTATCGGTGGTCGATAGAACTTGAGGGAATATTTGTTCTACCTTTAGCTCCTCGTTGGGTTCGACACTCTTATTTATCGAAAAAGGCTACAAACGATCCCCTATACTTGTGGGTTATCACATGCTTCAGATCCTCAATGTCGTCATTAGTGACGGTGGAGGCCTCCCACTTGCCTTTGGCACCAGATCCAGCCATCACTGAAGTGAGGGGGTGGCTTGAAGGGATTTCCTATGGACGGATGGCACGAGGCACTGATGGCTACTACACAACTTGTTCTTGTAGACTCGTGTTGGGCCTCCAAGCGCAGAGTTTTGTAGGACAGTAGCAAATTTCCCACAAGTGGATGACCTAAGGTTTATCAATCCGTGGGAGGTGTAGGATGAAGATGGTCTCTCTCAAACAACCCTGCAACCAAATAATAAAAAGTCTCTTGTGTCCCCAACACACCGAATACAATGGAAAATTGTATAGGTGCACTAGTTTGGCGAAGAGATGGTGATAAAAGTGTAATATGGATGGTAGAAATATATTTTTATAATCTGAATAAATAAAAACAGCAAGGTAGCAAGTGATAAAACGGAGCACAAACGGTATTGCAATGCTTGAAAACAAGACCTAGGGTCCGTACTTTCGCTAGTGCAATCTCTCAACAATGCTAATCTAATTGGATCATATAACCATCCCTCAACGTGCGATGAAGAATCACTCCAAAGTTCTTATCTAGAAGAGAACATAAGAAGAAATTGTTTGTAGGGTACGAAACCACCTTAAAGTTATTCTTTCCGTTCGATCTATTCAAGAGTTCATACTAAAATAACACAAAGCTATTCTTTCCGTTCGATCTATCCAAGAATTCGTACTAAAATAACACCACATGATACGCACCAACCAACTCTAATGTCACCTAGATACTCCAATGTCACCACAAGTATCCATGAGTTAATTATACGATACGCATCAAACAATTTCAGATTCATAATACTCGATCCAACACAAAGAACCTCAAAGAGTGCCCCAAGATTTCTACCGGAGAAACAAGGACGAAAAACAAAAATGTGCATCAACCCCTATGCATAGATTACCCCAACGTCACCTCGGGAATCCGCGAGTTGAGTGCCAAGACATAGATCAAGTGCTCTCAAATCCATAAAAGTATTCAATCCGATAAAACGAAATCTCAAAGGGAAAACTCAATTCATCACAAGATAGAGAGGGGAAAACACCATATGATCTGACTATATTAACAAAGCCCGCGATACATCAAGATCATGCCATCTCAAGAACATGAGTAAGAGAGAGATTAAACACATAGCTACTGGTACAAACCCTCAGCCCCGAGGGTGGACTACTCCCTCCTCATCATGGTGGCCACCGGGATGATGAAGATGGCCACCGGTGATGATTTCCCCCTCCGGCAGGGTGCCGGAATGGGGTCTAGATTGGTTTTTCATGGCTACAGAGGCTTGCGGTGGCGAAACTTCTGATCTAGGGTTACTGCAAGGGTTTTTGGAATATTTGGCAATTTATAGGGCGAAGAGGCGGTGCGGGAGGCCACCGAGGTGGGCTCAACCCATCGGGGCGCGCCTGGGGGCAGGCGCGCCCTGGTGGGTTGTGCCCCCTCGGGGCACCCCCCAGGTGCTGCTCTGGCCCATTGGATGTCTTCTGGTCCATAAAAAATCCACAAAAAGTTTCGCCGCATTTGGACTCCGTTTGATATTGATTTTCTGCGATGTAAAAAACAAGCAAAAACAGCAACTGGCACTGGGCACTATGTCAATAGGTTAGTCCCAAAAAATGATATAAAGTTGCTATAAAATGATTGTAAAACATCCAAGAATGATAATATAGCAACATGAATACTTCATAAATTATAGATACGTTGGAGACGTATCAGCATCCCCAAGCTTAATTCCTACTCGTCCTCGAGTAGGTAAATGATAAAAGAAATAATTTATGAAGTGTGAATGCTAGCAAAGTGCATAAGTTTGATCAATGATAATTTCAATCACTTCCCCTAGCATCATAACAGCAACTCTTTCTCATAAAACTCATCATGACAAAGTAGCAACCAATTCACATGTTAAGGTTCAAACAATGAATTCTCTTGAAACTCAACAACCTATATTCTTAGTCACCAAACAATTGCTATTCAACTTATTCAACAGAGTCTAAGTAAGAGCTCCACATACTCAACCATCATATAGTCTTCTATGATTGCTAACACTCACCGCATACACATGAGCAAAATGTTTCAACCGGACACATAGAAAGATAGGGGCTTATAATTTCGCCTCCCAACATATTCACCTCAAGGGTGATGTCAACAATAATAACTCATGCTACCCATATCCAACTGGATATATGTGCCTAGATCTTTCCTCACCACAGGATGCTTGCCAAAAGAGAAAAATAATAAGGAATAGAGAGAAAAACTTTGACTCTTGCATGAAAGTAAATACATAAAAGTAAAAGGTAGGCCCTTCGCAGAGGGAAGCAGAGGTTGCCATGCGCTTTTTGTTTGTATGCTCAATCCCTTAGTGCAAAAGAACTTCATGTTATATTGCCCCTTGTGATAGCAACCTTTATTATGCAGTCTGTCGCTTTTATTCTTTGCCATCACAAGTTCGTACAACGCTCAATTTTCTCTTACACTAAATGATCTAACACTTTTAGAAGCAATTTTTATTGCCTTATTGCACCGATGACAACTTACTTGAAGGATCTTACTCAATCCTTAGGTAGGTATGGTGGACTCTTGAAAATAAGATTTGGGTTTAAGGGTTTTTGGATGCACAAGTAGTATCTCTACTTGGTGCAGAATTTTTGGCTAGCAAAGATGGGGGGCAAGCACTACATGTTGAAGGATCTATGACAATATAACTTCTATGTGAATATGAACAAACATAAATCATTACATTGTCTTCCTTGTCCAACGTCAACAATTTTGGCATATAATATTTTGATGGGGGCTCACAATCACAAAAGATTTCCAAGATAGTGTATTTGCATGTGAAAGTTCTCTTCCTTATAGTAATCATTCATGAATTGCTTGTATGACCAATATTGTGATTGTCAAGCTTCAAAAGATTTCACTTTCTAAACCCAATGTGAAGCTACCACTAGGCATGATATGAACATATAATTTCAACTTCATGATATTCAACTCATTCAACAATTTACTCATAGGATATAAGTGAAGCACAAGAGTGAATGACAAACTACTCCAAAAAGATATAAGTGAAGATCAAGCGAGTAGTTAAGTAAAGGGGTAGCTAATTGAGGACTCTTATTTAAAAACTTTCAGATCTAAGTATTTTATTAAAACAGCAAGTAAAACAAAACAAAATGACATTCCAAGAATAGCACAACTCAAGTGAAGAAGCAAAAACTTAGGCTCAACCGATACTAACCGATAATTGTTGATGAAGAAATGTGGGATGCCTACCGGGGCATCCCCAAGCTTAGATGCTTGAGACTTCTTGAAATATTATATTGGGGTGCCTTGGGCATCCCCAAGCTTGAGCTTTTGCGTCTCCTTAATTCCTTTTATATCACGGTTTCCCTAAATCTTAAAAACTTCATCCACACAAAACTCAACAAGAACTCGTGAGATAAGTTAGTATAAATCAATGCAAAAACCTTATCATTATCTACTGTAGCAAATAACTAAAATTATTATTCAACATTGCATACTAAATGCCTCTGCATATTTAATACTCCTATCCTCAAATAGAATCGTTAAACAAGCAAACATATGCAAACAATGCAAATATAACAGCAATCTGTCTAAACAGAACAGTCTGTAAAGAGTGCAATATTCCTCATACTTCCCTAACTCCAAAAATTCTTAAAAATTACCAGACTGTATAAAATTTATTATTTCTTACTGTGCAAAAAAATTTCAACATTTTATCACATTCTTACTTTTCTGGAGAATTATTGCAACAGCGATAAACTTTCTGTTTTGAAACAGTAACTCATATACTTGCAAAGTAAGCATGGTAAAGGCTATCCTTGACATTTTTATTGAAATGAAAGATGAAAAACATTATTATAAATATCAGCAAGAAAATAAAAATAAAATAAAATGACTCTCCAAGCCAAACTCATATCATGTGACGAATGAAAATATAGCTCCAAGTGAGGTTACCGATAATGTTGAAGACGAAAGAGGGGATGCCTTCCGGGGCATCCCCAAGCTTAGTTGCTTGTATCTTCCTTGAATATTGCCTTGGGCGTGCCTTGGGCATCCCCAAGCTTAGGGTCTTGTCACTCATTATTCTCCGCATATCGATATCTCACCCAAAACTTGAAAACTTCAATCACACAAAACTTAACGGAACTTCGTGAGATGGGTTAGTATGATAAAGACAAATCATTCACTTTGGTACTGTCAAGACAAGATTCATAATTGTTCTCACACAATGCCTACTATAATCTACAATTTCTAGAATTTATATTAAGCAATATAAGCCATAGAAACTAGAAAACAAGCAAATTATGCATTGAAAACAGAATCTGTCAAAAACAGAACAGTACATAAAGATATGAATTAAGGTTATACTTATGTAACTCCATAAATTCTGAAAATAAGGACAACGTAGGAAATTTGTATACCCATCAACTGTAAAATATTCAGAATTTTTACGCATTCATGTAAAATACAGGAATTTCTGCACTGGACACAAAAGTTTCTGTTTTTGCACAGAATCAAGTCAACTATCATCCACACTATCCCAAAGGCTTTACTTGGCACTTTATTGAAACAAAAGCTATAAAACAAGATTACTACAGTAGCCTAACCATGCGAACACACAAAAATAGTAGGTAAAAGTGTTGGGTTGTCTCCCAACAAGCGCTTTTCTTTAATGCCTTTTTAGCTAGGCATGATGATTTCAATGATGCTCGCATAAAAGTAAAGAATTGAAACACAAAGATAGCATCATGAAGCATATGACTAGCACATTTAAGCCTAACCCACTTCCTATTAATAGGGATTTTGTGAGAAAACAAATTATGGGAACAAGAATCAACTAGCATAGGAAGGCAAAACATGCATAACTTCGAAAATTTCAACACATAGAGAGGAAACTTGATATTATTGAGATATGTAGATGCATATGTTCCTCTCTCATAATAATTTTCAGTAGCATCATGAATGAATTCAACAATATAACTATCACATAAAGCATTCTTTTCATGATCCACAAGCATAGAAATTTTATTACTCTCCACATAAGCAAATTTATTCTCATGAATAGTAGTGGGAGCAAACTCAACAAAATAACTATCATGGGATTCAAAATTAAAATCATGATGACAAGTTTCATGGTTATAATTATTCTTTATAGCATACATGTCATCACCATAATCATCATAGATAGCAACTTTGTTTTCATAATCAATTGAAACCTCTTCCGAAATAGCAGATTTATCACTAAATAAAGTCATGACCTCTCCAAATCCACTTTCATAATTATCACAATAAGATTCAACACCCTCCAAAATAGTGAGATCATTAGTACCTAGAGTTGACACTCTTCCAAACCCACTTTCATTAATATAATCGTCATAAATAGGAGGCATGCTACCATTATAACAAATTTGCACATCAAAACTTGGGGGACTAAAAGTATCATCTTCATCAAACATAGCATCCCCAAGCTTGTAGCTTTGCATATCATTAGCATCATGGATATTCAAAGAATTCATACCAATAACATTGCAATCATGCTCATCACTCAAAGATTTTTTGTCAAACATTTTATAGAATTCTTCTTCTATCAATTGAGCACAATTTTCATTTCCATCATTTTCACGAAAGACATTATAAAGATGAACAATATGATGCAACCTCAATTCCATTTTTTTGTAGTTTTATTTTTATAAACCAAACTAGTGATAAAACAAGAAACTAAAAGATTCAATTGCAAGATCTAAAGATATACCTTCAAGCACTCACCTCCCCGGCAATGGCGCCAGAAAAGAGCTTGATGTCTACTACACAACTTGTTCTTGTAGACTCGTGTTGGGCCTCCAAGCGCAGAGTTTTGTAGGACAGTAGAAAATTTCCCTCAAGTGGATGACCTAAGGTTTATCAATCCGTGGGAGGTGTAGGATGAAGATGGTCTCTCTCAAACAACCCTGCAACCAAATAATAAAAAGTCTCTTGTGTCCCCAACACACCCAATACAATGGAAAATTGTATAGGTGCACTAGTTCGGCGAAGAGATGGTGATAAAAGTGTAATATGGATGGTAGAAATATATTTTTATAATCTGAATAAATAAAAACAGCAAGGTAGCAAGTGATAAAACGGAGCACAAATGGTATTGCAATGCTTGAAAACAAGGCCTAGGGTCCGTACTTTCGCTAGTGCAATCGCTCAACAATGCTAATCTAATTGGATCATATAACCATCCCTCAACGTGCGATGAAGAATCACTCCAAAGTTCTTATCTAGCGGAGAACATAAGAAGAAATTGTTTATAGGGTACGAAACCACCTTAAAGTTATTCTTTCCATTCGATCTATTCAAGAGTTCATACTAAAATAACACAAAGCTATTATTTCCGTTCGATCTATCCAAGAGTCCGTACTAAAATAACACCATATGATATGCATCAACCAACTCTAATGTCACCTAGATACTCCAATGTCACCACAAGTATCCATGAGTTAATTATACGATACACATCAAACAATTTCAGATTCACAATACTCGATCCAACACAAAGAACCTCAAAGAGTGCCGGGGGGATTTCTACTGGACAAACAAGGACAAAAACGTGCATCAACCCCTATCCATAGATTACCCCAATGTCACCTCGAGAATCCGCGAGTTGAGTGCCAAGACATAGATCAAGTGCTCTCAAATCCATAAAAGTATTCAATCCGATAAAACAAAATCTCAAAGGGAAAACTCAATTCATCACAAGATAGAGAGGGGAAAACACCATATGATCCGACTATATTAACAAAGCCCGCGATACATCAAGATCATGCCATCTCAAGAACACGAGAGAGAGAGATTAAACACATAGCTACTGGTACAAACCCTCAGCCCCGAGGGTGGACTACTCCCTCCTCATCATGGTGGCTGCCGGGATGATGAAGATGGCCACTGATGATGATTTCCCCCTCCGGCAGGGTGCCGGAACGGGGTCTAGATTGTTTTTTCGTGGCTACAGAGGCTTGCGGCGGCGGAATTTCTGATCTAGGGTTACTGTGAGGGTTTTTGGAATATTTGGCAATTTATAGGGCGAAGAGGCGGTGCGGGAGGCCACCGAGGTGGGCACAACCCAACAGGGCACGCCTGGGGGCCCAGGCGTGCCCTGGTGGGTTGTGCCCCCCTCGGGGCACCCCCCAGGTGCTGCTCTGGCCCATTGGATGTCTTCTGGTCCATAAAAAATCCACAAAAAGTTTCGCCGCATTTGGACTCCGTTTGATATTGATTTTCTGCGATGTAAAAAACAAGCAAAAACAGCAACTGGCACTGGGCACTATGTCAATAGGTTAGTCCCAAAAAATGATGTAAAGTTGCTATAAAATGATTGTAAAACATCCAAGAATGATAATATAGCAGCATGAATACTTCATAAATTATAGATACGTTGGAGACATATCAGGCGCTGAAGCTTCGAACATTGGGAAAGTGATGGCGAGAGGAAGGAAAAGGCGTACACCGATAGCGGTGGCCGTTTCCCTTTTATAGGTTGCCGAAATACGAAAGGTCTTTTTACTGCGCCGTAGGCCTCGCCACTTCCCGATATACTCACAGCGTTATGCTTGAGCGGGGTAATCGAAATCATTGAACATATCCCTTAAAAACGGTGCTTATGACCGGATGTGACCCTTCGCCAAAAGTTGTCAGGTGAAGGCACTATTCACACTTGAGCGGTTGGCCTTCGAGGCTAAGTAAAATCGATAATCCGGATTCTGGATACAACTTAATTGAGTGCATGGCCAAACTTGACCAAGTGGCTTTTTGGAGATTCAACCAAGGAAGATTATTCCGAACACACAGGGGGAGAAGAACTCGCCTGCAAGCCGGAGACTGCAGAGGCGGGAGTTACAAGACGTTGGCGTTGGAGGCTAGTTCGGGGGCTACTGGGGGAGTCTTGGACTAGGGGGTCCTCAGGCTGCCGGCGTACTTCTTATGGGCCGGACAGTTGGGCCATTGTATGATTACCACAAGGCCGAGTTATAAGGCGACTCCGTGTGCGGACAGGAAACCCTCGAAGTCTTGGTGTGCCCTCCAAGTCAAGATAGAAGATTCGGCATGTTTATTTCCCTTGTTGTAACTGACCATGTGTAACCCTAGTACCCCTGGTGCCTATATAAACAGAGGGTTTAGTCCGTAGAGGCTAGTACAACAACCATCATCCTACTAGCCTAGGGTGTAGTTCATCGGATCTCGTGGTAGATCGACTCTGTAACCATCCTATACACTTCAATATAATCGAGCAGGATGTAGGGTTTTACCTCTTCGAGAGGGCCCGAACCTGGGTAAACATTGTGTCTTTTGTCCCCTATTCCCCATTGATCCAAGATCCACAGCTCAGGACCCCCTACCCGAGATCCGCCAGTTTTGACTCCGACAACCAGGAGGACAAAGAAGCAGTAGCTGCGGGTGGGAAACCAGCCTTTAGTGAAATCAGGGGCGAACGCACTAGAGACTACTTGCGGGCAAGTGCAAGGAGGCGTGACGACGGAACTTATTACTTTGAAAACTCACATGACGAAGAACTGTATCGGGTGATGTTAAAGACTTCCAAGATCCCTAGAAGGTTCTACAGGAACTCAGGGCCATGTGAAATTCTGTCTGATGCTCTGGAAACAAGAGAGCCCCTGGCCGTGCAAGGGGTATAGGTGTCAATGTCCCGCACAAGGGGGCTTTCACACTCAACAAAGAAGAGAGGCTCGGCATGAAAAAAGCGAGGAGTGAAATGAAGCAGGATGAATTGTATGAAAGGTTGAGGAAGGACATGTATCCAACTGTTCGAAAGGAAATTGAGGAGTCAATGATGATGCAGTAGACTCTAACACTAACAGATAGCCAGCAGATGGGAGGGGAGGCATGCATGGAGGTTGCTGGTTATTGCACGACAACACCGCACAAGAGTAGCTATGCATCAACTGACCCCAGCAACACTGAGACTGCAGCTGCTCATGATGATGCTATATCTGATCTATCTGGAATGAAAGACAGACTGAAGGGCGTGCTTACACATTCTGAAGGTACATTAAAATGTGCAATAGCCTGGGTTTGCCCACCCTTCTCGGAAGAGGGCCTCTTGTTGGATAATGTGCCATTGAAGCTGGGCTGTGTGAAGTGCTACATGACTGAACTAAAGCCTGGATTCAATGATTTTGCCCTGAAGAATGTCCTAGGGGACTTTGATGAGTAGACGACCTTGGGAGAAACACTGTTACATCACATCCAGTGGCCACGAAAGGAAATAGACTTCATGGATGAGATCCCCGCCAAGAGCAACCAATGTCGCCCCTCAACCGGTGACGCTCTCCTTGCCACAGCAGCTCTCGCATGCTTCCCCCAAGAAACCTAATACTCGCAATTCGATGGCTCATGCATCAACCTGTGATCAGCCCGCCCGACTTTGTGCCATACAGGCCATGTCATTGTCCGCCCCAGAGCAGCCAGTGGCAAGGCCTACAACTGCTAAAGATGCACCACCGGTTCAGATGCCTGCCGCTGAAGCAGTGGGGGGAGACTCAGCTGCACCACATGCTCAGTAGACCAACCTGGTGGAACGGACTGCTAAGCAGTCTGATGCTTCGGAACCGCCTGCTAAGCAGTCTGTAGATCCAGAACCGACTGCTCATCAGTCCGTCGATTCGCAGCCGCTTGATCAGCATACCAATGCGTCAGCACTGCCTGCTCAGCAAACCAACGCATTGGCACGGCCTACTCAGCACACCGACAAGTTGGCACCACCTGCGCAGAAACCCGACATTAGCTTCAACGCATGGTCAGCAGTCAGATGCCTCTGCTCCTACAGCCCAACAGTCTGACACAGCAACACCGCTAGCTCAGCAGTCCGGTGTAGCTAAACCATCTGCTAAGCAGTCCGTCGAAGCTTTACCATCTGCTCGGCAGTCCGCCTTTCAGCCATCCAGACCTTGGACCAGAAGTGCTTCAAGTACCAAGAAGGAAGTAGGCAAAAAGGCTGCACCCATGAGGAAGCGCCCCCCGAGAGTGAAGAGGAATGAGAATGATTGCCTCTTACTTAAGGCACTCATCGCCCAGAACCAAATTAACAACAAGTTGTTCGAATCGGGGAGTAATATTATTTCTGACGGCATGAATGATGCACAAATAGAATTGGTGCTTGCTAAAAATAAAGCAGACGTACTTGAAGCACGCAATTACATCCATGGCCAGCCATTTCTTGTTGGTGAATACTTTGATGAGTGCATTCCAGTTGCCGTGAGTTACATAAATATTGCATGGATCTAATGTTAGCAGGTCATCATGTTCTGCTAGTCTACTACAATAGAGATCATTTCCGGCATGATCCTGGTTCCATCAGTGTGGATTTCGAGGACTTACATCTCTTCTTCAACTTCAACGAGCTTGATTCCACTCTTGTTAGATGCCTGATTTTGTAAGTACTTAACAAACTCTGACCAACTTCTCCATACAAGGCTGTAAATGGTAAACAACTAACTGCATTTTATTCCTCTCAGGGGATTGACTGCGCAGAGAAAAAAAAGGGAGAGTGTGTATTTCATAGATCCTGCATTAGCAAATGGAACAACATTACATGGTAAGAATGAACTGGAGTGGGCCATTAACATGGTCGCCTGTATCTTCGAAAACACGTCCCATGTGAAATCATTTCTCTAGCCATATCATGAAGGTAAATCAAATAAACAACCACGCATACACTTATTGTCTTTCAGATTTCGACATGATTTGTAAGTTCATGGTTTTCTTAATATGTAGCAATCAATGGATCTTGGTATTCATCGTTCCAAACAAGAACATAGTTTACTACATGGATTCTCTCAGAGAGTCAATAAAGGCTCAGGATCTGACGCATCTTCAGCGATTCATGGATAGGTATTGAATTCTATGATGTTGAAATTAATTTGCATTCATATCTGGTTCAAGAATTGATGTTGTGAAAATTCATCTTCATTTGCAGTGTGTTCGCATTGTGGAAAACTAAACCAGGGAACCTGTTCAAGACAAAACTACCTCTGCAGCATGAGATCGTTTCTCCGGTAACACACTAAAATCCGTTATTTACGGAAAATGTATCCAATAGTCTGCAAATACCTTTTCTTACGCTAGTCAAATGTTCAAGCTTCTAAATAAACCTCTATCTATTTCTGTCCAAAGAAAAAAATACATCTAACACCGGTTAGGTTGTTCCTAACAGGACAAATACATGACTAATTTTGTAAGTGCCCTCAGCAACAAGCAGGGACCAACTTTTGTGGATACTATGTTTACAGACACACGATCTCCATCTGCAAATCTGCTGATAGTTGTGAAGATGCTCGCAAATTAGTACCAGTAAGTCTATCTTAATTAATATCTTCTACTCCATTCATATGGCATATTCTGATCTTAAAAATACTTCAGCTCATCTTAGAACCGAGGAACCCTGAACCGCTCCCCGCTGGTGAACTGCTGATGGTTCCGAGATTTATCAGAACTTCTTCCTGAATCACTACATCAATCCCACTGGTGATAATGAAGATTTCAGCATGCCTTCTCCTGAAACATTGAATAAAAGTTAGCCGCTAAACATATACGCATGGATCCATTTTTTTCCATGTGATGAGGTCTTCGAATTTCATACACTATGATTAATTATGTAATGCATATATATGTCGACAAATCATTGAAATTTAGCTACCATTTGTTCAAGTGCAATTGTTGCGAAATCTGATGAATGTTCTTCTTGTGGACACTATTTGTTCAATTGCATATTGTGGCGAATTTGATTTTTGCAAGCCAATTTAAATGGGATATTTTTGCTTTAACCTGGCAATTGCTATGCACACGGTTCAACTAAATGAGTGTGTGAGATCCATATCGGAGAGCATACGTTAATCATAGCGGAACCGTAGGTGATACATGGCATATTGCAGACGATTTGCAGCACTACTACGTGTGCGTAGGGGCTCCAGAACCATTTGTGATACCACATTATCGCACACGAGAGCTCAGAGTGAACCGTGTCCAATGTAAAATACAATCCCACTCGTAATTTTTTTAGGAAACGTGTGGGATCCCAAACAAAAAGCACACGTCACTCATACCGCAACCGTCGGTGATACACAACAAATCACAAACGATCTGCATCACTTGTATGTGTGCAAAGGGGATCTTGAACCGTTTGTGATCGAACATTATCACACAAAGTAATCATTCGAAAACATGTGCGATGGAGTCATGCATGGCAGATGAGTTCCGCAGAAAACTCATGTGCGATGGGGCACATATCACACACAATTCATATGTTGGCCCGTGTGCCTTAGATACTATTTCCCAAATGGTTTAGTACGAAACACTGTTTAGTTTCACAGCATCATTAGAAATGTTTAATCACCAATCGCACACGTGTGACAGAATTTGGTGTGTGCTGCATCGCATACGATTACATTTGGCAAGGCATCTGCATCATGGCTCCCTATGCCCGACGGTTTTTGGGTCATGTGGGAAGGACCCCCCTATCGCACACACTCACTAGGCGACAGTTTAAAATGTCGTCGCGGAAAGGGGTTAAAAACCGTTTGTATAGCAGCTCGCTGTACCAGTGAAGGGTGATCCCCAGCGGTTCCTCAAGCATGGTGTTCTTCCTTAAGGGAGGAGCCCTTTAGGGTCTCCTCCACCTCCTCAGTCCACCCCGTGCCACCTCGTCCTTGGGTAGTCGGCGGGGGTGGCAGGACGACCTCGGACCCAGGTGCAGATGTGCCGGCCCGAGTGGTCTCCACCTGAGGTGGCGGAGCTGAAGAAGATATCGATTGGACCGATAACTGACCCAGCCCCTCTTCGACGACCTCGGGGTGCTTCTCCCCCGGGTCTTGTTGGGTCGAGGTGTCGACCTCGGCCATGATGGCCACCTCTTCGGCCCTCTTCATGTTGACTTTAGGGGCCAAGTTGGATGTCACCTCCCCTATCTCGTCATGTGTTGGGGATCTGCTTGAGGAACTAGAGATTCAAGCAGTCTCAAGGTAAGCAATTTGTGCGTGATATTTTACATGAAAAAGTTATGATATATCTTGCTCGGTGGAGAACTAAGGCTGAACCGTTTAATGACAGCAGCATTAGCTGAGCTTGAGACACTCAAGGCCGAGCTCAAAAAAGCTCGAGAAGAGGCAAAGCAGCATGAGGTTGCTGCCATGAAGGCGGAGAAGGCCCGGGCCGCCGAGAAGGTGGCCAGTGAGAAGGACTGAACGCGGGTCCAAGAGGTCGAGGAGACCCTGAAGGGAATGTTCAAGGCACACGACAAACTTCAGGCAGAGGGGCAGCAAACGAAGGAGGAGCTTCAAAAGCTCTAGTTTGCCCACTCCGAGCTCAAGACCACTGTGCGGGCTGATCGCGAGGTCCTCTAGCAGTTGGAGCAAATCACCTCGGGTAAGCTGTACTTATTGCAGTGTGTGTTTGGCAGCAAAGGGTGCATCGAGCTTAACCAGCTGTGGCATTCCGCAGAAGTCTTCGCGGATCTCCCGCAGAGCGTGGCGGATGCCGTTGTGCATTTCGACCAGTTGGCGGGTCACGAGGTGGAGAAGGCCTTTTGGGGGCAGTTCCCGTGGTCTCCATCATCATAGCTGCTGAATACTCAAATGAAGCAGCTGGCGGAGCTACTCCGCATGGCGAGACCGGCGTTTCAAGACCTCTATGTCGTGGTGTGAACTACCAAAGCCCTTCCAACCAACCTCTTCGGCCTTGCGATGCACCTGCGGGGGGCTGTCTCGCGTGCCGATAGCTGGAGGAGGTCCGCGTGATTTGAAGGAGCATGGACGGCGTATGCCTGCATGAAGACGCACTTCCACAAGGTCGATATTATGGTGACCACGTGTCCTCCTGCAGACAAGCCTCGCACTGCTGCGCAGTTTTACCCCGAGGTGGAGGAAGGAGCTCGGATTACCGAGGCTGTGTGTCCAAAGGGCACCTTGTATTACTAGGTAGCACTTCAGAAAGCCGAAGTTATGAAATGTACAGAACTTAATGGTTTGATGGAATGAGTATGGTTTCAAATCCCTTCATATGTACTCTTTTAATTATTTTACCTCATGTGTGACTGTTTTAAACTGAAAGTGGCCAGTCGTCGGCTTCTGCCCCGATGTAGAATATACAAAGGGTGTTCCAAGATGCAGCTTTGACCCTTGGCTGATGTCTCGATGCCCAGAGGCAGTCTCTGCTCCTAGGAACCAGACAATCATACTATAATAGCTTGATAACTTTTACTTAGACTAGGGAGTTTGACTGTGGGGGCTGATAATGAGCTCCCGGTGTGGGAAGTGGCCGGCTTAGTAAGCCAAGGTCTAAACCAAGACACACTTCGGCTAAAAAAAGTAAAGCCCTTCGTTTAACATGGGTGATCTCTATCGTCACGTCGCTTAACGCGGCCCGTGGATGGCTGACCAGTTTGCGCCTACCTAGATAGTAAGTTTTCGGCTTTCTCCACTGAGGCGCTCTGCCAATTAACTTGGCAGAAAAATCATAGTGGTTCTCCCATTACACCCTTGGCCGAATTCATCGGGAACATAAGGAGTACACATAAGAGTCGGGCAACCCAACTATTGACCAAAATCTAGGTTCGAAACTGATGCATATAAAGCCAAAATTCGAGATGCCGAACACTTCGGACTTGTAAGGCAGGGGAATGAGGCCCCTTAACGGTTGTATCTTGAAAGATGTTCTTGTAGTGCAAAGTTAATGCTTGAATAGGAATGTAGGTAATACCTTTAGAGGGCATAGTTTGTTTATTAACCTTCAAGTTGTTACATGTTGAGCTACTACGAGAGAAACTAAAAAGATTACAACGTAAGAGAGTGCATCAGGAAGAAAAATACAAGGTGGATATTGACATCGGGCTTTAAGAGCCCGGGCCACACCCTGCCACACATCTGCACTTCCGGGCTGTTGACCAGATTGCTGTCATGAACGGTGGTGATTTGAGTAGGACTGGTGCAATCTTGGCTCTTTATACGACTCAGGCGCTTGTTGGCCGAGCCCCTTGAAGGAGGTCTTGCAGGAGTCTGTTGTGTGATTTAAGCCACATTGATGAAGTCATGCTTGCCGGCTCTTTGACAAAGACCTACTGAGATGAGGGCTCAAAATCACGTTGGTCCTCGGTCGAGCCGTTTTGGCATGTTGATGAATTTTGGCTCCTCGGCGGCCCAAGGAATCTTGAGTGCGAAATTATGCACCCTAGGGACATAGTGCCCCATCTAGAGAGGGCATGCAAGGAGCCCGTATCCCTATTTAGGGTGCGGGGGTACGTGGTCGGGGTTGGTTTGCGCAGCCCGCATGCACTTCGAAGAGCTAGTGGTGCGTTTATCGCTGCGGGCCGCCTCCTCAGACGTGTGTACCTCGGCTGCGAAAGCCGCGGTCTGCTCCTCCATCAAGAGTGAGCGCTCGGTGTTATCATTGACTATTATAACGCCATTGGGTCCTGGCATTTTGATCTTGAGATAAGCATTACGCGGGACTACATTAAAGTGTGCGAAAGCTGTGCGCCCTAAGAGCGTGTGGTATTCGCTTCGGAAGAGGACGATGTCGAAGATTAATTCCACGCTTCTGAAGTTCTCGGGCAAGCTGTTGACTACCTCCAGAGTGATCGTTTCGGTGCAGCGGGCTTCAGCGCCTGGGATGACACCTTTAAAGGTGGTGGTACTTGACTTGATCCGGGATGAGTCGATGCCCATCTTCCTAACTGTATCCTCGTAAATAAGGTTGAGGATGCTTCCGCCGTCCATGAGGACGTGTGTCAGATGGTAACCATCGACAATTGGGTCCAGGACGAGCGCTACCGATCCTCCATGCCTGATGCTGGTTGGATGATCATGTTTGTCAACTGTGATCGGGTAAGCCGACCAGGGGTTAAACTTCGGGGCGACCGGCTCCAATGCATAGACAACCCGGAGTACATGCTTCCTCTCCCTTTTAGGGATGTAAGTAACATAGATCATATTGACCTTGGTTACCTCATCGGGAAACTTCTTTTGGCCTACATTATTGGGCCACCGAGGTTCATCCTCGTCTTCGCTGCGATTTTGGGTTTTACTTTGACCCTTTGTCGCAACCTTTCCTGCTTGCTTAAAGACCCAACAATTCATGTTGGTGTGGGTTGCTGGTTTGTCTTGGGTGTCGTGGATTTGCCATGGCCGGTCCAGGATCCTGTCGAGCTGGATAGGTCAGTCTTTGTTCCCTTTAAAGGGCTTCCTTTTTTTTCAGATTTAGGTTCGGTGAACCCCGCATTGACCGCAGCATCTTCCGTATCGCTTCCGCCATTTTTATACCTTCGCTTATTTTTATTGCGCTCGGGCTTTCTATTGGCATCGCATGTTTCCGAGGTACCTGCCTCGCTGTTGTGTGACTACGGGCGAGCCAACTATCCTCTCCCGCACAAAAGCGAGTCATTAGCAATGTGAGGGCTGCCATAGTCCTCGGCTTATCCTGGCCAAGCTCGCGGGCCAACCATTCATCTCGGATGTTGTTCTTAAATGCAGCAATGGCGTCGGCTTCTGAGCAGTCCATGATCTGGTTTTCCTTGGTGAGGAACCCGTTCCAGAACTTCTGGGCTGATTTTCCTGGCTGCTGGGTGACACGACTGAGGTCATCAGGGTCCGGAGGTCGGACGTACATGCCCTAGAAGTTCGCGTGAAAAGCGTCCTCGAGAGCTTCCCAGCTGCCAATGGAATGCGGAGGCAGGCTGTTAAGCCAATGCCTAGCCGGCCCCTTTAGTTTGAGCGGCAAATATTTAATGGCATGGAGATCATCTTCATTGGCCACGTGTATGTGGAGAAGGAAGTCCTCGATCCATATTGCTAGGTCAGTGGTGCCATCGTATGATTCTATGTTGATGGGCTTAAATCCTTCAGGGAATTGATGCTCCATCACCCTGTCTATGAAGCAGATCAGGTGGGCCAGACCTCGGAACCGAGCAGCATCTCGTCGGAGGTTGGGAGAGAGTTGCGAGTAGGCCTGGTCTCGGGCACGGCAGTTCCTGTCCATCCAGGCATCGTAGCCGTCAAGCCCAGCGGGCACGCGTCCTCTTGATCCGTAGATGGACCAAGGAGGTGCCCTGTTTGCCTCAATACGATGTCTAACATCATGAGGATCTAGGTAATCCACGGGGTCCTTGCCATAACGGTGTGGAGGTGGCCGGTCATTGGTGTTTTCCCGCATAGGCCTATCCCGGCCTCTAGGGGGTCGGTCATGGTCGTTAGTGAGCTCCTCATCAAACTCCGGCAGGAGACGCCTACATGGGTATGATTTCGGCGCGCTACACATCGGTATTCCATGTCTTGCTCGACAGAGAGCACTTCGACCAACTTTTCATTTATTGCGTTGGTGTTGGCTTTGCAGCTGCTTGCGCTTCATGCTCTGTGCTGTGGCGATGAGGCGCCGCTGAAAGCGCTCTTGTTCGAAAGGGTCCTTGGGGACGATGTAGTCCTCGGTGCCGAGGTTCTCGTCTTCCTCGGATTCCGGCACATAGTTGTCATCGGCCCCTTCAAAGAGGTCGTCGGGATCTAAGAGGCTAATTGGTTTGATGCCAAAAGTTGGCATGCCAAATTTTGGCAACTGCCAAATGTTGGCTATAGATTGGTTGCATACCAATTTTCGTTGCCAACCTCACAAAAGGTTGCCAAATGTTGGCAACTTCCAATTTTGCCAAATGTTGGCTTGCCAAATATTGGCAATGCCAAATGTTGGTAGCAAACCAATCAGCCTCTAAGTCCTCGAGATGTCTATCGGATGTGCCGTTCCGCATTGGCGAAGCTTGAGGGTCCTCCTCGGGGTTATCGGCATCACCGGCTGCAGCATCGCCGTTGTCGGCGGTTGCGTTATTGCTGCTAGGTACCCCATTGTTGCCTCTTCTGCGTATACATCGATGTCTTGGAGGGGAATTGGCGAGGTGTCTTATGTGGGGCCATTGGCATCTTCATCCATGTCCGTGGCCTCGCCATAGTATGGCACGTCAGTTAAGTCATCGACCGTGGCGACTAGGTGGGTGGTGGGTAGGATGTAAATTTCCTGATCGTCAACTTTAAGTCCGGTGTGATCATAAACCGAAGTCTTGTCGTCCGAGATGGACATGCTCTGGATACGGTCGAGCATCTCATTGAGGTGAGACAGCTCTTCAGGATTCATAACTGGGTTGTAAGCGGGGCTGACTCGAAGTATGTCCGGTGTATAACTTGATGCGTCTTCGGCGCGGAGGGGATCTGGGCGCGATTCCAGATTCACCGAGGTCAGTTCTAATCCTGGCATAATTTTAGAGGTGGGAGCCATACCTATGTCCGGACTGGAGATCGTAAGGAGAATGGCCGGAGTGGTTGCATCGGGGGTCTCTGGTGACACCGCGACGGAGATCGGTTCCGGAGTCAAGCCTCCGGAGCCGGCGAGCTCTCAATTTGGCCGGGGGTCCATCCTGATAGGATGAGTTCGCCACGGGAATCCGCAATGTATTCGAGGCCACCGAAGGTCATGATCCGACCTGGGGCGTAGTTCTCGATAGAGGCTAGATGACCTGTCGAGTCGGCGCAAAAGACCATGCTGCCGAAAACAAAAGGTTGGCCGAGGGCGTAAACGCTCCCATGTCCGTTGGCGCAGTTGATCTACAGGTGAGCCATCGATCCTTCTGGTGATCGCACAGTGGAAGTCTCAATGAAAACACTAGTGTCGGTGTCAAAACATGCAGACCTCAGGGTAGGGGGTCCCGAGCTGTGGATCTTAGGACAGATGGTAATAGGAACAAAGGGACAATGTTTACCCAGGTTCGGGCCCTCTTAATAGAGGTAAAACCCTACGTCCTGCTCTTGATTATATTAATGGAGATGTATCAAGTACAGAGTTGATCTACCTCGAGATCGTATGTTGTGATCTGACTCTAGGGCTAGGTGAATGATATTGCGTTGATCTCCCCTCTACGGGCTAAACCCTCTGTCTTATATACACGCCAGGGAGGGTATCTGATACGTCTCCAACGTATCTATAATTTTTTATTGTTCCATGCTATTATATTATCAATATTGGATGTTTTTGATGCATTATTATGCTATTTTATATCATTTCTTGGGAGTAACTGAGGGAGTCCTGGATTAAGGGGTCCTCGGCCGTCCGGGCTACGTGACGTGGGCCGGACTGATGGGCCATGAAGATACAAGACAGAAGACTCTCTCCCGTGTCCGGATGGGACTCTCCTTGGCGTGGACGGCAAGCTTGGCGTTCGGATATGAAGATTCCTTTCTCTGTAACCGACTTTGTACAACCCTAGTCCCCTCCGATGTCTATATAAACCAGAGGGTTTAGTCCGTAGAGGCGATCATAATCAGACAGGCTAGACTTCTAGGGTTTTAGCCATTACGATCTCGTGGTAGATCAACTCTTGTAATACTCATATTCATCAAGATCAATCAAGCAGGAAGTAGGGTATTACCTCCATAGAGAGGGCCCGAACCTGGGTAAACATCGTGTCCCCCGTCTCCTGTTACCATCGACCTTAGACGCACAGTTCGGGACCCCCTACCCGAGATCCGCCGATTTTGACACCGACATTGGTGCTTTCATTGAGAGTTCCGCTGTGACGTCGAAGACAGGGTTGATGGCTCGCCTTGTTATCAAGGACAATATCACCTCCGGAGGAGCCCTGGCCTCAGTCCAAACCCTCTGGCTGGGCGGCTTTATCATGACCGCCCGTCCGGCCGTTGAGCCGACGATGACTTCTCGGGTCATCGAAAATTGCCTCTGCGTTGACTCCGAATACTCCAAACGGATGGATCCGACGGAGTTGTCGTCTTTAAATGAACTCCTGGATCACATCGCCGCGTTGGGGGTCATTACAGACTACGATCGGATTGGGCTTAAACCCGATCAGAGAGAAATCAAATCTCCACCGATCACCCATCAGATAGCGGTGGTAGAGGAGCAAAACAACAACTCTTCCCCTGTGTTGAGGACGAACTATGTTCGGATTTCTGAGCTCGAAGAGCCGGATACCTGTCTACGGAACGGCACGCCCTGTCCTCCGAACCTAGAATTGGACGATGGGCCTGAAAAATCAGTCGATATCCCGGAGCCCGAATTATTAAGCTCGGAAGTTTCTCAAACTCCAGATCATAAACTGGGTCAGGGTTCGGATTTAAAGCCACCCACCCACCCAGATATACGCGATCTCATGTACGTACGACAGCAGTCTCAGGAAACAGTCCATCACTTTTGGGCCAGATTCCTCCTTGTCAAAGACAAGATTGAAGATTGCCGCGACGAAGACACGATCTCAGCATTCTGCAACAATTGCACGGACGAAGGAATCCTCAACGCCATCAACCGCCGTCGCGTATCACACTTCGCTGACTTAGCAACCATAGTACAGAAGTACTGCGCAATGGAAAGCGCCTGGAAAACTCAGGCAGCTCGTCGGGAACCACTGGTTTCCACTCAACCCCTCGTCCGAGCAAAAAGGATGCACCCCCATGGGGTGCCCGACCCAATAGTAAAGAAATCTAAGCCCATTACGGGGCACGGAACCGTTCTGGAGGGATGGCTCGATAGGCCATGCAAAATACACACAACACCGGATACCGTACCAACTCACAACCTTAGAGCATGTTGGATACTCCGGCAAGTGGCCAAGAGCGGCAAGGATATCCTCGCCAAAAACACCTCAGAACAACACCCCCCGGAAGACGACGACCTCAGAGTATTGACGGTCCTCGAGACCTTCGCTTCAAACAATAGGCGCAAAAGGGCACTCCGCGACCTCCCCGAAGTCTGCCAAGTCGCAGCAATAAACCCCTGGAACGACACGGCCATAACTTTCAATGCCAGTGACGAACCAAAATCTAGGACAGTTCGGGCACCAGCTGCCTTGGTCCTCAGTCCAATCATGGACGGCTTTCGGCTCACCAAAGTACTCATGGATGGCGGCAGCGGACTAAACCTCATCTATGAGGACACACTCAACAAAATGGAAATAGACGGGACCCGCATCGAGGAAAGTAGCACGACCTTCCAAGGAATCATTCCCAGTCGGGAGGCGCGGTGCGCGGGAAAAATCACACTCGACGTGGTATTCGGCACACCGGAGAATTATCGGTCCGAAGAGATGACCTTCCAAGTGGCCCCTTTCAACAGTGGATATCACGCCCTATTGGGGCGAGATGCATTTACACGCTTCCAAGCTATACCTCATTACGGGTACATGAAGCTCAAGATGCCCGGGCCCAATGGTATTATCACTCTTGCCAGTGATCCGGACATAGCACTCCGCGCCGAAAAGAAAACCGCATCCCTGGCCCTCGAGGCATTGTCCGAAGCCCTCGTGGCCGAAGAATTATGCTCCACGGTGGATAGGGACGACGTAATGCTGGACAAGCGACCCAAATCCACCTCCTTCAAACCAGCAGCCGAAATCGTCAAATTTCAGGTCCACCCAAAGGACCCCAAGAAGACAGCCTCTATCGGGGCACAGCTGGACCCAACGGTTGCCGCCGCATTACGAGCGTTCCTACACGAAAATTGGGACATATTTGCCTGGCACCCTTCTGATATGCCAGGAATCCCACGCAGGTTGGCCGAACACAGCCTCAATATATTGAAGGGATACAAGCCGGTCAAACAAACACTGCGGCGCTTTTCCGAACCCAAACGACAAGCTATGGGGGAGGAGCTGGCCAAGTTAATCGAGGCCGGATTCATCAGAGAAATAAAACATCCGGACTGGCTAGCAAACCTGGTGATGGTACCAAAGAAGGACAAATCCTAGCGCCTATGCATCAATTTCAAAGACCTCAACAAAGCCTGCCCCAAGGATCCCTTCCCCCTCCCCTGCATCGATCAGATCATTGATGCTACTGCAGGACACGACTCACTGTGTTTCCTCGACGCATACTCCGGATACCATCAAATCAAAATGAAGGAGTCCGATCAAGCCGCAACGGCATTCATTACCCCATACGGGCCTTTCTGCTTCAACACTATGCCCTTTGGGCTTAAAAACGCCGGCGCTACCTACCAACGCATGATTCAAACATGCCTGGAGAAGCAAATCGGCAAGACAGTTGAAGCATACATGGATGATGTCGTCATCAAGACTAGACATGTCGAGTCATTAATAGACGACTTACGTCTCACATTCGACAACCTCCGTGCATATGACATCAAGCTCAACCCGAAAAAGTGCGTTTTCGGCGTTCCCGCTGGAAAGCTGCTGGGCTTCATTGTTTCCAGTAGAGGAATTGAGGCAAATCCAGCCAAAATTCGAGCTTTTTCACAATTGGCTACACCAACAGACCTTAAACAGGTCCAAAAACTAGCCGGATGCGTGGCAGCTTCAAGCCGCTTTATCTCCAGACTTGGACAAAAAGCATTGCCACTCTATCGCCTTCTCCGACGCACCGACCACTTCGAGTGGACGGATGCAGCAACGGCCGGACTGGAAGAAATAAAGGCTCTTTTAGCAAGCAACCCAATCCTGGCCGTGCCAAATGTCGGCGAACCAATGTTGTTATACATCTCTGCGACACACCAGGTGGTGAGCGCAGTGCTCGTCGTTGAACGAGAGGAGGACGGACACAAATTCCCGCTTCAGAAGCCGGTATACTATGTATCCACTATCCTCACACCATGCAAATCCTGGTACCCTCATTACCAAAAGATAGCATACGCGGTCTTCATGGCATCCCGAAAGCTACGACACTACTTCCAAGAATGCTCGATCACGGTGGCTTCCGAAGTACCACTCAATGACATAATAAACAACCGTGACGCTACGGGCCGGATTGCCAAATGGGCCATTGAGCTCCTGCCATTCGACATAACGTATACACCGCGCCGAGCCATTAAATCCCAAGTGTTGGCTGACTTCATCGCCGAATGGACAGAGGCCGAACTCCCTAAAGAGTACGGCACATATTCCAACTGGGTCATGTACTTCGATGGCTCTAAGATGCTGGCCGGTTTGGGAGCGGGCGTCGTCTTAACATCCCCAACGGGAGACACAGTCCAGTACGTACTCCAAATCTTATATACAGACTCCAATAATGTAGCCGAATATGAGGCCTTACTGCATGGTCTTCGGATGGCCGTCTCCATGGGCATACAACGTCTGGAGGTGCGCGGGGATTCAAATCTCGCAATATCCCAAATAAACGGAGACTTTGACGCAAAAGATCAGAAAATGGCGGCCTATCGTAATGCCGTACTCAAAATATCAGCCCGGTTCGAGGGACTCAAGTTTCATCATGTGGCTCGAGAAAGTAATCAAGCGGCGGATGTCCTTGCTCGCATGGGAGCCAAGCGCGACCCCGTCCTGCCTAACATCTTTTTGGAATGGCTCTTCAAGCCATCCGTGGTGTGGCAGGATGAGAGTGGCAACACTAGCCCGGACCCGATCATACCCCCTGAGTCCGAGCACAATACCGATATCATCAGGGGCTCAGCCACCGAAGCAACACCATCGGCCCATCTCATAATGGCAGTAATTGCCCCATGGACCGAACCCTTCTTGGCCTACCTTAATAGGCGAGAGCTCCCTGAGGATCCAAACGAGGCTCGCTGCATTGTCCGGCGCTCGAAAGCCTACAAGGTCCATGACGGTGAGCTCTACAAGAAAAGCGCTATCGGAGTCCTTCAAAGATGTATCTCCGAAGAAGAGGGGCGGCAGCTCCTGGCCGAAATCCATGCTGGCCTTGGCGGTCACCATGCCGCGGCTCGGGCCCTTGTGAGTAAAGCCTTCCGTACAGGTTTCTTTTGGCCTACGGCCCGAGCAGATGCACAAGACCTTGTCCAACGTTGTGTCGGATGCCAGCTTTTCGCTAATCAAAGCCATATGCCGCCTACTGCGCTACAAACAATCCCCATTACATGGCCTTTCATGGTCTGGGGGCTTGATATGGTCGGACCCCTTAAAGGGGGAAGCCACAAGAAAAAATATCTGTTGGTCATGGTAGATAAATTCACTAAGTGGATTGAGGCCAAACCGGTTAAAACGGCCAAAGCCGGACCAGTGATAGACTTTATATCCGGTGTCGTACACCGTTATGGTGTTCCACACAGCATTATCATAGACAACAGCTCCAACTTTACAGCCGACGAGGTGAAAACCTGGTGCGCTAACCTGGGCATCAAGCTCGATTATGCCTCCGTCTATCACCCGCAAACAAATGGTCAAGTCGAACGAGCCAATGGTCTTATTACGAGCGGCATTAAGCCCAAACTAGTGCGGTCTTTGAAAGAATCAGACAAGCACTGGGTTGAGGAGCTCGACTCCGTACTCTGGGGGCTGCGGACCACGCCCAACCGCACTACTAGATACACACCGTTCTTCATGGTGTACGGCGCAGAGGCCGTGTTGCCCTGCGACATTATGCATGACTCACCATGAGTGCGCATGTATGAAGAGAGAGAGGCCGAGCTTGATCGGCAGGACAGCTTAGACGCCCTGGAGGAGGAGCGCGATGTTGCAAAGGCCCGTTCCGCATTGTATCAACAACAGGCTCGCAGATATCAAAGCAGAGAAGTGCGGGCCAAGACTTATAATGTTGACGAACTCGTTCTACGCTTGCCAGAGAAGAAAAAGGACAAACTCAAGCCCAAATGGGAGGGTCCCTTCATCATTGATGAAGTTCTCACTGGAGGAGCGTACCGACTGCGTGATGCATCAGACAATCGCTTGGAGCCGAACCCATGGAACGCCGCCAGACTCCGAAAATTCTACGCCTAGAGCTGGACTCTTTGTTCGTCTTCTTCTCCCTTTTTGTCCATTACCTTTTTTTCCTCTCTTTTGTTTTTTTCCTAGCTTTAAGCTCTTGTGCGGCTAAACCGCGCACCTATGACGTACACATCCTTAAATATGTACGTCCATAATACCTGGGGGCTTCTTGTACAGAAGCTTATTATTATTATTTTCCGAGCATCAAGCTCACCACATATGTGTCTTTTCCTCATATGTACCTTTTCTTCGCCATTATATGCATCGTTATGACTTAGGTTTTGGCCAAGCTGGGTTGCCTGGCTCCTGTGCTTATGCCCTACATTCCCGTTAGTTCGGCTAGGGCATAAAGGGAGCACCTCTGCGATTGTTACTACCGGGTCATCCGGATGTGTACCTCAGACTGGGTGAAGCCGAAAGCTAGTGTTCTTAAGGGAATATTCGGTCGGCGGACTAAAGATGTTTTTTCACTCATTAAACTATGAACCCCCAGATGCTATGTATACTGCGATTTTTTAATCACAGTTCGGACATGAACATTAACGCATGTTCACCCAGGGAAAGGAACCCTTAACGGAACTATTCTCTCTGGAAGATGTTTCTTACAATCACACGTAATATAACATAGCTAGCCAGATACAACTTGTCTGTTCAAGCAACTATGACCCCTATGCCTGGTTTCCACGCATACCCCGGTCTATATTACCGTGCTGGTATTCGAAAACACTCCGCACCTTCGGGTCCGGAGGTCGAAGCGAAAAGGTCCGCCATGACAATCGTTTTACAATCCGGCTAGGGACAAATTTGTCAATCGAAGCACATAGTCACTTAGACTCAAAAACTTCTTCCTCTATGCCGTCCAATAGGCTGTCTAGCCTACAATCCTGTTGGGACAATTCGGCGGCTACCTTTACTTGGTCATATACTAAACTAACTGGAACTTCTTTTCCGTCTGATCCTCGAGGTCCAACCCGAGCCATATGATTCGGATCAAGCTTGGTATACCGTGTTTTCACCATGGCCCAGGCCTCTCGTGCACCTTCTCGGCAGGCCAATATCTTCCATAATCGGAAACGCCTCCGCGCTCTTTTGAATAGCTGCACAAGTTCCTCCATACTTCCTGGAGGGGAGGCAGATGGCCACAAGGCCTTGGCAACACTCCGCATTGCCTGCCGAGCTCGCCCGTGCATTTGCGACAGCTCTTATAGCAGATCGCCTGAAGATCCGAACATTTCCTCTTCGGGACGGCCGGTCAGCATACCTGCAGACATAAATCTGTCAGTTCCTTTCCTCACCGAATTACACGGAGGTAAGTTCGAAAGCATACTGAATATGCCGCCTCGTAGCCTCTTATTTTCCTTCACGGAGTCAGCTAGCTGGGCTCGCACATCTTTCAGTTCTTCGCCCAGCAGGGTGTTGGAATCCTGCAGCTTGTTTTTATCCTCCCTGACCCGTGTCAGCACACGTTCGCCCGCGGCCAATAGCCTTTTGGCTTCTTGTTTATCCGCTTGCGCAATTTCAAGTGCCTCCTTCAGCTGATCTGACGATCCTGCCATGAGATATGCAACACTGTTAGCATTGCTGGTATATGATTATATTTTCTCGATGGAGGGGAACATTACCAGGCGACGCCTTCTTGGATTTCTCCAATTCGGCGGTGGCAGCAGTTAGCTGAGTCCGACACTTTTCCAGTTCTTGAGACAACAGGTTGTTCTTCTCTGTAAGCACCTGGTTATACAATGATCCTTAAATCAGTTGTATCAACTGCTTCAAGTCTCGGGGGCTACTGGTATATAATTATCAGGTTTGTACGATGTGAACTTACCCGCATATCTTTCAAATGCTGGTCTGTGGCTCTGGTAAGCCCGTCTCGAGCAGCTCGGATGTATGCATCAGCCGAGCTGAAGGCATTGAATGCCTCTTTTGTAAAGCCGGGGTCGCGAAGAGCGGCCCTCCGGCGCCGATGATTCATGGCGCTCTCCACTTCTGAGTTTGTGACGGATACATCATCTGAATCCTCTGCCGAAGGACAATCCGGCGTCACTCCTGTATCGGCCCTCGTCTTTATGGCAGGTTCTGGAGCCTGGCTGTTGGGAGCATGACCTGCAGGACCCCCGAACATAGTCCGGCGAACGCTCTTCCTGATGAGACACAAACAGACAATGTCACAGTTGGATGTGACTGCCAAGGGGCATATTTACGAAGCCATACCTCTTTGACGACGGCTCAGTCGTGACTTTGTTTTCCTTCCTCTTCGAAGGCTTGCCTGATGTAGGCGCCGCTCTCTTTTGAGTCGCCTCTGGTGTAACATGGCGCGCCGAGCGCCTCCCCTTTGGAACACGAGACAGTGCGGTGGGTGAGGCAGAATGAGGAAGCTCTTTCGGAGGAGAGGTCTCCTGATTACTTACGTGTGAGGCAGGAAGGAGGCCGGGATAGTCGGCTATAATGGCCACTTCTGTGCCATCGTAGCTCGCCTGGTAAAATACTCCCTCCTCAAGCTCCACAAATATGTCCGGATCCTCCTCGAATCCGGGGTCAAGATCCCGGTTATGGTCCTCCGGCTGTGGAGCGGGGCTGTAGATCCCCGTGACGACCTTTCGCCATTCTTGTTACAAATGGACAGGTTAGTATCAGTCACTAGAGACTCATGGAAAGGATTGAGTATGGTGGTGGGATTAAAACTCACCCAGCTGGGAGGATTGTACATGGAAAATCCCTCTCGGCGTTTAAGACGAATAAATTCCTCTTTCTCCCCTTTGTACAGATCGGCCAATATTTTGGCCAGAGCGGCG
Organism: Thinopyrum elongatum; assembly: GCA_011799875.1. Taxonomy (NCBI): domain Eukaryota; kingdom Viridiplantae; phylum Streptophyta; class Magnoliopsida; order Poales; family Poaceae; genus Thinopyrum; species Thinopyrum elongatum. Next base: position 283,272,684 of record CM022303.1, read on the forward strand.
GGGGTGTCCGGACCTTTCCGGCCACAGCGTGAGGCATCATCTCCCCCATTGTAGTGCCACATAGGGAGCCCTCTAAATTGGAGTGGCTGGACACCCCGCACTATGGAGATCGCCATTACCTCAATTATTGATAATCCGGACTGGGCGAGCGTCTTTATCTTGCTCATTAATTGATGGATTTCCGCACTATCTTCCTCCTCGAGGCTCCCAGGGCGCCAGCTGTGGCGTTTCTTCAAAGGAGCGCTGGAAAATTCAGGGAGACCCATTCGGATTGGGTCAGGGAGAGCGACGTCCTCAATATAAAACCACTCTGAGGGCCACTCCTCGGATGCCTTCTTCGGTGTGCCGGATAGGTATCCGGTCCCGGCTATGTGCCATACTTCGGCGCCGCCCACCTCGAATATGGATCCCTCTTGGGTACGAGGGACGAGGCAGAATAGTTTTCTCCATAAATCAAAGTGGGCTTCACAGCCTAGGAAAAGCTCGCAAAGGGCAACAAAACCCGCGATGTGCAAGATAGAGGCCGGCGTGAGGTTGTGCAGTTGGAGGCCATAATACTCCAGGAGTCCTCGGAGGAAAGGGCGGATTGGAAACCCAACGCCTCTTAGCAAAAAAGAAATGAAGCACACCCGTTCCCCCCTGGTTGGATTGGGGAAATTTTCCGCCAAAGCTTCACCTGAGAAGGAGGTCAAACCTGCTCGAACAGGGACTAGATCCACGGGGGGAAGAAATCCCTGTGTTTGGAGCTTCACCAGCTGATCATGGGATACAGAACATCTTTCCCAATCGCCTTTTTTGGAGCCGTGGGGGCGGGTGGAAGAACTGGGAGCACTAGCCATGTTGGAATGGTTTCTCCTAGCAAGCTTTGAGGATTTCCCGCTTGGCATGGAATGGATCTGAAGATCCAATCTCTTTAAATAGACGCCTTTCTTACATGGTCAGGGAGTTATGTGCAAAGATACCCTGACCTCTCGTATTTGCTCGACACCTGGAAACTGAAGTTGTGAAGGCGTGGAAGCCGATGAGCACGACATTAAATGGAAGGCCGAATACAGCTCCTTAAGTCAGGTACTTTGAAGTAATCGGAGGAGGAACCCGCCTTGCAATGCCGAAGACAATCTGCGCTCCGGACACATCATCATTGAAAGCCTGATTCGGGGGCTACTGAGGGAGTCCTGGATTAAGGGGTCCTCGGGCGTCCGGGCTACGTGACGTGGGCCGGACTGATGGGCCATGAAGATACAAGACAGAAGACTCTCTCCCGTGTCCGGATGGGACTCTCCTTGGCGTGGATGGCAAGCTTGTCGTTCGGATATGAAGATTCCTTTTCTCTGTAACCGACTTTGTACAACCCTAGTCCCCTCCGGTGTCTATATAAACCGGAGGGTTTAGTCCGTAGAGGCGATCATAATCAGACAGGCTAGACTTCTAGGGTTTTAGCCATTACGATCTCGTGGTAGATCAACTCTTGTAATACTCATATTCATCAAGATCAATCAAGCAGGAAGTAGGGTATTACCTCCATAGAGAGGGCCCGAACCTGGGTAAACATCGTGTCCCCCGTCTCCTATTACCATCGACCTTAGACGCACAGTTCAGGACCCCCTACCCAAGATCCGCCGGTTTTGACACCGACAGTAACCTATTAACCTAGTGCCCAGTGCCAGTTGTTGTTTTTTTTCCTTGTTTTTGTCTTTATAGAAACTCAATACCAAACGGAGTCCAAATGGAACGAAACTTTATGATGATTTTTCTTGGATAACAAGACACCCTGGAAGCTTCGGGAGGAGGCCAGAAGAGCCGCGAGGTGGCCATAAGCTTGAAGGGTGCGACCTAGTAGGGGGGCCCAAGCTTGTGGGCCCACCGTGGAACTTCCAACCCTATTTTTTCTTCTATAAATACCCAAATATTCCCATAGACCAGAGGGCACACCAAAAATACTTTTCCACTGCCGCAAGTTTCTGTCTTCATGAGATCCCATCTGGGGACCTTTTTCAGTACTCTGTCGGAGGGGGATTCGATCACGGAGAGCTTCTACATCAACCTTGTTGCCCTTCCGATGATGTGTGAGTAGTTTACCACACACCTACGGGTCCATAGCTAGTAGCTAGATGGCTTCTTCTCTCTCTTTAATCTTCAATACAATGTTCTCCTCGATGTTCTTGGAGATCTATTCGAGTAATCTTCTTTTGCGGTGCGTTTGTTGAGACCGATGAATTGTGGGTTTATGATCAGATTATCTATGAATGTTATTTGAGTCTTCTCTGAACTCTTTTATGCATGATTTATATAGCTTTGTATTTCTCTCTGATCTATTGATTTGGTTTGGCCAACTAGATTGATTTTTCTTGCAATGGGAGAGGTGCTTTGTAATGGGTTCAATCTTGTGGTGCTCAATCCCAGTGACAGAAAGCGACATGACACGTATTTTTATTGTTGCCATTAAGGATAAAAAGATGGGGTTTGTTCATATTGATTGGATCTATCCGTCTACATCATGTCATCTTGCTTAAGGAGTTACTCCGTTCTTGTTAACTTAATACACTAGATGCATGTTGGATAGCGGTCGATGTGTGGAGTAATAGTAGTGGATGTAGGCAAGAGTCGGTCTACTTGTCACGGACGTGATGCCCTGATACATGATCATTGCCTTAGATATCATCATAACTATGCGCTTTTCTATCAATTGCTCAACAGTAATTTGTTTACCCAATGTATGCTTTCTTTCAAGAGAGAAGCCTCTAGTGAAAACTATGGCCCCACGGTCTATCTTTTATCATATTATTTTCATATCTATAAAATCAAAAACACAAAAATACCTTGGTGCAATTTATTTACTTTTATTTTATTTCACACTTTTACTTCTCTTTTATATCTATCACTATTAGATCTTATCCTTGCAAGTAACCGTGAAAGGATTGACAATCCCTTTATCGCGTTGGGTGCAAGTATTTGTTTGTTTGTGTAGGTGCAATTATTAGAGACTTGTGTGTTCCTCCTACTGGATTGGTACCTTGGTTCTCAACTGAGGGAAATACTTATCTCTACTTTGCTGCATCACCCTTTCCTCTTCAAGAGAAAAACCAACGCGAGCTCAAGAAGTAGCAAGAAGAATTTTCGGCGCCGTTGCAGGGGAGGATCTACATCAAGCCTACCAAGTACCCATCATAAACTCTCATCTCTTGCATTTAAATTATTTGCCATTTGCCTCTCGTTTGCCTCTCCCCCACTTATAAAACATTTTCAGAAAAACATAAAAATATTTGCCTTTTTATTTGCCTTCTTTCCGTTTGCCTTTTTGTTTGCTTCTGTGCTAGATTGCTTTTCGTGTCACGATGTCTCAAGAAAATACTAAGTTGTGTGATTTTTCCAACACTAATAATAATGATTTTATTAGTACTCTGGTTGCTCCTGGCACTAGTGCGGAATCTTATGAAATTAGTGCCGCTTTTGTTGAATCTTGTTATGAAAGAACAATTTTCTGGTAGTCCTAATGAAGATGCTGCTTCCCATCTTAATACTTTTGTTGAATTGTGTGATATGCAAAAGAAAAAATATGTGGATAATGATATTGTCAAATTGAAGTTATTTTCGTTCTCACTACGAGATCGTGCTAAAACTTGGTTTTCATCCTTGCCTAAAAATAGTATCGATTCATGGAATAAGTGTAAGGATGCTTTTATTTCCAAGTATTTTCCTCCCGCTAAGATCATCTCTCTTAGGAATGATATAATGAATTTTAAGCAACTTGATCATGAACATGTTGCACAATCATGGGAGAGGATGAATTTAATGATAAGAAATTTCCCTACTCATGGTTTGAGTTTATGGATGATCATATAAAAAATTTATGCTGGATTGAATTTTGCATCTAGAAATCTTTTAGATTCAGCCGCGGGTGGTACTTTTATGGAAATCACATTGGGAGAAGCTATTAAACACCTAGATAATATTATGACAAATTACTCTCAATGGCATACCGAAAGATATTCTACTAATAAAAAAGTGCATGCCATTGAAGAAATTAATACTTTGAGTGGAAAGATGGATGAACTTATGAAATTGATTGCTAGCAAGAGTGCTCCTATTGATCCTAATGATATGCCCTTGTATACTTTGATTGAGAATAATGATGAATCTATGGATGTGAATTTTGTTGGTAGGGACAATTTTGGTAATAACGCGTATAGAGGCAATTTTAATCCTAGGACGTTTCCTAGTAATTCCTCTAATAATTATGGTAATTCCTACAAAAATTCTTATGGAAATTATAATAAGATACCCTCTGATCTTGAGAATAATATTAAATATTTTATTAACTCTCAAAATATTTTCAATGCTATGGTAGAAGAAAAATTGCTTAAGATTGATGATGTGGCTAGAAACATTGATAGAATTTCTCATGAGATTGATTCCCTTAAGATTATATCTATGCCACCCAAGCTTGATATTAATGAGTCTCTTAATCTATTCAAATTTCTATTAATGAAAGTAGGGAGAGAACCGCTAGAATGCGAGCTAAGAGAGAATGGCTAGAAAAAGCATGTTCTTCTAGTTTTTGCGATAATCATGATGAAGATCTTAAAGTGATTGGTGTGACTCCTATTGAATCTTTGTTTGATAATATAAAACTTCATAAAGAAGGGACTGGATAGGACTTAACTTTAGCTAGAAGGCATCCCAATAATTTGGAAGGTGAAGATCTCAATGAAAATTTTGATAAAAGTGGGTTTGGCGAGGTTAAAACTTTAACTAGTGATGAGCCCACTCTTTTGGATTTCAAGGAATTTAATAATGATAATTGTTCTTTGATTGATTGTATTTCCTTGTTACAATCTATGCTAAATTTACCTCATGCTTATAATCAAAATAAGGCTTTTACTAAATATATTGTTGATGCTATGATGAAATCTTTTGAAGAAAAACTTGAGTTGGAAGTTTCTATCCCTAGAAAGTTATATGATGAATGGGAACCTACTATTAAAATTAAGATTAAATATTATGAGTTCAATGCTTTGTGTGATTTGGGTGCTAGCGTTGCCACTATTCCAAAAACTTTATGTGATGTGCTAGGCTTCCGTAAACTTGATGATTGTTCTTTAAATTTGCACTTAGGGGATTGTACTATTAAGAAACCTATGGGAAAAATTAATGATGCTCCTATTATTGCAAATAGGAACTATGTGCCCGTAGATTTTATTGTGCTTGATATTGATTGCAATCCTACATACCCCATAATTCTTGGTAGACCTTTCCTTAGAACGATTGGTGCAATTGTTGATATGAAAGAAGGAAACATTAGATTTCAATTTCCATTAAGGAAAGGCATGAAACACTCTCCAAGAAATAAAATTTAGTTGCCATATGAATCTATTATGAGGGCCACTTATGGATTGAATATCAAAGATGACAATACCTAGATCTATGCAATATGCCTAGCTAGGGGCGTAAAACAATAGCGCTAGTTGGGAGGCAACCCAATTTTATTTTATGTTTTTGTTTTTTCTTCTATTTTTTAATAAATATGAAATTGTGCTTCTGTTATGATTGTGTTTTAGTTTTTTAATTAGTGTTTATGCCAAGTAAGACCATTGGGATGATTTGTCAGACCGTTGATTTGATTCTGAGAAAAAATAGAAACTTTTGCGTCCAGTAGAAGAATTATTAAAGTTTTCTGGAACGTGGAAAAATTCTGAATTTTTTACACAAGATTTATATACAAATTTCATATATCTTCATAATATTTCGTAATTTTTGGAGTTAACAAAGTATGAGATTAATTCAGATTTCTATAGACTATTCTGTTTTTGACAGATTCTGTTTTCATTGTGTTGTTCGCTTGTTTTGATGAATATATGGGTAGTATCGGGAGGTATGAACCATGGTGAAGTTAGAATACAGTAGATATAATTCAAATATAAAATTGTAATGAGTTTACAATAGTACCTAAAAGTGGAGATTTGTTTTATTATACTAATGGATCTCACGAGTTTTCTGTTGAGTTTTGTATTGTGAAGTTTTCAAGTTTTGAGTGAAGTTTCGATGGGCTAAGGAATAAGGATTGGCAAGAGCCTAAGCTTTGGGATTACCATGGCACCCCAAGTTAATATTCAAGGACAACCAAGTGTCTAAGCTTGGGGATGCCCCGGATGGAATCCCCTCTTTCATCTACAATCCATCGGTAAATTACTTGAGGTTGTATTTTTATTCACCACATGATATGTGTTTTGCTTGGAGCGTCTTGTATTATATGAGTCTTTTCTTTTGAGTTTACCACAGTCATCCTTGCTAGACACATCTTTTGAGAGGAACACACATTAATCGTGAATCTATTAGAATACTCTATGTGCTTCACTTATATCTTTTGAGCTAGGTAGTTGCTCTAGTGCTTCACTTATATTTTTTAGAGCTCGGCGGTGGTTATATTTTATAGAAATTGATGAACTCTCATGCTTCACTTATGTTATTTTGAGATTCTTATAAATAGTATGGCAGTTTGCTTAGGTTATGAATTTAGTCATAATATGATAGGTATTCAAGAGAGATACAATAAAAACTTTCATGAAAATCATTGGATATATGAGAAGTTTGATTCCTTGCATTTGTTTTGAGATATAAAGATGGTGATATTAGAGTCATGTTAGTGAGTAATTGTGGTTTAGTAAGAATATTTGTGTTAAGGTTTGTGATTCTCGAAGCATGCATGTATGGTCTCTCATTATGCGATGAAGTTGGAGCTTGATTTATTTTTTATTGTCTTCCTTATGAGTGGCGGTCGGGGACGAGCGATGGTCTTTTCCTACCAATCTATCCCCCTAGGAGCATGCATAGTAGTACTTTGTTTCGAGGGCTAATAAACTTTTGCAATAAGTATGTGAGTTCTTTATGACTAATGTGAGTCCATGGACTATACGCACTCTCACCTTTCCGCATTTTGCTAGCCTCTTCGGTATCGTGCATTGCCCTTTCTCACCTTGAGTTGTGGTGCAAACTTCGCTGGTGCATCCAAACCCCGTGATATGATACGCTCTTTCACACATAAGCCTCCTTATATATTCCTCAAAACAGCCACCATACCTACCTATTATGGCATTTCCATAGCCATTCCGAGATATATTACCATGCAACTTCCACTGTTCCATTTTATTATGACATATATCATCATTGTCATATTGCTTTGCATGATCATATAGTTGACATAGCATTTGTGGCTTGGCCACCGTTCATATCTTTTATACATGTCATGCTAGATCATTGCACATCCCGGTACACCACCGGAGGAATTCATATAGAGTCATATTTTTGGTCTAGTATTGAGTTGTAATTCTTGAGTTGTAAGTAAATAAAAGTGTGATTATCATCATTATTAGAGCATTGTCCCATGTGAGGAAAGGATGATGGAGACTATGATTCCCCCACAAGTCGGGATGAGACTCTGAATGAAAAAAAAGGGGCCAAAAGAGCTCAAGAAAAAAGAGGCCGAAGTGCCCAATAAAAAAAGAAAAGAAAAAAATGAGAGAAAAAGAGAGAAGGGGCAATGTTACTCTCCTTTTCCACACTTGTGCTTCAAAGTAGCACCATATTCTTCATGATAGAGAGTCTCCTATTTTGTCACTTTCATATATTACTAGTGGGAATTTTTCATTATAGAACTTGGCTTGTATATTCCAATGATGGGCTTCCTCAAATGCCCGAGGTCTTCATGGGCAAGCAAGTTGGATGCACACCCACTTAGTTTTCTTTTGAGCTTTCATACACTTATAGCGCTAGTGCATCCGTTGCATGGCAATCCCTACTCCTTGCATTGATACCAATTGATGGGCATCTCCATAGCCCGTTGATTAGCCTTGTCAATATGTGAATTTTTATTTGTCTTCTCCACACAACCTCCAACATCATACTCTATTCCACCCATAGTGCTATATCTATGGCTCGCGCTCATGTATTGCGTGAGAGTTGAAAAAGCTGAAGCGCGTTAAAAAGTATGAACCAATTGCTTGGCTTGTCATCTAGGTTGTGCATGATAAATACTTTGTGTTAAGAAGATGGAGCATGACAAGACTATATGATTTAGTAGGGATAACTTTCTTTAGCCATGATATTTTGAATAAACATGATTGCTTTTTAGTATGCTTGAAGTATTATTGTTTTTATGTCAGTATTAAACTTTTGTTTTGAATCTTACGGATCTGAATATTCATGCCACATAAACAAAGATTACATGATAAACATGTTAGGTAGCATTCCACATCAAAAATTTTGTTTTTATCATTTACCTACTCGAGGACGGGCAGGAATTAAGCTTGGGGATGCTTGATACGTCTCCAACATATCTATAATTTTTTTAGTGTTCCATGCTATTATATTATCAATCTTGGTTGTTTTATATGCATTATTATGCTATTTCATATCATTTTTTGGGACTAACCTATTAACCTAGTGCCCTGTGCTAGTTGCTATTTTTTCCTTGTTTTTGTCTTACAGAAAATCAATACCAAACAGAGTCCAAATGGAACGAAACTTTTTGATGATTTTCCTTGGACCACAAGACACCCTGGAAGCTTCGGGAGGAGGCCAGAAGAGCCACGAGGTGGCCACAAGCTCGAAGGGCATGCCCTAGGGGGGGCAAGCTTGAGGGGCCCTCGTGGCACTTCCAACCCTAATTTTTCTTCTATAAATACCCAAATATTCCCTGTAGACCAGAGGGCACACCAAAAATACTTTTCTGCCGCCGCAAGTTTCTGTCTTCATGAGATCCCATCTGGGGACCTTTTTCGGTACTCTGCCGGAGGGGGATTTGATCACGGAGAGCTTCTACAACAACCTTGCTACCCTTTCGATGATGTGTGAGTAGTTTACCACAGACCTACGGGTCCATAGCTAGTACCTAGATGGCTTCTTATCTCTCTTTGATCTTCAATACAATGTTCTCCTCGATGTTCTTGGAGATCTATTCGATGTAATCTTCTTTTGCAGTGCATTTGTTGAGATCCGATGAATTGTGGGTTTATGATCAGATTATCTATGAATATTATTTGAGTCTTCTCTGAACTCTTTTATGAATGATTTATATAGCTTTGTATTTCTCTGCGATCTATTGATTTGGTTTGGCCAACTAGATTGATTTTTTCTTACAATGGGACAGGTGCTTTGTAATGGGTTCAATCTTGCGGTGCTCAATCCCAGTGACAGAAAGGGACATGACATGCATTTGTATTGTTGCCATTAAGGATAAAAAGATGGGGTTTCTTCATATTTATTGGATCTATCCCTCTATATCATGTCATCTTTCTTAAGGCGTTACTCCATTCTTGTTAACTTAATACACTAGATGCATGCTGGATAGCGGTCGATGTGTGGAGTAATAGTAGTAGATGCAGGCAGGAGTCGGTCTACTTGTCACGGACGTGATGCCTATATACATGATCATTTCCTTAGATATCATCATAACAATGCGCTTTTCTATCAATTGCTCAACAGTAATTTGTTTACCCACCGTATGCTTTCTTTCAAGAGAGAAGCCTCTAGTGAAAACAATGGCCCCCGGGTCTATCCTGCTGTAATTTATTTACTTTTATTTTATTTTGCACTTTTACTTATCTTTTATATCTATCACTATCACATCTCATCCTTGCAAGTAACCGTGAAGGAATTGACAACCCCTTTATCGCATTTGGTGCAAGTATTTGTTTGTTTGTGTAGGTGCAATTAATGGAGACTTGTGTGTTCCTCCTGCTGGATTGATACCTTGGTTCTCAACTGAGGGAAATACTTATCTCTACTTTTCTGCATCACCCTTTCCTCTTCAAGGGAAAAACCAACGCAAGCTCTAGAAGTAGCAGTATCTAGGGTTACAAGGTCGGTATCTAGGAGCAAGGCGGCATGAGAGATCTTGGAGTATACGTCAAGTCTTCGTTGGAGGTACTCTTGATCACGCCTCCTGCATAGGGCCTCCGGAGTCCATCTTGACCACGAATGAGGGCCCATCAGCCCAACCCGAGGAGAATGGGCCGACTGGGTTAGTACCCCCTTATCCAGGACACCGTCACATATGTTAGAATGTTAGCATTCATGCAAGCATGCATGTGTGTTACATTATTACCTTTCATAGTCTTCTTATCAACTCTTGCCTTGTTTGAATATAGCAGTAAATATTTTCCCTATTATTTTATTCCCTCTCATTTGTTCTAAATACAGTCTTTCATTTTGACGAGAGTTGTTTATTTTAAAACAGGTATTATTATTTTTGCACTGCACAAAAGTATCACATTGTTTGTTTCATCTAATAGTGTCGAGCTTTCTTCCTATGAAGAACATCGACAAAACCAACATGATCTGCTCAGTTTTTCCCCACCACTTGCTTCTTGGTGAAGCCAGTGGTGAAATGATGATACATTTCTTTACCCGGAGTAGTTGGGTGGCTAGTTTTGGTACATTAGTTGATAAACTAATGTATGTTGTCTTCTATTAGTGCTTGGGTTAGTATATTTTGCACTTCTTTGCAAATAGGGAGACATCATTCACCTCAATGTTATTGTGACATTTTTGTCTACTATACAAGTCACTCTTTGTTGGTGCAACAAACATTCGCAATTGTTGACCAGACCCATACACAAGCATGCTGACGGTTATATGTCCAGCATCCAATGGGTAAAGCAAGGCCAAGACATAGAAGCCACTCTTCGTGAGATCAAGGAGTGTATTAAGACAAACAATACAGCAAGATACCACCTTGGGAAGGCCTCCCTTGCTGAGCAGCAGAGCTCGGCCAGGTCAAGACTGCCCCTGAAGCAAATCCAGGATAACCTCGGCAGGCCTGCCGGGGTCGCCAGGACCAAGAATCCCGCCAAGGCACCACCGCTCCACCGCACAGTGACACAAGTCACTTATCGGTGCGGTGTCGAGCCCGCAAGTGGTTAAGTGGCTTCCACTAAGCACATGGCAGCTTGTTGGAAGGCAGATCACACCCATTTGACACCCGTCCAGAGGCGTGTCAAGATAATAAGCAGAAGATGATTAAGCGGCACGACAGACTTGCCTGGCTTCACCCTCAACACGACACCTAGCAGTGCATTTAATGCACTTTGTCCTAACTGCCAGAGTTATGTATGATAGCATTGTTAGCTATCTAATCATAGGATAATGGCTGTTTTGCCACTATGGTTACCCATTGAGCTATAAAAGGAGGCCCAAGGCAACCTGGAGAGGGATTCGGACCCTTGCACATTTGTACACGCGTTGCAGCTCTCCCCGAGGCCACCTTGCCGGGCCCGAGTGCTACGTGTTCATTGTGTTCCTCCATCCAATCCACCAAAGTAGGAGTAGGGTTTTACGCTTCCCAGCGGCCCGAACCTGGGTAAAAATCACCAGAGTCCTCGTCGTCGTGCTGCAACATGGCCTCCGCTCTTTGTGCAACGTGATCTCCCCCTTGCTGAACCACAAAGGGGCGGTGGCCCCATGGGTGATCATGTTCTCCCACGACATATTTGGTGCGCCAGGTAGGGGGGATCGCTTGCGCGAACCCGAAGTTGCGAACAACGCGTCGATCTTCATCATCATCTTCTCCATCCATGGCGCCCAAGAAGAAACCTGGCACGACTGCGCATCCCTCCACTTCGATGTCCCCCTCTCATGCAGCCGCAGGCGCTGTCAGCATGGCGGCAGTGTTGGGTGAGGCAGGTGTTGCTGGTGACACAACCGGCGCAGGCGGCGCCGCCGTTGTGTCCCCCACGGCCGAAGTTCGAGCAAGGAACACCGGAGATGGGCCGCCTCAGCAGCGTCCTGATGAGCTTGGCCCGGAAGCTGTGGGTGGAGGGGACGCCCACTCTCCACCTCCCCGCCGCACTGGCGGACGTAGTCGCAACAGCGACACCTTCTCAGGCGCAAGCCACGGTTCTCCAGTTCCGCCCGTCAAGAACGCGGCTTTGAAGCGCACGCCTTGCCCAGAGCGAGATGGGCAAGGCGGAGCCCCAAATAGGGCCGTCGATCCCCAGACACGCCCCACTCAACACCAGACCGCCTTGGCGACCTGTCCACGATGGCAAGAATGCGGTGACACTCCTGTTGGTTCCACCAGGAGTCAAGCAACGTCGCGGTCTGCTACGTTGGCCATGCCGAGCACGGCCACAGAAGAAATGACGCAAGCCCAGCTCATGTTGAACTTTTCGCCAACGGCTGACAAGATGGACGAGTGGAGGGCCACCATCCAGAGTTTAATTGGCTTTGGTGAGGGCGGTAAATCACAGCATGCGGAGCCGTCACGATGTCGGCGAACGGCGACGGCACCCCAAGGCGTTGGCCGTGTTGAGGAGGCTGCGCCAACGACGCAATCCCCTCCGCGACAGCAAGCCCAGCAGCAACCTCCGTGAGCTCAATAGGCCGACAAGCCCAACGAGACGTCGATGGCTTCATCTCACCCGTGAACCCATCATGATCAGCGGCAAGTTCTGAAAGAACGGCGGAAGGAAGATGCACGCATCACCATAGAGCGACGCCGAGAGGCACGTCGTCAATCTGACAGGCGCAATGGCCCAGATGATGACGAGCCCGCACCCAGTGCTGGCGGGTACTTGCCCTTCAAGGTTGGGTGCCCTGCCTTCACTCGTGAGCTGTGGCAGGTCCGCTGGCCATCTGCCCATGTCTTCAAGCCTGAGCTACCAGAAAAATATGATGGAAAGTTAAACCCGGCAGAGTTTCTGAGCATATATACAATTGTTGTTCAAGCCGCCGGGGGCAGGGATGAGAAGGTGTTCGCCAACTATTTCCCTTTGGCACTTAAGCCAAATGTGAGATCATGGCCGATGCACCTGCCGGAAAACTCCATTTCATCATGGGCAGACTTATGCAACGAGTTCGTTGGCGCCTTCACAGTTGGCCACCAAGAGCCTGGACAGCCCAGTGATCTGCAGGTCCTTTCGCAAAAGGAAGTACATACAAAGGTTCAGTCGAGTGCATCGTAACATTCCAGAGATACACCCTGCAGCCGTGATTGTCGCGTCCCATTCGAACATGTGCAACAGAAGGATGCGGGCCAAGATGAATGCCCGGCTACCTAAAACCGTCAACGAGTTGTACACCTTGGCGGATAAGTGTGCTCGGACTGAGGAAGGGATGCGACTCCCCGAAGAGGAGGCTGGTGTCGAAATTGACTCGGATGTCGATGACGGTGCCGCCAACTCGAAGGGGAGGAACCGGAGGCGCAATAGAAAGCGCAAAGAGAAGACAGTGTTGGCCGTCGAGAGCTCAGGTGATCCTAGTGCCAGCAAGAAGACTAAGACCGAGGCCCCCGGCAATGGAGCTGCTACATGCGCTGATTGCTGGGAGGCCACGACAGCGAAAAAGGCCGGGCAATCTGACGGGTTGTACTGCAAAATCCACCGCACCAAGGGCCATGACCTCCAAGAATGTCATCAAGTTGAGCAGCTTGTCAAGAAGCAAAAAGCTGAATATGAGAAGCGTGACAGGGAGAGAGGCCAAGAGGGTGCTGGCGGGAAAGGCCATGGCAGTAGAGGAGGCCGCCGCGGCAAGACCCCACAGCAGAAAGAAAAACCCACTAGGGGCCGCGAAATGAAAGAAGGAGATGATGGAAGTGATTAAGAAGATGAAGAACAAACCAATGAGCAAGAATTCCAGAAGGCAACTGAGGCCATGTGCATTGATGGGGGTGCTTCCTTGCACTCCTCTCATCGGCAACTCAAGCAATGGGCACGCGAAGTCAATGCCGTGGAGCCAACGGCGGATTCCCGGAGGCCACTTAAGTGGTCCCGCGCGCCTATCATCTTTGACGAAGAGGATCACCCTGACCGCACTACCGCGGTAGGGTGTTTGCCGTTGTTGGTCTCCCCAACGAGGTAACAAAGATGCTAGTTGATGGCAGGGCTGGGCTAAATCTGATCTCCCCTAAAGTGGTAGGCAAGCTACAGATCCCTGATGAAGAACTCAAGGCCATGTGTACATTCCAAGGAATTAACCCCGGCAGGAGACGGCCCAAAGGGAAGATCACATTGCCTGTAACATTTGGCGGGGAACTGAACTACCGGACCGAGAGGGTCATGTTTGACGTTGTTGAGCTTCCTCTGCCTTACAATGGGATTCTTGGTCGTCCAACTCTGGCAAAGTTCGAGGTAGCATCCCACTATGCCTACAACACCTTGAAGATGCCAGGGCCGATGGGTATCATTTCCATCCCGTCAGATAAGAAATATGCGATCATATGTGTGGACCAGATGTATCGGGACGCGAGCTGATGCCCCAGCTCCTGCCAAGGATAAAAAGAAAGGAAAAAAGGCTAGCAGAGATGCTGGCAAGGACTCCGGGAAGCGTGCCTCTTCGGAGTGCGCCGCGCCTATTGATAACCTACCGGAGAGTTCCACTAGCAAGAGACCCAAGGTTGCTTGACCTACTGTGAAGAAGGTTCCAGCAAGGCAGGATGGCGCTGATGGTACCTTCACCATCAGCTCCACCCTTGACGACAAATAGGAAAGCGCGCTCATTACCTTCTGTGGGCGAATGTCGATGTGTTTGCTTGGCAACCGTCTGACATCCCCGGTGTTCCCAGGTTGGTAATCAAGCACCACCTTGCTGTCTGTCCTCATGCTCGGCCCATCAAGCAGAAGGTCAGAAAGCAAGCTTTAGAGTGGCAGCAGTTTATTGCCGAGGAGGTCAAGAAACTTGAAGCAGCTGGTTTGGTCAAAGGAGTGCTACATCCAACGTGGTTAGGAAACCCAGTGGTAGTGCTCAAGGCAAACGGGAAATGGAGGCTCTGCATTGACTTCACAGACTTGAACAAGGCATGCCCGAAGGACCCTTTCCCCCTGCCGCTCATTCATCAGATTGTAGACTCCACTTCCGGGTGCGATCTGCTTTCCTTTTTGGATGCATACTCCGGGTACCATCAGATATTCATGTCCAAGGAAGATGAAGAGAAAACCGAGTTCATAACTCCATGTGACATGTACTGCTTTGTACGTATGCCTTTCGGGTTAAAGAGCGTTGGATCCACTTTTGCAAGAGCAGTACAGATCGGTTTCAAACCACAGCTGCACATAAATGTAGAAACTTATATGGATGATATAGTGGTCAAAACCAAGGACAGATCAATGCTCATTCAAGACTTGGAAGAGACCTTTGCAAACTTGCGCAAGATAAATTTAAAGTTAAACCCTGAGAAATGTGTATTTGGTGTTCCATCCGGCAAGCTCCTTGGTTTCTTTGTGTCCCAGCGAGGGATAGAGGCCAACCCTGACAAGATCAGAGTGATCGAGCAGATACAAGCACCCAAGACTGTTAAAGATGTGAGGCATTTGACTGGATGCATTGCAGCACTAAGTAGGTTCATCTCCAAGTCTGCCATGCGTGCCTTGCCTTTCTTCAAAATCTTGTAGAAGGCTGGCCCGATGAAGTGGACCCCGGATGCAGAAGCAGTGCTGCAAGACCTGAAAGCCTACCTTTCCGCTGCTCCCACCTTAGTCGCGCCTAAACCACAAGAGCCGTTGTTGCTATATTTAGCTGCGATGAATCAAGTGGTTAGTGCAGCGCTGGTGGCGCAGCAAGAAGTGGATGAGGAAGCAGCTGCAGCAACTGCACCCTCCGGAGGTGGAACTGAACATGTCACAGCAGAAGCAAATCAGGAAGAAGCGAGGCAAATCAGCAAAGGCGATCTTAAAACCATGGCAAGGAAGAAAGTGGTGCAGCGGCCAGTCTACTTTGTCAGCTCCCTATTACAGGGGGCTAGGTCAAGATACTCTGGAGTACAAAAGATGATCTTCGGCCTTATCATGGCCTCAAGGAAACTGTGCCACTACTTCCAGGCCCACGAGATCATAGTTGTCACCTGTTTTTCGCTGCAACGCATATTAAGGAACCCCGAAGCCACAGGCAGAATAGTCGAGTGGGCACTAGAGTTGTCGAGCTTTGGCTTGAAGTATGAAAGCACCTCAACTATTTAGAGCAGGGCATTGGCAGAGTTCATTGCAGAATGGACGCCCACTCCAGACAAAGAAGTGCCAGAAACAGTTCTCCCCGGCAAAGAAGCACCTCGAGAGTGGATCATGTATTTTGATGGTGCTTTCTCATTGCGTGGCGCCGGAGCCAGCATGCTTCTTGTTGCGACCACCAGAGAGCATCTCAAGTATGTGATTCAAATGCACTTTCCTCAGGAGAAGGCCACCAACAACACTGCTGAGTATGAGGGGCTCCTTGCCAGACTCAGAATTGCGATGGAGTTGGGAATCAAGAAACTATTTATCTGCGGAGATTCTCAGCTAGTGGTGAGGCAAGTCAACAAAGATTATCAGAGTCCGTTGATGGAGGCATATGTGGAGGAAGTGAGAAAGTTGGAAGAGCACTTTGATGGATTACAAGCATAGCACGTACCATGAGCAGCAAATGGCATCGCCGATCACTTGTCAAAGTGCGCCGTGCAAAAGCTCCCTGTGGAACCAGGAACTTTTTTCCTCCATCTAACTCAACCATCGGTATCCCCTTCAACGTTGGCCAGAAAAAGAAGAAAGTTGAACCCCGACAAGCATTTCCTGGCAGACCTCCCCGAAGCTACGGGTGGAGAGGCTGACGGGGGTAGCCTCATTTCGGTTGGTGAGCTGCACCCTCCCGCAAAACCACAAGTTCCCGTAGTAGGAGGGAGCGCTCCCACGAATGAGGAGGTGCCTTTAGTCCTTGTTGTCGAGCCACAGGCTCCAACTTGGGCGCAACACATAGCCCGTTTTCTTCAAACAGGAGAACTCCCCGAAGAGCATGAAGAAGCTGAAAAAGTAGCTCGACGGTCCAGTATGTACCAGTTTGTTGATGACACTCTATACAGAAGAAGGCCAAACGGGGTGAAATTGAAGTGCATTTGCCGAGAAGATGGGCTGAAGCTGTTAGCAGAGATACATGGGGGTATATGTGGCTCTCACATTGGATCAAGAGCCCTGGTTGGAAAAGCTTTATGGCAGGGTTTCTACTGGCCCACAGCCCTCCAGGATGCAACTGAGCTCGTTACCAAGTGTGAAGCCTGTCAGTTCCTTTCCAAAAACATTCATCAACCAGCTCAAGCTCTCCAGACGATCCCTTTATCTTGGCCATTCTCAGTCTGGGGGCTCGATATCTTGGGCCCCTTCCCCCATGCCACTGGGGCTTTGAATTCTTGTATGTTGCAATCGACGAGTTTACAAAGTGGCCTGAGGTAGAACCAGTGAGAAAGGTGACCGAACAATCAGCTGTTAAGTTCTTGAAAAGATTGGTGTGCCATTTTGGAGTACCCAACAAAGTAATCACTGATAACGACACCCAATTCACGAGCCGCGCCTTGATGCAGTACGTCCAAAGCCTTGGGATCAAGGTATCTTTTGCCTCTGTTGCTCATCCCCGAAGCAACGGGCAAGCTGAGAGGATGAATGCTGAAATGCTACATGGACTCAAGACAAGAACTTCTGACAAGCTGCAGAAATGAGACAGGTGATGGATTGACGAGCTGCCAGTGGTTCTTTGGTCCCTCCGGACGACACCAAATCGAGCCACCGGCCAAACTCCCTTCTCCCTAGTGTATGGGGCAGAAGCAGTGCTCCCCACGGAACTCATATACGGGTCACCTCGAGTATTTGCCTACGATGAAGCAGAGCAAAAGCAGCTCGGGCATGATGATGCCGTGCTCCTTGAGGAAGATCGTCTCCAGGCCGATGTGCATGTTGCACGCTACCAGCAAGCCCTGCGCCGCTACCATAGCCGCAGGATCCACGCCCGGAGCCTTGAGGAAGGCGACCTTGTCCTTAGGCGTGTTTAGTCCACCAAGGGTTCCAACAAGTTGACGTCGAAGTGGAAAGGCCCTTACCGGGTAGTACAAGTCACCAAACCTGGCGCAGTCCATCTGGAGACCGAAGATGGCATTAAATTGCAAAACTCATGGAATATTGAGCATCTTTGCAAGTTCTACCCGTAAGGCGCGGTTGTCAGGCTCAGCTCCCGGCAACCACCTTTTGTACAAGCCTTGTCGGTGCGCATGTAACCCTTTGTACAAAACCAGGCGCACACCCTATGAAAAGATAATAAAACAAAGCGCTGGTGCCTAAAACTTGCATGCATGTTTATTTAAGTCTGACTTTGGTATAGTCCTTAAATCATATAGATGAGATCGTATGCTGCTATTTTCCCCTGAACTAACAATAGGGCTCCTATCTCGGATAAACTCCCCGAAGGGGGGAAGTGAGGACAAGCTAGCGTATCTATCCCCGACAACGTATCACAGATAAGTTCCCCTAACCATCCATCGCATGCCCCTGTGTGAAAAACTTGTGCGTAGAAAAACCTTGTCGCCCTAAAACATTTGTGCTCCCATCCCTTGATTCGATGATTACTTTAGTCAGGATGGTCGCAGTAGCATTTGAAAAAAGGGTTGATGAGGGGTCGGTTCTCTTCCACGCTCTTAACCCGCCAGGCTGAACCCTGCGGCGGCAACGGAAGGGACCGGCAAGATGTCTTGCCGAAAAACCTTGTTTACTTGGAAGTATAGAGGGATCATTCCTCAGCATGAATATGATACATGCACAAGCGCCCGGCAAGCATACCTTTTTTCATTAATACACGGGTAAACAAGTACAAATCATGCAGGGTGCGAATATGGATGAAAGGGAACATAATTTAAGCTAACGTTTGGCAAGTTCCTACATTTTTAGACTGAAAAAGGATAAATGCCCCGTAATGTCTTTCTTGTCCCTCTCCTCCTACGAGCTACAGAGGGAGGTGAAGAGGGCAAAAGGGGTGCCTAGGCAGAAGCCTAGCCTGACCCCGTCAGGGCCCGCGGGACGCAGCCTGACAAGATCAGGAGGGCAAGGACGAAGACGACGGACGGAAGGAGCGGCTAGGCGATGCCCTGGTCACCACTGCCAGGACCAGCGGAACGCGGCAGGAGGGACACCGGTAGGGAAGACGAAGCCGAAGTCCACGAGGAAGCCTGTCGGGGTCCAGCTGGAGAAGGCGGCGGCATCCACACCCAACACCCCGGCAAATCGCTCTGCCAGGGAGAAGGCGAGGTGCACATGATGGTGCTGCCAGCGCCTAGCTGGCGGTGACGGTGCGACCGGCGCTCAGCTGGAGTCCGAGCCGCTGTCCTCCAGTTTGGCGCCGTCGTCATCGCCGTCACTATCCTCTTCGTCGCTGTCGCTTGAGGAGGAGCTTTCATCGTCGGTCGAGCTCTCCACGCAGCACCCTAAACGAGAGCAGGTCAGCCTTCATTAATTTAAAATGGAGGATGTGCCCCTCCGCCAAGCTGTGAGCACGAGCAAAAGTTTTCCAGCCACGCCGGAGAATCATGACGTGAGGTGCGGGGAACTCCACGTCCACCCGCATGTTGCCATTACAGCAACCCCTCATGTGCAACTTCAGTGCGTGCGGCTGTTCAACCTCCATAACCCTTGCACAAGGGGTGGGAAGACGAAGACGGCTGCGCGACGGCTCGTGCAGCCTGACGATGAACTCCAGCGGCATGTCCCTAACGTGACCATCCACCGGAGAAGAGGCGGCTTGAGGGGGAGTAACCGCACCACCGCCGCGTCCCCCTCGGCCCCAAGTGCCACGCCGGCCATGACCAAGTCTTGCAGCTCCGCCTTGCGCACTGGACCGTGCCCCCGCATCACCAACAGAGGCAGGGGTACAATGCCTAGAGGAAGCCCTTGTGACCGCTGCTGGGAGTCTACCGCGCCCTCTCCCCCTCGCCATGGTGGAAGAGGGGCGCTAGGAGAAAGATGGGATGTGTGGGTGAATCATTTCGCTCATGTAACACCCCCGGTGATTAGCAACAGTAATCACTTTTGATAATGACATGTTAGCATGATCAACAGTGCATAATCATCATTAGCATCATATTGCATTTCAACTCCTAAGTCAAATTCAAATTTAAATGAAAGTGGAATATAAAAGTTGTCCAACATAGGAGCTAAAATGTCAGATAAATAACAAATATTCCAGAGGCTATTCTAAAATTGAAACCAACATCATTGGAATTGGATAAGTGACTCGAACAACCTCAAACAGTGGATAAAGATAATATTTAATAACCATTTATTGAATCTGAAATAAATATGGAATTATGTTTTGTCCAAACTAATTTTAGGTGTTATGGATACTGCAATGGCTATTTTTTTAGGAAATAGGTCACACTTTTACAAAAGCCATTTGGGGCCTAAACATTAACAGTGGAGGAAAAAGGAATAAAGAAAGGAAAAAAGAAACAGAAAAGGAAAAAAAGAGCAAGACCCCCCCCCCCCCGGCCCAACTGGGCCGAAGCAGCCGGGGACTGCGTCGCCCTGGCCTATAAGGCCCCGGCCGAACCCTAGCCTCACGAGCACCCCTCCTCACTCGTTCGCCCCCTCCCCCCCCCCCCGATCCAGAAACTGGATCGGGGGGCGTGGAGGCGGGGATACGGGGGGCCGCCACTGCACTCCCGCTCCCTCCACATCCTCCACAAGTCGCCCCTCCCTCATCAATGCCCCCCTCCGACCAGCGCCTAGCCCGGTCGCCCCCCCCGACTGGATCTGGATC
Source organism: Thinopyrum elongatum (assembly GCA_011799875.1). Taxonomy (NCBI): domain Eukaryota; kingdom Viridiplantae; phylum Streptophyta; class Magnoliopsida; order Poales; family Poaceae; genus Thinopyrum; species Thinopyrum elongatum. The sequence goes on from CM022303.1 coordinate 283,293,216, forward strand.
GGGGCAAAACCCCCGATCCCGTGCCGAGCCGCGAAGACTCGCCGACGCCCGGAGGGCACTCACCGCTGGCTGCACCTGTCTCGTCGCCGTCGTCCCGCGAGACCCACGCCCCCCCCTGCCCGTGCCCTAGAGACAGGTAGGCCCAGGCTCCCCCTCTCTGCTCCCGCACCTCGCAGCGAGCACCGGCCCGTGCCGGCTCCGCGCGGTCGCCGGCTCGCGCACGCGCCCGCGCGCACGCAGCCTGCCGGGCCCCGCACACGCGCGCGCGTGCCTGCCTCGCTACTGCTCGGATCTTGCCCCGTTCGCCCCGTGCGTGTGAGCGCGCCTGACTGCTGTGGCACCGGTGCGCTGCTAACTTGCTCCAGACGCGTCGGACCGGCCGGCCAGCGCCCCGTCGCCCGTGCCCCGGGTTCGCCCGACGGGGCGCCGCGCCCGCACGCCTGTGACCCCCCCCCCTGGGCCACTGCCCAGTGGGGCCCAAACCCCCTGTGACGCTGACGAATGGGGCCCACGGCCCAGAAACGTTTTAGGAAAAATAATGAAAAATAAAAATAAATAATTAAAATAAATAATTAATTAATTAGTTAATAATCCTGATTAGGTTAATTAATTAAGTAGTAGTGTAATTAAACAGTAATTTAATTAGTTAATAACCTAATTAACCTAACAGCCTATGACAGGTGGGACCCACCCTGTCAGGTGGCTGCTGACGTCAGCATGATGTCATGCTGACGTCATCAATCACTGTTTCGGATAATGTTGAATTAAATAATTAATTAAATTTCAGAAATTAATAAAAACTTTAGAAAACATATCTTTTAAACCGTATCTCCGATGAAAATATTTATACATGAAACTGCTCAGAACGACGATACGAGCCCGGATCGCCCTCCGTATTCCCGTAGACGCCCGCAGCTATAAGAACATTGAACTTTTAGACCGATTTCGTAAATGAATAGTGCCAACTTTAATTAAATAAATCCAAATAAATTCCTAAATTAACTAAATCGTTTAGTTAGGCAGTAGTAGAACACCCCGGCATATCATTAGGCATGTCATACATATTGTTTGCATTATTGCCGTGAATTATTGTTTCTCTCCCCCTCCTTCTCTCTCGATAGACGCCGAGACCGACGACGCTGCACCAGGTTACGACTACTCTACCGACGAGCAGCCCGTTGACGACCTCCCTTCCAGAGCAACCAGGCAAGCCCCCCCCCCCCCCCTTGAGCATTCCAGATACGCCCATTCTTTCTCCTGCTGCATAGATTTCGCTACTGTAATGTATGCTCCTATTTGATGCATGCCTGCTGTTGTAACCTGTTCATTGCTACCTTACCTGCCTATGATAAACTGTTTAGTATAGGTTGGTATGACCCATCTGTGACCCCACCACCTTACTTTGTCGCCCCTGCTTGTTCATCAACGACTCGATCAACGTGATCGTCGATCAGAGACAGACGCCTCACTTCGCACCCCCCTTAGTTGTACGACTCTGCGTAGTAACTATCGAGTGCCGAGGGTGATACCTCGTAACGCACTCCTGATGAATACTTTGCAGCATAGCTGTACGGTCGTGGTCATCGAGGGTGATTCCTCCTTCTCCATGTCCGATACGACTCTGTCGTGCAACCCCTCAGTGTGAACCTCGAGGGTGATACCTCTTACGTTCACCCTGATGATTATGACCACACGGTTACTTGACCTTTTTCACAGGCGGGTCCACCCTGGTGGGTACCCGCTGGGGATCTATGATTTCGGGTGTGCCGGAAGGGCACTCGAGTGTGACACTGTGGCGGAGCATCAGAGACTCTGATTGTCTCCGCTTGATACTAATTGAGCCTATTGGATTGGGTGTGTGATCTGAGTGGGTCGACGTGCCCTATACGCACTGCCACCACGCGGGATAATGGTTATGGGGCCCTCTGCGATGTACGTTTCGCCGAAAGCTATAAGAAGTAACGATTCCTTTTTCACCTGTGGGGCGATCGTCGGGATTGGGATGGATTTAGGTGGATACTTCATGGCGAGTTCAGTGTCGCGCCTGCACCCCGGCCAGCCACGCAACGCGCAGGGTGCCCAGGGCGATGGCCGAGAACCCCTGGGTGCATAGGTTATCCGCGGTGCTGACCTCTCGCTGGCCTAGGTAGAGCGCTGCTTCGTGTTGATCTTCCGAGGACGGGCATTACCCAGCAAGTATGTCCGACCAGAGTTGATCGAGCGTGTTGGGAACAGTAGTGCACCCATGCAGGGGATGAATCTTCTATCGATAGCCGGTCCTACGGTAAAGGACGCTCAGTTTGTGTATCTCGATCTACTACTTAAACTGGATACTTGTTACTTAATTGAAGCTTCGGGATTACTTTCTCGCTGGGAGTCGAGGAAGGATCTTTGAGCTGTACTTCAACATGTTTGCTAAATAAAATGCTATTCTACTCTCTTCTACTGCTGCAAGATGATGGCTTTGAGAAGATGTTTGAAGATGCTAGTCTTCGATAGGACTAGGCCTTTCTCTCTATTCTGGCATTTCTGCAGCCCAGTCCACATATACAGCTTTTTCTCCATTGATAATGTTGCATATGTAGTATAGATACTTTGCTTGCTGAGTACTTCGGATGAGTACTCACGGTTGCTTTATTTTCTCTTTTCCCCCATATACCCCACCTTGATGATACACCAGACGATGGAGTCCAGGAGCCAGACGCCACCACCGGAGCCTACTACCAGGCGGGTCCAGAGGGCACGTACTACTGGATCGAGCCAGCTGACCAGGAGTAGGATCGGAGGCTCCCAGGCAGGAGGCCAACGCCTTTCGATCTAGTGTCGCTGTTTGTGCTAGCCTTCTTAAGGCATAACTTGTCTAACTATGTCTGTACCCAGATATTATTTGTATGACTGACTTATGTATTCGGATCTTCGGATCCCTGGTCTGTAATATTGTGGACCTCCGTTTATTTGTGTTTAGAGTTGTGTTGTGATATCTTCCCGTGAGTCCCTGGGCTTGATCGTACACGTTTGCGTGTATGACTAGTGTACGATTGAACCGGGGGCGTCATAGCTCACCTCTGCACTCCCTTTTTATAGCGGAGCGTGGCCGGGGGCTGGCTCCTCGCTACCCCTTGGCAACCACCACGCTCCACCAATCCAGTCCGTCTGCATCATTGGCAGGGTCCAGGATCACCGACTGTCCTCCCACGCCTATCCACGTCATCGAGCTTTCTGCCATGGCACTCATTCCCGTGCCCTACGCATCCGCCACCAACCCTGCGTAATGCATGCAGCGTACATGGCGAAAACGGCAGGGATAGTGGGATGGGTAAAATGGCAGTTACCTTCCCGTGAATATAGGCGGTTCACGGGCCATAACATGGGTAGCCCCACGTCATTCAACACGGCTCGCGGAAAAACCGGGAACTGATTCACTCACAGGTTAATGAAGAAGCAAAAAAGATATCAAAAGAGAAGATATGGATCCCCCTGTGACCTGAGCAATGTGTTCGCCTGTGTATTTGTTGGGGCCTACCCCAATGATGCCCGGCAGCATGTATGGGTTAGGCTGGGGGGCTCCTATCGGTGCAACAAACATTCCTAATTGTTGACTAGACCCATACACAGGCGTGCTGACGGTTATATGTCCAGCATCCAATGGGTAAAGTAAGGCCAAGACAGAGAAGCCACTCTTTATGAGATCAAGGAGCGCATTAAGAAGAACAAGACAGCAAGATACCACCTTGGGAAGGCCTCCCTTGCCGAGCAGGAGAGCTCGGCCAGGTCGAGACTGCCCCGGAAGCAAATCCAGGATAACCCCAGTAGGCTTGCCGGGGTCGCCAGGACCAAGAATCCCGCCAAGGCACCACCGCTCCACCGCACAGTGACACAAGTCACTTATCGGTGCGGTGTCGAGCCCGCAAGTGGTTAAGTGGCTTCCACTAAGCACGTGGCAGCTCGTTGGAAGGCAGATCACACCCATTTGACACCCGTCCAGAGGCGTGTCAAGATAATAAGCAGAAGATGATTAAGCGGCATGGCAGGCTTGCCGGGCTTCACCCTCAGCACGACACCTAGCAGTGCATTTAATGCACTTTGTCCTAACTGTCAGAGTTAGGTATGATAGCACTGTTAGCTATCTAATCACATGATAATGACTGTTTTGCCACTGTGGTTACCCCTTGAGCTATAAAAGGAGGCCCAAGGCAACCTAGAGAGGGATTCGGACCCTTGCACATTTGTACGCGCGTAGCAGCTCTCCCCGAGGCCACCTTGCCGGGCCCGAGCGCTGCGTGTTCATTGTGTTCCTCCATCCAATCCACCAAAGCAGGAGTAGGGTTTTACGCTTCCCAACGGCCCGAACCTGGGTAAAAATCACCAGAGTCTTCGTCGTCGTGCTACATCATGGCCTCCGCTCTTTGTGCAACGTGATCTCCCCCTTGCCGAACCACAAAGGGGCCGGTGGCCCCGTAGGTGATCGTGTTCTCCCATGACACTCTTATTTTAGAAGTGTTTTGTACAGTGTGACAGAAATGTCATGCCAATGACCTTTCTCTATTTTTATTGCGCTATTAAAAAAGATTGAGCCTTCGCGTCTTTAGTTGGAACAATTTTCTCAGCTCTACATTCGAAAGATATTCAAATGGGGGCCAGCAAGAAAATGGTATCAGTATTACAAACTAGTTCTCTCTACTTAATTCATATATATCCAGGTATGTGTGTAATATTTACAAAAAAATAGTAGGCTTGAGACATGACGGGGTAGATATCTAGATATTGAAATGAAACTTGGATTAGTAATTCATTCAATAGTCCAGATAACTAAAATAGAACATGGTTTAATTTCATCTGTCGACAATGACAAGGATGAAACTAACCAAGCAACAACAATAATGAGGAAATCAATAGGGCGGCAATGGTGAAACCAACAAAGGGTATGTAATGATGTAAGTGAAATGTAACAATGAGATGATCATGATATGTAATTTTTTGTCAGTGAGGCTATCCAATGCAATGTATATCCAATGCAATGTATGTGTACACCATGAAATGCAATGTCCAAACATTTTGTATATCTGTATATAAAATAGAATAGTGAATTGTTGTGTTTCAGGTTGTGTAGCTGGGGTTGCATTGCTAGCAGTAGTCCTAAGGGGCTGCCTACTAGACTGCTAGTGGTGCAGCTCTAAGCTTCCAGCCAGTACCTAATGATACATCTCCAACGCATCTATAATTTATGATTGTCCCATCTATTATATTATCCATCTTGGATGTTTTATATGCATTATTATGCTATTTTATATCATTTTTTGGGACTAACCTATTAACCTAGTGCCCAGTGCCAGTTGTTGTTTTTTCCATGTTTTTGTCTTCTACAGAAAATCAATACCAAACAGAGTCCAAACGGAACGAAACTTTTTGATGGTTTTTCTTGGACCAGAAGACACCGAGGAAGCTTCAAGAGGAGGCCAGAAGGGCCACAGATGAGCCACAAGCTCGGGAGGCGCGCCCCCCAGGCTTGTGGGCAATCCGTGGCACACCTAACCCTAATCTCAACTCCATAAATACCCTAATATTCCTCGTATACCAGAGGGAACACCAAAAATAATTTTCCGTCGCCGCAAGTTTCTATCCTCGTGAGATCCCATCTGGAGACCTGTTCCGGTACTCTGCCGGAGGGGGATTCAATCACAGAGGGCCTCTACATCAACCTTACCGCCCTTCCGATGATGTGTGAGTAGTTTACCACAGACCTACGGGTCCATAGCTAGTAGCTAGATGGCTTCTTCTCTCTCTTTGATCTTCAATACAATGTTCTCCTCGATGTTCTAGGAGTTCCATTCGATGTAATCTTCTTTTCCAGTGCATTTGTTGAGATCCGATGAATTGTGGATTTATGATCAGATTATCTATGAATATTATTTGAGTCTTCTTTGGAATCTTTTATGCATGATTAAGATAGCTTTGTATTTCTCTCCGATCTATTGATTTGGTTTCCCAACTAGATTGATTTTTCTTGCAATGAGAGAGGTGCTTTGTTTTGGGTTCAATCTTGTGGTGTCCTCACCCAGTGACAGAAGGGGTAGCAAGGCACGTATTTGTATTGTTGCCATTAAGGATAAAAAGATGGGGTTTATTCCATATTGATTGGATCAATCCATCTACATCATGTCATCTTTCTTAAGGCGTTACTCCATTCTTGTTAACTTAATACACTAGATGCATGCTGGATAGCGGTCGATGTGTCGAGTAATAGTAGTAGATGCAGGCAGGAGTCGGTCTACTTGTCACGGACGTGATGTCTATATTCATGATCATTGCCTTAGATATCGTCATAACTTTGCGCTTTTCTATCAATTGCTCAACAGTAATTTGTTTACCCACCGTATGTGTTCTTTCAAGAGAGAAACCTCTAGTGAAAACTATGGCCCCCGGGTCTAGTTTTATCATATTATTTTCAAATCTATAAAACCAAAAACCCAAAAATACCTTGCTGCAATTTATTTAATTTTACTTTGTTTTGCACTTTTATTTATCTTTTATACCTATCTCTATCGGATCTCATCCTTGCAAGTAACCGTGAAGGGATTGACAACCCCTTTATCGCGTTGGGTGGAAGTATTTGTTTGTTTGTGTAGGTGCAACCATTGGTGACTTGTGTGTTACTCCTACTGGATTGATACCTTGGTTCTCAAATTGAGGGAAATACTTATCTCTACTTTGCTGCATCACCCTTTCCTCTTCAAGGGAAAACCAACGCAAACTCAAGAAGTAGCAGGAAGAATTTTTGGCGCCGTTGCCGGGGAGGATCTACATCAAGCCTACCAAGTACCCATCATAAACTCTCATCTCTTGCATTTACATTATTTGCCATTTGCCTCTCGTTTTCCTCCCTCGACTTCTAAAAAGTTTTCAGAAAAATGCAAAAATATTTGCCCTTTTATTCGCCCTTTTTCCATTTGCCTTTTTGTCTTACTTGGTTTGTTTGCTTGTTCGCTTGATATAATTGTATGTTTATTGAAAATTAGAAAACAAAAAGCTTATGGATCCTCATCCACTTGATAATCTTTTTAAAAGATCCAATTATTATGAACCAATTGCTAGTGAGTTGAGTGCACTAGATTTTCTTTATGAAGTTTTGCTTGAAACTCATGAATCTGAAAATTGTGTTGAAGTGCTAAAAGAAGAAATTTATAAAGTGATTCATGATAGCTCCTTGAATGAAAAGCATGATTGCAATGATGTTATTATAAATTCTGGTAATGTCAATTGTACTAAGAATATGCAAAACCCCAAGCTTGGGGATGTTAATTTTGCTATGTCCACTACTTATTGCAATGATCGTGATTGGGGTGATAATGCTTCTTATGATCTTGAAATTTTATTTAAGCCTCATGATGAATATGTTTGCCATAATATTGAAAGTGGGTTTGGAAGAGTGTCAACTTTAGTTAAAAATAAACCCACATATTTGGAGAATGATCAATCTTATGAAATTTTTGATAAAAGTGGGCTTGGAGAGGTCATGACTTTATTTGATGATAATCCCACTATTTTGGAAGAGTGTGAACTTTGCATGCATGTGGATCATGCAGAGAATATGTTATGTGATAGCTATATTGTTGAATTTGAATATGATCCCACATGTAATTATTATGAGAGAGGGAAATATGGTTGTAGAAATTTGCATGTTACTAAATTACCTCTCGTTATGTTGAGATTGCTATTGTTTCATTTTTCTTCCTTGCATATGCTAGTTTTTGTTTGTCTTGATAAATCTTTTCCCTATAAATGAATATGCATAGGAATTATGTTAGACTTAAACTTGTTTTTCACATGCTATATGATACTCTCTTTGTGCTTCAATTTTTTGTCTTTCATGTGAGCATCATTAAAATTATCAACGCCTAGCTAAAAGGCTTTAAAGAAAAGAGCATGTTGGGAGACAACCCAATATTTTTATTTCCTGTTTTTATGAGTTCACGCAATTATACCTCTGTGAGTATTGTGTTTTAAGGTTTTAATTAGTGTTTGAGCCAAGTAAGACCTTTGGGATGATTTGGAAGATCGTTGATTTGATTTTGCTGAAAACAGGAACTTTTGCGTCCAGTAGCAGAATTGTTAAAATTTGTTGTAACATGGAAAAACTCTGAATTATTTACATAACATTGATATACGAATTGCCTATGTTGTCCTAATTTTGCAGATTTTTGAAGTTACAGAAGTATGACTATAATTCGGGTCTTTGCAGACTGTTCTGTTTTTGATAGATTCTGTTTTTGATGGATCTATGGGTAGTATCGGGGGGTACGAGCCATGGAGAAGTTAGAATACAGTAGATATAACGAAAATATAAAATTGGAATGAGTTTACAACAGTACCTAAAAGTGGATATTTGTTTTATCATACTAACGGATGTCACGAGTTGTTTGTTGAGTTTTGTGTTTTGAAGTTTTCAAGTTTTGGGTGAAGTTTTGATGGACTACGGAATAAGGAGTGCCAGAGCCTAAGCATGGGGATGCCCAAGGCACCCCAAGGTAATATTCAAGGACAACCAAGCATCTAAGCTTGGGGATGCCCCGCATGGTATCCCCTCTCTTGTCTTCAATCCATCGGTAAATTACTTGAGGCTATATTTTTATTCACCACATGATATGTGCTTTGCTTGGAGCGTGTTGTATTATATCAGTCTTTGCTTTGTAATTTTACACAATCATCCTTGCTGTACACACCTTTTGAGAGGGACACACATTAGTCGTGAATTTATTAAAATACTCTATGTGCTTCACTTATATCTTCTGAGCTAGGTAGCTGCTCTAGTGCTTCACTTATATTTGTTTAGAGCACGGCGGTGATTTTATTTTGAAGAAATTGATGAACTCTCATGCTTCACTTATATTATTTTGAGGGTCTTAAAAATAGTATGGCACTTTGCTTAGGTTATGAATTTAGTCCTAATATGATGGGTATTCAAGAGGGATATAATAAAAACTTCCATGAAGATCATTGAATATATGAGAAGTTTGATTCCTTGCATTTGTTTTGAGATATAAAGATGGTGATATTAGAGACATGCAAGAGAGTATTTGTGGTTTAGTAAGAATATTTGTGTTAAGGTTTGTGATTCCCGAAGCATGCACGTATGGTCTCTCGTTATGCGATGAAGTTGGAGCATGAGTTATTTTTTATTGTCTTCCTTATTAGTGGCGGTCGGGAACGAGCGATGGTATTTTCCTACCAATCTATCCCCCTAGGAGCATGCGTATTAGTACTTTGCTTTGAGGGTTAATAAACTTTTGCAATAAGTATGTGAGTTCTTTATGACTAATGTTGAGTCCATGGATTATACGCACTCTCGCCATCCCACCATTGCTAACCTCTTCGGTACCGTGCATTGCCCTTTCTCACCTTGAGAGTTGGTGCAAACTTCGCCGGTGCATCCAAATCCCGTGATATGATACGCTCTTTCACACATAAGCCACCTTATATCTTCCTCAAAATAGCCACCATACCTACCTATTATTGCATTTCCATAGCCATTCCGAGATATATTGCCATGCAACTTCCACTGTTCCATTTTATTATGACACACACCATCATTGTCATATGGCTTTGCATGATCATATAGTTGACATAGTATTTGTGGCTTGGCCACCGTTCATATTTTTTATACATGTCACGCTAGATCTTTGCACATCCCGGTACACCGCCGGAGGCATTCATATAGACTCATATTTGTTCTAGTATCGAGTTGTAAGTAAATAAAAGTGTGATGATCATCATTATTAGAGCAATGTTCCATGTGAGGAAAGGATGATGGAGACTATGATTCCCCCACAAGTCGGGATGAGACTCTAGACTTGAAATAAAAAAAGAGCCCAAAGAGCCCAAAATAATTAAAAGAGAGAGAAAAGAAAAAAAAGAAAAAAATTGAGAGAAAAAGAGAGAAGGGACAATGTTACTATCCTTTTCCACAGTTGTGCTTCATAGTAGCACCATGTTCTTCATGATAGAGAGTCTCCTATTTTGTCACTTTCATATATTACTAGTGGGAATTTTTCATTATAGAACTTGGCTTGTATATTCCAATAATGGGCTTCCTCAAATTGCCCTAGGTCTTCGTGAGCAAGCGAGTTGGATGCACGCCCACTTAGTTTTCTTTTGAACTTTCATACACTTACCTCTTCTGCATTCGTTGCATGGCAAACCCTACTCCTTGCATTGACATCAATTGATGGGCATCTCCATAGCCCATTGATTAGCCTCGTCAATATGAGACTTTCTCCTTTTTTGTCTTCTCCACACAACCTCCACCATCATATTCTATTCCACCCATAGTGATATATCCATGGCTCACGCTCATGTATTACATGAGAGTTGAAAAAGATTGAGAGCGTTAAAAGTATGAACCAATTGCTTGGCTTGTCATCGGGGTTGTGCATGATAAATACTTTGTGTTATGAAGATAGAGCATGAGAAGATTATATGATTTTGTAGGGGTAACTTTATTTAGCCATAATATTTTGAGAAGGCATGATTGTTTTATTAGTATGCTTGAAGTATTATTGTTTTTATGTCAATATTAAACTTTTGTTTTGAATCTTAGGGATCTGAATATTCATGCCACATAAAGAAAATATTACATGATAAACAAGTTAGGTAGCATTTGATGACCCACAAGTATAGGGGATCAATCGTAGTCCTTTAGATAAGTAAGAGTGTCGAACCCAACAAGGAGCAGAAGGAAATGACAAGTGGTTTTCAGCAAGGTATTTTCTGCAAAGCACTGAAATAGTCGGTAACAGGTAGTTTGATAGCAAGATAATTTGTAACGAACAAGTAACGGTAACGGTAAATAAAGTGCAGCAAGGTAGCCCAATTCTTTTGTGGCAAAGGACAGGCCAAAATGGTCTCTTATAATAAGCAAAGTGTTCTTGAGGGTACACGGGAATTTCATGTAGTCACTTTCATCATGTTGGTTTGATTTGCGTTCGCTACTTTGATAATTTGATATGTGGGTGGACCGGTGCTTGGGTGTTGTTCTTACTTGAACAAACCTCCCACTTATGATTAACCCCCTCGCAAGCATCCGCAACTATGAGAAAAGTATTAAGATAAGATCTAACCATAGCATTAAACATTTGGATCCAAATCGGTCCCTTACGAAGTAGCGCATAAACTAGGGTTTAAGCTTCTGTCACTCTAGCAACCCATCATCTAATAACTACTCCACAATGCATTCCCTTAGGCCCAAACATGGTGAAGTGCCATGTAGTCGACATTCACATGACACCACTAAGGGAATCACAACATATATATCATCAAAATATCAAACACATATAAGTTCACATGATTACTTGCAACATAATTTCTCCCGTGACCTCAAGAACTAAAGTAACTACTCACAAATGATAATCATGCTCAAGATCAGAGGGGTATTAAATAGCATAATGGATCTAAACATATAATCTTCCACCAAATAAACCATATAGTAATCAACTGCAAGATGTAATCAACACTACTAGTTACCCACAAGTGCCAATCTAAGGTTCCGGTACAAAGATTGAACAAAAGAGATGAACTAGGGTTTGAGAGGAGATGGTGTTGTTGAAGATGTTGATGGAGATTGCCCTCCCAAAGATGAGAGGGTTGTTGGTGATGACGATGGCTTTGATTTCCCCCTCCTGGAGGGAATTTCCCCTGGCAGAATCGCTCCACCGGAGGGCAAAAGTGCTCCTGCCCAAGTTCCGCCTCGATACGGTGGTGTTCCATCCCGAAAGTCCTATCCTTATTTTTTTCTAGGTCAAAATGGCTTATATACCAGAAGATGGGCACCGGAGGTGGGCTGGGATGAGCACAACCCACCATGGCGCGCCTGGGGGGGCTGGCGCGCCCTGGTGTATTGTGCTCACCAGGTGGCCCCCATCCAGTAGTTATTTGCTCCAGTATATTTCATATATTCCAAAATAATTATCCATGAAGTTTCAGCTTATTTGGAGTTGTGTAGAATAGGTAACTCTGACGTAGCTTTTCCAGGTCCAGAATTCCAGCTGCCGGCATTCTCCCTCTTTGTGTAAACCATGCATATTATGAGAGAAAAGGCATTAGAATTACTCCATAAAGCTTTATTATGCATAAAAACATTGTAAATAATAGTAGGGAATCATGATGCAAAATGGATGTATCAGCATTCCACATCAAAAATTCTATTTTTATCGTTTACCTACTCGAGGACGAGCAGGAATTAAGCTTGGGGATGCTTGATACATCTCCAATGTATCTATTATTTTTTATTTTTCCATGCTATTATATTATCCATCTCCGATGTTTTATATGCATTATTATGCTATTTTATATCATTTTTTTGGGACTAACCTATCAACCTAGTGCCCAGTGCCAGTTGCTGTTTTTTTTCATGTTTTTGTATTTTACAGAAAATCAATACCAAACGGAGTCCAAATGGAACAAAACTTTTTGACGATTTTTCTTGGACCATAAGACACCTAGGAAGCTTCGGGAGGAGGCCAGAAGGGCCATGGATGAGCCACAAGCTCGGGAGGCGCGCCCAAGGGGGTGGGGCGCCCCCAGGCTTGTGGGCAATCTGTGGCATCCCTAACCCAAATCTTAGCTCCATAAGTAACCAAATATTCCCCGTATACCAGAGGGCACACCAAAAATACTTTTCCACCGCCGCAAGTTTCTGTCCTCGTGAGATCCCATTTGGAGACTTGTTCCAGTACTATGTCGGAGGGGTATTCGATACGGAGGGCCTCTACATCAACCTTGCTGCCCTTCCGATGATGTGTGAGTAGTTTACCACAGACCTACGGGTCCATAGCTAGTAGCTAGATGGCTTCTTCTCTCTCTTTGATCTTCAATACAATGTTCTCCTCGATGTTCTTGGAGTTCTATTCGATGTAATATTCTTTTGCGACGCGTTTGTTGAGATCTGATGAATTGTGGATTTATGATCAGATTATCTATGAATATTATTTGAGCCTTCTCTGAACTCTTTTATGCATGATTAAGATAGCTTTGTATTTCTCTCTGATCTATTGATCTGGTTTGGCCAACTAGATTGATTTTTCTTGCAATGGGAGAGGTGCTTTGTTTTGGGTTCAATCTTGCGGTGTCCTCACACAGTGACAGAAGGGGTAGCAAGGCACGTATTTGTATTGTTGCTATTAAGGATAAAAAGATGGGTTTATTCCATATTGATTGGATCTATCCCTCTACATCATGTCATCTTCCTTAAGGCGTTACTCCATTCTTATTAACTTAATACACTAGATGCATGCTGGATAGCGGTCGATGTGTGGAGTAATAGTAGTAGATGCAGGCAGGAGTCGGTCTACTTGCCACGGACGTGATGCCTATATTCATGATCATTGCCTTAGATATCGTCATAACTTTGCACTTTTCTATCAATTGTTCAACAGTAATTTGTTTACCCACCGTATGCATTCTTTCAAGAGAGAAGCCTCTAGTGAAAACTATGGCCCCAGGGTCTATTTTTATCATATTATTTTCAGATCTATAAAACCAAAAACCCAAAAATACCTTGCTGCAAGTTATTTACTTTTACTTTGTTTTGCACTTTTATTTATCTTTTATACCTATCTCTATCAGATCTCATCCTTGCGAGTAACTGTGAAGGGATTGACAACCCCTTTATCGCGTTGGGTGCAAGTATTTGTTTGTTTGTGTAGGCGCAACCATTGGTGACTTGTGTATTCCTCCTACTGGATTGATACCTTGGTTCTCAAACTGAGGGAAATACTTATCTCTACTTTGCTGCATCACCCTTTCCCCTTCAAGGGAAAAACCAACGCAAGCTCAAGAAGTAGCACCTAACATCACTGACCATCCACTTCGGTCTGGCTAGTCAATGATACCCATCGGCCCGCCCCCCTGTTGATGGTTAGCACTGACTGGTTGGCGGTCACTGGTGTAACTCATCAATGACCGTCAGTTGGCCCATGAATGATGATCAAGTCATCACTAATTAGAAAACACTGTCGGGCTGCTGGCGCATCAGTAATGGTACGTTTTGGTCGGTCAGTGTTATGTCGCCCCGTAATCATATATGGTACAGTGGTTTGGGCTGACATCTTGGCTGGAGTTAGTTTTTTTGTGCTGGTCTCAAATGTTAACTCCAACTTGTTGTTGGAAATATGCCCTAGAGGCAATAATATTGTATTATTATATTTCCATATTAATAATTAAATTTATATTCCATGTTATAAATGCTATGATCCTAGATTGTGCGATTCAGTGGAAAACTCATATGCATGTGCGGAATGATAAATGGTAAAATAAGATTCCTAGTCTAGCCTCCAAGACAAGGTCAAGTGTTGTTGGTGATCAGTTTTTCCGGATCTTAGGAAATTGTTACGTGTAATGATAGTCCTAAAACAACATTAAGGGTATGACGTTAGAAGAAAGATCATATTGAATCGACCCAAACTTGTTTGTTATACTTTGACATGATATCATCACAAGTCAATTGTTATAATATGAAGTTTTAACATGTGTTTTAGTTCCTTAGACCATGAGAGTATTGCAGTCACTTCTTGCCTTATGATGTACTTTGGGGTTGCTCAAAAGTCATCCATAACTAGGTGATCATAACGACAACTTACATGTTCATCGGAAAGTTTGACAAGGGACTGGATAGCTTGAGAGTGAAATTTGCTCCTCCGACAATGGAGAGATATTCTTAGGGCCCTCTCAGTGTGACGACATCCATCATCGTCTGGCCAGACACAGGTGAATACGTCACAGGGATGCCGGAACATGTTAACGAGAAAGAAGAATAAAACTGGTAACAAGGAGACCGGTATAGCGATCATGTGTATGACTCAAGAGGAAACTTATACATCTTGCCTCAGGTTTTTTAAAGTATCGTGAAGCAAAGGGAATATCACATGATAACCAAAGGTCCACTTGAATATCAATCATGTAATCATAGGGATCAATATGGACGTCCACGGTTCCGCTATCAGCCATTGAACGAAGGGGTTTTCGTTCATGTCTATGTTTTACCGAACCTACGGGGTCACAAGCTTAAGGTAATCATGATCTGTTGAGTGTTAATAGGAAGAGAGTATCAAGGATTTATTTTTGCTATTGTTTGATTAATATTCGGAATAGTTCCGAGAGGAACCAAAAGCGTTTCGGTGTCACCAGAAGGGTTTTGGAAATTATCAGGCAATATCGGGTATTACCGATAAATAATATATAGGTGGAAAATGTTTCCAGAGGTGTTAAATTAATAATAAAGGGCTCTACTAATTGTTAGAGAGCATTTGTAATTAACTAAATATCAGCGGGCCTTAAAAGGCCAAGAGGTGGAAGGTAACTTGGGCCACAAGGGCCCATGTAGGGGTCGCGGCCCCAATTCCCTTATAGGGAGGCCGAATTGGACTTGGGGAAGAAATCCTCCTCCCCAAGGGCTGGCGCAAGGAGGAAGGATTCCTCCCCCTTGTGTGGCGCCCCCTCCTCCCCTCTCAACCTATATATACTAGAGGATTTGGTGCTATTTGATACACAAGTTTTGGAGCCTCCTGTAGTTCATCTAGTTCTAGTTCTAGATGGTCCTAGTTGACTAACTAGGGATAGACTTAGTTCCTCTAATCCTCATAATTATAAATCCAATGTGGTTTTGATCTCCTCCCTCTAATTCTCCGACGACGATTAGCTCTAGACAATGAAGCGCTGTTGTCGGTGCAACAAACCCTGGGTTTGTTGCCCAGACCGTGTACAGGCCTAAAAGAGCAAGGTTGCAACATCCAAAGCGAGATCGAGTTGAAGAGATAACTCTTTGAGGAATCAAAGGGCAGATCAAGAGGACCAAGACAAGCTAAATGAGCAAGACACCACTAAGGGAAAGCCTCCCTTCCTAGGCAGGCGAGCCTGGCGAGGTCGAGGTGGCCTCGAAGACAAGCCTCAAGACCATCCCAGCAGGCCTGCCGGGCGCGACCAAGGCAAACTACCCCGCCAAGGCTCCACCGCTCCACCTCACAGCGACACAAGTCATCGATCGGTGCGGTGTCAAGCCCCCAAGTGACTAAGTGGCTGTTATTTGGCACGTGGCAGCCACTTCCTATGGAAATCACCTTCAAATGACACCCGTCCAGAGACATGTCAAGCGGACAGGCGAAAAGGTGGCTGAGCAGCCCGGCAAGGCTTGCCGGGCATGCCATGATGTGACACTAAATGGTGCATTTAATGCGCCCTGCTCTGTCTGTAGAGTTAGGTATGATAGCATTGTTCGCTATCTAATCAGTACGCAATGACTGATTTGCCACTATGGTGACCCCTTGATCTATAAAAGGAGGGCCATGGCAACCATAGAAAAGATCCGGACCCTTGTACACTCGTACGCACGTAGCTGCCCTTGCCCCGAGGCAACCCTGCTGGGCAAGAGCGCTGCGTTTCCACCATAATCCACCAAAGCAGGAGTAGGGTTTTACGCCTCGCGGCGGCCCGAACCTGGGTAAAACTGCCCGTGTGATCTCTGTCGTGCTGCGCTACGTTCTCCGCTCTTTGTGCAATGTGCTCATCCCCCCTGCCGAACCACAAGGGGCTGATGGCCCCATAGGTGGTTGTGGTTTCCCACGGCATCCTTGGCACGCCAGGTAGGGGGAAGCGCTTGCACGAACCTGAGAAGCATACGCAGCGCGTCATCTTCATCATCTTCTTCATCGACGGATCCATCATCCATGACGCCCAAGAAGAAGCCCGGTGCTGTAGCCCATCCATCCACTTCGAAGGCCCCGTCGCACGCGGCTGCCGATGCCGCGGGGGCTACGGGGACGCACGGAGACATGGACGATGTGGGGGACGTGGCCGGCGCAGGCGGCGTCGTCGCCACCTCCTCTACGGCTGAAACGAGGGCAGAAGGCACCGGGGAAGGATAGCATCCCAGCGGCCACGCTCCACGAGGTAAGGGTGGAGAAATCATTCTGTCTGCACCTCTCCGCCCAGCCAAAGGGCACAGCCGCAGCGGTGGCACTCGCTTAGGGGCGAATCGCAACTCTTCGTCTGCACCCGCCGCGGGCGTGGCCGCATGGCGTGCGCCACTCCCGGAACGAGCTGGCCCAACCGATGCGCCAAATGGAGCCGCTGGCCGTCAAGCGCCTCCACCTCGTCACCACGCCACCCTGGCGACGTGCTCACGACGATGAGAACACGGCGCAGCTACTACCGGCACCATGAGGAGCCAGGCGACGCTACGGTCTACGTCGTCATCCATGCCAAGCACCGCTTCGGAGGCTATGGTGCAGGCCCAGCTGCTATTGAGATTTCTGCCGGCAACCGATCAGATGGATGAGTGGAGAGCCACCATTCAAAGCCTGATTGGTTTTGCCGAGGCGGGAGGATCACAGTGAGCTGGCCCGCCACGGCCTCCCCAGGCAACGATAATGGCCCGCGCTGCTGACCGTGCCGAATGGGCCACCCCCACGGTGCAGTCCCCTCTGCGGCAGCCTACGCAGGGGCCATGGCCGGAGCCACGCGATCAAGAACCCAACGACATCTCGATGGCTTCGTCCGGCCCTCGAACACGTCGAGACCAGCGGTAGGCCCCGGAAGACAGGCGAGGGGAAGGCGCGCGCGTCACCATCGAGCGGCGCCGCGACACCCACAGCCAGTTTGATAGGCGCAACAGCCCGACATCGACGAGCCTACACCCAGTGAGGGTGGGTACCTACCTTTCGAGGTTGGGTGCCCCGCCTTCACTCGTGAACTGCGGCAAGTCCGTTGGCCATCTTCCCGCACATTCAAGCCAGAGATACCAGAGAAGTACGATGGGAGATTGAACCCAGCAGAGTTCCTGAGCATCTACACCATCGCTGTTCAGGCTGCCGGGGGAAGAGATGAGAAGGTGTTCGCCAACTACTTCACTTTGGCACTCAAGCCAAATGTGAGGTCTTGGTTAATGCACCTGCCGGAGAACTCCATCTCAACTTGGGCTGACCTGTGCCATGAGTTTATTGGCGCCTTTACGGGTGGCCATCAAGAACCAGGATGGCCCAGTGATCTACAGCTCCTCCCACGAAAGGAAGGAGAAAGTTTGCAGAAGTACATGCAAAGGTTCAGTTGAGTGCACAGGAACATCCCAGATATCCACCCGGCAGCTGTGATAGCCGCATTCCAATCCAACATGCGCAACCACAGGATACATTCCAAAATGAACGTGCAGCTGCCCAAGACTATGAATGAGTTATACACTCTGGTGGAGAAGTGTGCCCGCATAGAGGAGGGAAGGTGACTTCCCGGTGAAGAGGATGGTGTCGACATCGATTCAGACAATGACGACGACGCCACCAACCAGAAGAAGAACAAGAAACGCAATAAGAAGCGCAAGGAGAAAGTTGTGATGGCCGTCGAAGGATCAAGCACACCTAGTACCGGCAAGAAGGGCAAGGTAGAGGCCCCCGATAAGGAGGTTGCCGCGTGCACTGACTGCCGGGCGGCCGCGGCCGCCGAGAAGGCTGGGAAGGGTGATGGGCCGTACTGCAAGATCCGTAGGACCAAGGGCCACGACCTTCAGGAGTGTCATCAGGTTGAGCAGCTCGTCAAGAAGCAGAGGGCTGAGTATGAGAAGCGTGATAAGGAGAAAAACCAGGATGGTGCTGGTGGGAAGGGTCGAGGCGGCAGAGTAAGTCGCCCCGGCAAGGCTCCTCAGTCCCAAGGGAAACCTGCCAGAGGCCGTGAGAAGAAGGATTGCGATGGTGAGACCGATGAAGGAGATGAAGAGGAAACCAGCGAGCAGGAGTTCCAGAAAGCCACTGACGCCTTGTGCGTTGACGGGGGTGCATCTCTGCACTCCTCTCACCGCCAACTTAAACAGTGGGTGCGTGAAGTCAATGACATGGAGCCAGCAGCAGATTCTCGAAAGCCGCTCAAGTGGTCCCGCACGCCCATCATCTTTGACGAAGAGGACCATCCTGACCGCACCACTGCGGTAGGGTGCTTGCTGTTGTTGGTCTCACCAACAATGCGCAACCTCAAAGTCACAAAGATGTTGGTTGATGGCGGGGCCAGGTTGAATCTGATATCTCCAAAGGTTATCATCAAACTTCAGATAGCAGACGAGGAGCTCGAGGTTACTGGCACATTCCAAGGAATCAACCCAGGCAGGAGTCGTCCTAAGGGAAAGATCACGCTGCCGGTGATGTTCAGAGGGGAGTTAAACTACTAGACTGAGAAGATCGTGTTTGACATGGTTGACCTCCCCTCGCCGTACAACGGAATCCTTGGTCGCCCAGCTCTGGCCAAGTTCATGGCAGCATCCCACTATGCCTACAACACCTTAAAGATGCCAGGGCCGATAGGAGTCATTTTCATTCCGTCAGATCAGAAGGATGAAGTCATATGCGTGGACAAGATGTACCGGGAGGCGGTCGCTGCTGAGGCTGCAGAAATCACTGCTCCCGCCAAGGAAAGTAAGAAAATGATGAGAGCTAGCAAGGATGCCAGCAAGGAATCCAGGAAGCATGCCTCTCCAGAGTGTATTGCGCCTGTTGATGACTTGCCGGAGAGTTCCAATAGCAAGAGATCCAAAGCTGATGCACCTACTGTGAAGAAGCTCCCGGCAGGGCTGGCTGGCGCAGATGGTACCTTCACTATCAGTGCCACCCTTGATGACAAATAAGAAAGCGCGCTCGTTGCCTTCCTGTGGGCAAATATCGATATGTTTACCTGGCAACCATCTGATATCCCCGGTGTTCCCAGGGAGGTAATCGAGCACCACCTTGCTGTCTGCCTGCATGCCCGGCTCGTCAAGCAGAAGGTCCGGAAGTAAGCTTTAGCGTGGCAACAGTTTATTGCCGAGGAGATCAAGAAGCTTGAAGCAGCTGGTTCGGTCAGGGGAGTGTTGCATCCCACATGGTTAGCAAATCCAGTGGTGGTGCACAAGGCGAATGGGAAATGGAGGCTTTGCATAGACTTCATAGATCTAAACAAGGCATGCCTGAAGGACCCGTTCTCCTTGCCGCGCATCGACCAGATTGTGGATTCCACTTCCGGGTGTGACCTGCTTTCCTTTCTGGATGCCTAATCCGGATACCACCAGATCTTCATGTCCAAGGAAGACGAAGAGAAGACCGCATTCATAACCCCATGTGGCACGTACTGCTTTGTACGGATGCCCTTCGGGTTAAAGAGCGCCGGATCCACTTTTGCAAGAGCAGTACAGATTGGCTTTGAATCCCAGCTGCACAGAAACATTGAAGCTTACATGGATAATATTGTGGTCAAGACCAAGGACTTATCAACCCTCATCCAGGATTTGGAAGAAACCTTTGCTAATCTGCGCAGGATCAACTTGAAGCTGAACCCAGAGAAGTGTGTGTTTGGAGTTCCCTCCGGCAAGCTACTTGGCTTCCTTGTGTCTCATCGAGGGATAGAGGCTAACCCCAACAAGGTCAAGGCTATCAAGAAAATTCAAGCACCCAAGACAGTCAAGGACGTGAGGCGTTTGACTGGATGTGTGGCTTCACTGAGCAGGTTCATTTCCAAGTCTGCCGAGCAGCCCTGCTGTTCTTCAAAATCTTGAAGAAGGCAGGACCCGTGGAGTGGACTCCAGAGGCAGACGCTGCGCTACAAGATTTGAAGACCTATCTTTCCTCTGTGCCCACCTTGGTCGCTCCCAAACCACAAGAGCCGTTGCTGCTATACTTAGCGGCAACCAATCAAGTGGTTAGTGCAGCACTGGTGGCGTAGCAGGAAGTGGATGACGAGGCAACCACAACCACTGTCCCCTCTGAAGAGGAAAGCGAACCCGTCCTGGCAAGACCAGAGTCAGTCCAGAGCGAAGAAAGGCAGGGCAGCGGAAGCAGTTCTATGGTTGGGGCAAAGAAGAAAGTGGTGCAGCGCCCAGTGTACTTCATCAGCTACCTGTTACAGGGAGCTAGATCGAGGTACTCTGGCATGCAAAAGTTGATTATTGGCCTCATCATGGCCTCAAGGAAACTGCGCCACTAATTCCAATACCACGAGATCACAGTTGTCACCTGCTTCCCCTTGCAACGCATACTCCGAAACCCCGAGGCCACCGGCAGGATTGTGGAATGGGCTTTGGAGTTGTCCAGCTTTGGTTTGAAGTTTGAAAGCATGTCAACTATTCAAAGCAGAGCACTAGCAGAGTTCATCGCAGAGTGGACACCAACTCCTGATGAAGAAGTATTGGAGACGATCATCCCCGGCAAGGAAGCACCCCAAGAATGGATTATGTATTTCGATGGTGCCTTCTCCCTACAAGGTGCAGGGGCTGGCGTGCTTCTTGTTGCCCCCACTGGGGAGCACCTTAAGTACGTCGTCCAGATGCACTTTCCCCGAGAGAAGGCTACCAACAATGCTGCAGAGTATGAAGGGCTCCTTGCCGGGCTCAGGATTGCAACAGAACTGGGAATCAAGAAGCTGATCATACGCGGAGATTCATAATTTGTGGTGAGACAAGTCAACAAGGATTACCAAAGCCCATTGATGGAGGCATACATCAAGGAAGTGAGAAAGTTGGAGGAGCGCTTTGACGGATTGCAAACAGAGCACGTGCCCTGTGAGGAAAACAGCATTGCTAATCATCTGTCAAAGTGCGCTGCGCAAAAACTCCCTTTGGAACCAGGGGCTTTTGTTCTCCATCTGACTCAGCCCTCCGTATCCCCGGCAACAATGGCCAGAAAGAGGAGGAAACTGGACTCCGGCAAGCCTCACCCGGCAGAGCCCCCCGAGGCTCCCGGCAGAGAGCTTGGCAGGAACAACTCCCCTTCGATCAGTGAGCTGCACCATCCCGACAGACCACCGGTCCCTGTCGTCGAGAAGTGCGCTCCTGCGAATGAGGAGGTGCCGTTGGTCCTTGTTGCCGAGCCCCTAGCCCCAACCTGGGCACGGCACATAGTCCATTTCCTCCAAACTGGAGAACTCCCCAAAGAGCAAGAAGAAGCTGAAAGAGTAGCCCGGAGGGCCAGTATGTATCAGTTCATTGACGACACGCTATACAGAAGGAGGCCCAACGGTGTGAAATTGAAGTGCATTTGCCGGGAGGAAGGAAAGGAACTGTTGGCAGAGGTACACAAGGGTATGTGCGGCTCACACATTGGATCAAGGGCTCTGGTTGGAAAAGACATCCAGCAAGGTTTCTATTGGCCCACAGCCCTCCAAGATGCAGTTGAGCTCGTCAACAAATGTGAAACCTGCCAGTTCCACTCCAAGAACATCCATCAGCCTTCCCAAGCACTTCAGACGATCCCTTTGTCATGGCCCTTCTCAGTCTGGGGGCTCGATATCTTGGGCCCCTTCCGCCGTGCTACTGGGGGCTTTGAGTTCTTATTCGTCGCTATCGACAAGTTCATAAAGTGGCCAGAGGTGGAGCCCGTGAGAAAGTTGACCGCACAGTCAGCTATCAAGTTCTTGAAAGGATTGATGTGCCACTTCGGAGTGCCTGCCAGAATCATCGCCGACAATGGCACCCAATTCACGAGCCGCGCCTTCATGCAATATGTTCATGCCCTCGGAAGAAAGATCTCATTTGCCTCTGTCGCCCATCCCAGAAGCAACAGACAAGCTAAGAGGGCGAACGCTGAAGTGTTGCGAGGTCTCAACACAAAAACCTTTGATAGACTGCATAAGTGTGGTAGGCGATGGATCGACGAGCTGCCGGTGGTTCTTTGGTCCCTCAGAACGACACCAAATCGAGCTACCAGGCAGACTCCCTTCTCCCTAGTCTATGGGGCAGAAGCAGTTATCCCCACGGAACTCATATTCGGATCTCCTCGAGTGCTTGCCTACGATGAAGTAGCGCAGGAACGACACCGGCGTGACGATGCTGTGCTACTTGAGGAGAACCTTCTCCGGGCTGCTACGCGTGCTGCATGCTACCAGCAAGCCCTGCGTCGCTATCACAGCCGCAGGGTTCATGCCCAGGGTTTTGAGGAAGGCAACGTTGTCCTTAGGTGTGTTCAGTCCGCCAAGGGTACAAACAAGTTGATGCCCAAGTGGAAGGCCCTTACTGGGTAGTACGATTCACCAGACCTAGCGCAATCCATCTGGAGACCGGAGATGGCATTCAGTTGCAAAACTCATGGAACATTGAGCATCTCCGTAAGTTCTACCCGTAAGGCGTGGCTGTCGGGCCCTGCCCGGCAGCCACCCTTTTGTACAGGCCTTGCCGATGTTGCATGTAACCCCTTGTACAAAGCCAGGCGTAGACCCTGAGCAACAGAGATAAACGAAGCGCTGGGGGGCCCCCAAAACTTGCATGCATGCTTAAGCATATCATGAGCATAGCATGATCATGTAGATGAGGTCGCATGAGGCATTGTTTTCATCTGCATTAAATTGCAGGGTTCTTGCCGTGGACTCGGTCCCAAGAAGAAGAAATGAAGATGAGCCTACGTGACGATCCTCGGCATGCCAAACAGATAAGTTCTCTTCTTATCCTTACGTGTTCTGTAAGTAGAAACTTGTGCATATGAAAACCTCGTCACCTTCGAAACTTAGGTGCTCCCATCCTTTGACTCGAACGTTGCTTCGGTCAGGATGGTCGCAGTGGCCTTTGGCGGAGAAGGCTTGGCGGGGGGCTGGTCCCGCTTTGCGATTTGTGCCCGGCAGGCTTAGCCCCACGGCAACAATTCGAGGGTACCGGCAGGATAGCTTGCCAGAGATAACTTGTTTACTTAAATGTATAGAGGCATTTCACCTCTGCATGGGTATGATGCATGCACAAGTGCCCGGCAAAGCTTGTCTTTTTCATTAATATGCTGATGAACAACTACAGATCTTACAGAACACCAACATGGATAAAGAAGATTACATTATTTAGACTAAAGTTTGGCAAGTGCCTACTTATTTTAGATTGAAAAAGATAAGTGCCCCGTAATCCCTTTCTTGTCCCTCTCCTCCTAGGCACTGTGGTGGAAGAGGAAGAGGGCAAAAGGAGTGCCTGAGCAAGACGCCCCACTCGACCCCGTCAGGACCTGCCGGGCGCAGCCTGACAAGATCGAGAGTGGCGAGGCTGCGAAGGAGAGGGGTGGAAGGAGCAGCTCGGTGGTGCCCTGGTCACCATCATCAGGACCAGCCAGAAGCCCCAGCAAAAGCACCGGCGGGGAGAACCGCCGGAGCTCAGCTGGAAGACTGCTGGAGGAGGTGAAGGCACCAAGAGAGCGGCTCCCTCCCCAGTAACCAAGAGGCCAGTGATGATGGTGCCGGGGAGGGAGGGGAAGAACGGAAAGATGAGGCAGCAGGTCGGCAGTACGAGACGAAGGCGTCGGTGCCTTCGTACTCCGACCTGACGCCCTGCCACCCGCCTTCTCCGTCTTCCCTCGTTCTTTCTTCATCACCACCACTCCAGGGGGGCGCCAGCTCCTCGAGCTGTTGCCTCCCTCGGAGAAGCTGCGGGTGACGACGGCGTCTGAGACGGGCAAGGAGCATCGCTTCGCACCTTGGAGGGCAGGAAGATGCCGCTGTCTTCAGCATTCACCCTGACTTCACCAAAGGAGGCAGTGCTGGGATTACCAAGGGACCCGAGCGCTACACCCCAGACAGATGTCGGAAGCCCTGGGAGCTCCGGCGTTAGGGCAGGAAGCCGCAGTGGTTCACGGCAAGGTCTAGTGCTCCCCGCCAGATGATCGACCCGAGCAGAGGAGACAAGCATTCCACCATAGTGGAAAAGCTTGGTACCTCCTGCGCTGCGAGTGGCTCGACCGCCACATCCCTTTCGGCCCCAGACCAGACACACTCCCCGGGCGCCTACATAAGCTTTCAGAGTCATCTTCCCCAAGCTCAAGCCCGGGACCTGGCCCCGGTCTCTCCATCTCAACATTACTGGGAGAAGGAAGGAAATGGCGAGAAGAGGTGCGTGGATGAGCAGTTCCGCATCCCCCCGCCCCCTTTTATAGGCAGGCTGGGGGCTGGGGGCTGATCCATCGGTGGGTAACCACCATCCCTCTCCACCAACCCAAGAAGAAAGGGGCCCTGCCTTGACGCTCTCCCGCACCACGCGCCTCCGTTACCTACCCCACTCAATGCATGCAGCATACGTGGCCAGGGATAAGAGCGTGGTGGGAAGAGTGAATTGGCAGTTACACGCCCGTGCGTTAAAGTCATTCATGGGCCATTACAAGGATGGCCCCACCACAATTGGCGTTACGCGACACGCGGGAGAACCGGAAACTGACCTGGGCTCAGGTTAATGAAGAAGCAAAGAAGATTTCAAAGGACAAGCAACTGCTACCCTCTTGCCTATGCACTGGATAGGGCCTACCCCGGCGACGCCCGGCAGCGCATTCGGGCCAGGCCCGGGGGCTCCTGTCGGTGCAACAAACCCTGGGTCTGTTGCCCAGACCGTGCACAGGCCTAAAAGAGCAAGGTTGCAACATCCAAAGCAAGATCGAGTTGAAGAGATAACTCTTTGAGGAATCAAAGGGCAGATCAAGAGGACCAAGACAAGCTAAATGAGCAAGACACCACTAAGGGAAAGCCTCCCTTGCCGGGCAGGCGAGCCTGGCAAGGTCGAGGTGGCCCCGAAGACAAGCCTCAAGACCGTCCCGGCAGGCCTGCCGGGCACGACCAAGGCAAACTACCCCGCCAAGGCTCCACCGCTCAACCTCACAGCGACGCAAGTCATCGATCGGTGTGGTGTCAAGCCCCCAAGTGACTAAGTGGCTATTATTTGGCACGTGGCAGCCACTTCCTATGGAAATCACCTCCAAATGACACCCGTCCAGAGACGTGTCAAGTGGACAGGCGAAAAGGTGACCGAGCAGCCCGGCAAGGCTTGTCGGGCACGCCATGATGTGACACTAAGCGACGCATTTAATGTGCCCTGCTCTATGCGCAGAGTTAGGTATGATAGCACTGTTCGCTATCTAATCAGTACGCAATGACTAATTTGCCACTATGGTGACCCCTTGATCTATAAAAGGAGGGCCATGGCAACCATAGAAAGGATTTGGACCCTTGTACACTCGTACACGCGTAGCTGCCCTCGCCCCGAGGCAACCCTGCGGGCAAGAGCGTTGCGTTTCCACCACAATCCACCATCAATCCACCAAAGCAGGAGTAGTGTTTTACGCCTCGCGGGGGCCTGAACCTGGGTAAAACTGCCCGTGTGATCTCTGCTGTGCTGCGCTCCGTTCTCCACTCTTTGTGCAATGTGCTCATCCCCCCTGTCGAACCACAAGGGGCTGATGGCCCCATAGGTGGCTGTGGTTTCCCACGACAGCTGTCGGATCGTGAAGACCGTACGCTTGCAATCAAGTAGAGAGGTCATGCTTTCGGTCTTTCATTCGAGGCACTGTTCGAGGGCGGTTCGCGGAATCATCATCAACGGTTCGAGGGACTCCAAGTATGATCTACACCGACTATTCTACTTTTGTTGCACTTTGAAGTCGGTAACGATCGTTGATCCAAACCTTATATGCATCTTCATATTGTTCTTTAGTGATCATAGGGCGCTTTTTTTGTTTTCTACTACGTTTCCTAACAGTGGCATCATGCACGGTTCTATGAGTAGATGCAGGTTTCGATCTAGATCATATGTCGATGTGAGGGTTTGATGTTCTTGATATGCTTCCCTCGAGTGTTGCTCTGGTTCAGTTCATTGATGACATGATGTAGCTTTGTACCGTTCTGACAATCGATCAACTCTGGCTGTCGACGATCTGCTAACAGTTCTTTGAGCTTCATCGTAGTCAAGAATAGTGAATCATCGCATACACAAGAGGGCGATGAAGATGAACGATCTTCTAGGGGGTCACACGTATTGACGGAGTTTAGTGTGGGGCTAGAGATTTTTAAAGTAAGTCTCTTCTCTCACACACCCCAAAAGTTAATCTAGCAACAAGAATTATCGCCTTGATTATGTGTACATAGGTAGCTAGTGTTGTCCGAAAACCCTAGAAACCATGTAATTAGAATTTGCCAAACCGATTAGAGGACGTCTAACTTGGTTTTGCAGGTTTGCATATGATGTGGTATAGCCTTCATCATGATAATAAGTTTATGTATGAGATGGTTATATGTTCTAATGTTAAGTAGCCTTCGCGTCAAGGCATGATGGCTGGAGCCACAAGATTGCCACTTTAATGTAAAAGATGTAGAGATAACCTACAGATTACAGGTGATGGTGGCAAGTGTACATGGAGGAACCCCGCGTGGAGAAGGTGTACCAAGCGGAGGAGGTGTTGAAATTTTTGTGTCACTACAGCGTTTCCTGAAATTGGTGCCACGACAATGTTTTTAAAACGGTCGCCACGGCTATGTTTTCTGGAATTGCCGCCACGACAACATTTTTGAAACGTCCGCCATAACAACAATTTTTTTACCGCCATAGCGACACTTCAACTGATGATTCAAGAAGACCATGAATACTTCCCTGCGCCTAGGGTTATACCATATCATGTTATTATGAATTACGTGAGATGTTTATCCCTTTGTTGCTTGCACCCTTTTTTTGCACAGTAATCAATCATTTGGGTGATCTCTCACTGAAAATATCAAATTAAAAGGTGCTCTTCCCAGTGTTGCAACCGGAACTTTGCTACAGCTACGGACAATTTTTACGGAAAGTACTTATGGAGATGAGGTGGAGATTTGGGATTTAACACGATTTGGGTCCCACCGCTGAATTCACAGGAAGAGAATCAATGAGACAAGTATAGCCAATCCCGTAACCGTTGTCCGCAGGGGGGATCCCGTAAGTCTATCATTTTTGTTGCAACCATCTATAACATGTGGCTTTCTGGAGTGCGTCATATCCACATGAGTACAAACGGATCATGAAGCGTAAGACGGGCGAGGTCAGACCGAGCAAGTAGATAGCACTGATTGTCTTGAAGTTATGGCAGGATCGTTCTGAGCTCGGAGCATGAAGCATCAAAAGATGAACACGAGTCATATGGAGATATGATTGGCAAAAGATTGCCCACCAGTTGAAATTCACGTCATCAGTGATCTCCACATCAATGGTTGTGAATCAGATCAGGATCTTGAATCACTTAAAATCAATTATGAGAAATATTGGTTTGCGTGGGAGCACAATTATGTATTAATTAAGTTTAATCACTAGTGCAAATTAATTATGAACAATGTCTATGTGTTGTTTGCATTATAGTTTTAGAATAATGGCTCACGCTTCCACCTTTGTTGTTGATATTGATTAGCTAATTTTATTTGGTTGAATCTTTACAATTGGTAAACGTAATGAGAGGATCGTCCTCTAGAGTGCCGAGAAAGATTGTTTCTATTGCATGCTTACAATACTCTTCTGCTAATGCTATGGATGACAAGACTCATGTCCTTCGATCCAAAAGGCTAGAATCCTATCAAAGTATGCTTGCTTCTGAGAAACCCGAGCTTCAAAGTGTTTGCGATAGTTATGTGATATTCTTGGAACTTAAAATTGTTTTCAGAAACAAACAAAGAAGTGTTTGTTTGCAAGTTCTAGTGAAACGTTCAACTATGTTTAACACTAAAATATATAGGATCAGGAAGAACACCACTCATGTGTTGATGGTGAGAACTTAAAGAGAAAGAACAAATCCGAAAGATGTAATGAGACTTACACACATAGGGAAAAGTTCGGGGCTCACGCAACTCTTAAAGTTGGATGCTTCTTTCGTGAGTAGGAGAAATATTGGAAGTAAAACTATAAGAAGTAAAAGGCGGAAAGAAAAGAAGACTGGAATGTCCAGCTCAGGTATGAATGTCATACGAGTTATAAGATGTAGAGATAGTTGGTCAAGTAAAGTGTAGTTCTTTGGAAATATGATCAATTTTTCTATCATTAATTCTTCGGTATTGTGGTTAAATGTTGATCACAAGGATATCGGCACGATTTCATATTGTTGTGAATCACTGTAAGAAACTACGAATGGCCTAAATGACCAACAAATAGTGAGGTTAAAATATTTGATGGAAACCTTGGAAAAGTTACAGTATTTTCCATCAGTGAATTTCCTTTGTATTTATTGTCGTAATTCATTTTTGAGTTTTATACACTCTAGCCCATTGCATAGAAGTTGCAAGGAGGTTATTCATGAGAGAACAATAATTCGTTCGATGTTATAAACAAAAGGACATACTCCTATTGTGAATAAGATGTATGTTATGAATATTGATGATAAAAATTGAACATCCATAACACTGATGCTAAATGTCGCAAGACTAAAAGAATACCACATCTGTGTGGCACTGCATTTAGTCACATTGGAGAAACCAGCATGGAGAAATTCCATAGTGATGGATTTTGAAGTCATCTAATTATGAATCATCCGACACTTGCAAATTTCATCCAATTAGTGAAGTAAACTAAATTATCATTCAAAGGTCATAAAGAACGAGTAACAAAATAATTGAAATTATGCATATCGATGTGTGTAGTCCAGTAAGTGTTGTTGCAAGCAGCGGATTTATGTATCTTCAAGGATGACTCAAGTATATATTTATATTTACTTATTGAGACATAAATCTGGATCCTTTGAAATGTTTAGAAGGTTTTCAGAATGAAGAAGAATTTATTGTAACAAGAAAATTATGTTTCTTCAATTATAATGACGAGGACATGTATCTAGGGTAGGGCCCTAGGCTTGACCTACATACCCTACGCAAAGACACCACATACAAGAATACAAGGCCCACAATGCTAGGGAGGAGTCACCGACTGGAATGCCTACGGCCTACAAATCACTCGAACACAGGATTCACTCAGAAGACCCTCTATCACTCGACCGCCTCTATCCACTCGGAGTACCAAGCATCACTCGGCGGTAGAAGACCAAGAATCACCCTGCGACAGCAACGGTCAGGTGATCGGTTCGCCACCATAAAGAGCATCTAATACTGACGTTACCTGTAACGCCCGCACCCTTTACTTCTCCATTGAACTCTTGGGTAATGAGGCATTCATGAGGGGCCAGCGGACTCTATATAAGCCGCCCCTCCACCCCTACACAAGGGTCCGCACCTCTTGTAACACAACACTCCAGATAACAAGCTCCCGTAGCACCGAGACGTAGGGTCTTTACCTCTTCCGAGAGGGGCCTGAACTCGTAAATCCAAGTGTACAACCACACCGTAGCCAGACTCTGCCCTCCTATACGTACACCTAACTCTACTATCAAATCTATTCCCACGACAATTGGCTCCCACCGTGGGGCAGGCGTCTAGGCGACTTCCGGCGTGGTTGCATTTTTCAACATCTCAACCATGGTTCCCGGTGGCGGATTGTCCCTGGGTCGGGAGATCCGTCTCGGCACCCTCAGCTTCATCGCCGATGATTCGGCGTGGCTCCAAGAAGCCCCTTTGGACATCGAGGCTCTCCCTATTCGCGGCGCGGCGCACTTTCATGCAAGCTCCTGCGGCGCTCTCCTCCGGCAGCCGGCGACTCAGTATCAGTTGGCCCCGGCGGTGTTTTCCCTCCCCGTTGCTCACCGTCGCAAGCCATCCAGTCGCTCTCGGCTCCAGCGGTGGGTTAAGCATGCGGTGGCTTGTCAGTCATCTGCTCTGCAAATCACGGCAATCAAGCCCGACGAATCCCTCTACGACCAAATCGATCCATTGTCAGATCACTCGGATGTTCCTTCCGAGTGCGAGAGCAGCGACCCGGCGGCGGAGGTACTTACAGTGTCTCTCACCGTAGCCCGCCAGGTTTTTCCCGTGATGGGGATGGGGGTGATGGTCCGTCGCATGTCAACAACGAGTACTACCCGCAACCCCTCACTGCTGAACAAAGGGAAGAACTGCTACGCAGGAATGAGCAAGTCCTTCAGACTCCCATTACTGGAACGACCGCCGAGGCCCAGGCTTTGGAAGCCATGCACATAGCCACTTTGGCCAAGCACACGCATCTCGAGGAGCTCCAGAAATCACTCGACGACCGTGCTAGCAGGCAACATCCAAGCTCCAATCGACGGCAGCTGCAACTGTTCCCGAGTGGATCGCAAAATGAGTACCAGGTATTCCGCACTCCGATCCAAAACATTGCAGCTGCTGCACGGATTGTAGATTCTATCCAGTTGTCCTGATCCGAAGTTGTAGAAGGTCTTCGGTAGATCCGAGCACTGCTCAGAGCGGCTGGGGAGCAGAATTTGGCTGTTTCCCAGTCGCGCAACAGACTTCACAGCAGGTCTGTCAGGGCAGACACGGTTTAGTCGGCCCAGAGCTGGAGATCGCCTCTGCGGCGTGAAGATCACGGTTACCACCAGGATCGGTACCTGGATCAAGGCCACGGTTAGTTTGCTCCTCGACATCACCATGATGAGCGCCGTCGAGTGCTGACGCCCCCTCCGAGTGGTGGTTCGTACATGCCCCGGCAGTACGATGACAGGCGCCCATACGGCGATGAGCGGAGGGAGCCAGTCGATCCCTAAGATCCGAGGTTCAATGCAAGGTCAGTTCTTGTGCAGAATCTAGTCGACAGAGGCAGAGCTCACCGGGAGAGCTTGGACAGAGATTGTCCGAGTGGAAGTGGCGCGTACATGTCTGGGCCCGAGTGTTTCTGCAAGGCCATATGGGCTGCAGAGATACCACCTAACTTCAGGTTAGCCGCCGGAGTAAACAAGTTCACTGGCGAGTCGAAGCCAGAGACATGGCTAGAAGATTACCGAGTGGACGTGCAGATTGACGGAGGCAATGATTATGTCGCCATGAAACATTTGCCCTTGATGTTAGAAGGGTCGGCCCGGGCGTGGTTGAACCAGTTGGCTCCTGCTAGCATATACTGCTAGGAAGACCTGGCTCGAGTGTTCATCAAGACATTCGAAGGCACGTGCAAGTGTCCCGGCAGACTGACTAAATTTCAGCACTGTGTTCACAAGCCAAATGAAACTCTGAGAGATTACATACAACGCTGGACCACGCTTCATCATGTGGTTGAGAACGTCACCGAGCATCAGGCAGTTTGTGCTTTCAAGGCTCGTGTCAGATATAGAGAACTCATCCTGAAGTTTGGTCTCTCTGGAACCTTGACCATGAGCAGAATGATGGAGATAGGCACTCAGTACGCAAATGGCGAGGAAGAAGACCGTCTCCGCAATGGCAAGGGAAAAGCTGGTGATCCCGATCCTGGCAACAGCAATTCCAGTCGAAAACAGAAGCGCAAAGCCGAAGGTACGGGTCAGGTGGAAGCTACCGCTTTGGTTGCGCAAGGCAAGTATAAAGGGAAGGCCAAAGAGCAGTGGATACCCAAGAAGAAGAGAGATCAGTCGGGACAGGACATCCTCAATCTGCCGTGTGCCATTCACACCAAGAAAGACGAAGAGGGTAACCTGATATTACCCAAGCATACCACTCGACAGTGCAGGCTATTGATTCAGCAGTTCCGCGATGGTCAGTCGAGTGAAAGAGCCCCGAAGAAGATGACGATGAGGAAAAGGCTGAGGATTACCCCAAGGTCATGCCACTCTGGTGATTTTTGCTAACGTCGAGAGTAAAAGCCGACTGAAAGTCATCAATCGAGAGAGGTGAATATGGTTGTTCCAGCGACTACGACATTCCTCAAGTGGTTGAAAACTCCCATCACCTTCGATCAGTTAAACCACCCAGCTCACATGGCTACCCCTGGGCGGCAAGCACTGGTGGTTGATCCAGTCGTGGGAGGCACTGGCTACGTAAGGTCCTCATGGATGGTGGGAGTGGTTTGAACATACTCTACGCCGAGACCCTTAAGGGAATGGGCATTCCGATGTCCCGGCTCAGCGAGAGCAACATGCAGTTTCACGGAGTCATCCCAAGGAAAAAGGCAAAATCACTCAGCCAGATTGCTTTGGATGTGGTTTTCGGTGATTCGAAGAATTTTCGGAAGGAGAAATTGACGTTTGAAGTGGTGGACTTTCACAGTGCTTATCATGCTATCCTTGGCCGACCAGCTTATGCATGTTTCATGGCACGTCCATGTTACGTGTACCTCAAACTGAAGATGCCCGGTCCCAAGGGTGTGATCATGGTCACGGGAAATAGGCAGAGAGCCGAGGAGTGTCTTCAGCAAGGATCCAAAATTGCTGATGAGCAGATGGCAGTGGTGGAATTGGAAGAGTACAAGAGAAATGTTGATCCGACTGATTTGCTTTGTTCCAAGAAACCAGCCTCCGAATCTGCTTTCCAGTCGGCAGGAGAGATGAAATAAGTGCACGTTCACCCGGAAGATCCTGCGGCCGCTCCGACTAACATATCAACAACACTCGACAGCAAATAGGAAGACGCGCTCATCCAGTTCCTCCGTGAGAACTGGGACATCTTCGCATGGAAACCGTCTGACATGCCAGGTGTGCCCAGGGGACTGGCTGAGCACCATTTGAGAGTTGATCCGAAGGCCAAACCTGTTAAGGAGCATCTCCGCCGCTCTGCAGTAGAGAAGAGAAAGGTGATTGGCGAGGAGGTAGCTCGGCTCCTGGCAGCTGAGTTTATACGTGAAGTTTACCACTCCGAGTGGCTCGCCAATGTCATCATGGTCCCCAAGAAGGACAAGTCAATCCGTATGTGTATCGATTTCAAACACATCAATTGGGCCTGCCCGAAATATCATTTTCCGCTCCCCCGCATCGACCAAATACTGGATTCCACTTCGGGGTGCGAGCGTTTGTCTTTCCTTGATGCGTACTCCAGGTACCATCAAATCCGGCTGTACGGACCAGATGAAATAAAGTGCCTTCATCACCCCTTTCGGGTGTTTTTGCTATATCACCATGCCATTCGGCCTCAAAAACGCTGGTGCTACCTTTATGTGCATGATTCAGAAGTGCCTGCTCACTCAGGTCAGCCGGAATGTTGAGGCCTACATGGACGATATCATGGTGAAGTCACGCAAAGGTTCCAACCTGCTGACTGACCTCGCTGAAACCTTTGCCAACCTGAGAAGGTATGACATCAAGTTGAATCCGTCCAAGTGCAACTATGGAGTGCGTGGAGGCAAGTTACTCGGTTTTCTCATTTCCGAATGAGGAATAGATGCTAATCCTGAGAAAATCAGCGCAATTTTCCGAATGAAGCGCCCTGAGCGCGTGCACGATGTCCAGAGCCTCATAGGCTGTCTCGCAGCGTTGAGTCGGTTCATTTCTCATCTCGGAGAAAAGGCGTTGCCTTTGTACCGACTAATGAAGAAGTCTGATACGTTCGAATGGACACCCGAAGCAGAAGTAGCATTTGTTGAGCTCAAAGCCTTGCTCTCCACCCAGCCGGTGCTTGCTGCCCCGAACAGCAAAGAGCCTCTGCTTTTGTACATTGCGGCCATTGGCCAAGTCGTCAACACAGTCCTCACAGCGGAGCGAGAAGAAGAAGGCAAGGCCTACAAAGTTTAGCGACAAGTGTATTACATATCTGAAGTCCTGACTTCGTCTAAGCAGAGGTATCCTCATTACCAGAAGCTTGTCTACGGTATTTACTTAACAACAAAGAAAGTCACACATTGTTTCCAAGAACACTCAGTCTCAGTCATCAGTGATGCCCCGCAGTCTAAAATCATGAACAATCGGGACGCAACTGGCCGAGTGGCCAAGTGAGCCACCGAGATCCTTCCTTTGGATATTAAGTTTGAAGCGAAGAAGGCAATCAAGTCCCAAGCGCTCGCAGATTTCTTGGCCGAATGGATAGAACAGCAATAGCCGACCCAGATCCACCCGGAGCACTGGACTATGTTCTTCGATGGCTCCAAGATGTTGAATGGTTCTGGCACCGGAGTGGTCTTCGTATCCCCAAAAGGCGATTGGCTCAGTTATGTCCTGCAAATTCACTTTGATTCCTCAAACAACGAGGCCGAATATGAAGCACTCCTCTACGGGTTGCGTAAGGCCATCTCACTCTGCGTCCGTCGCCTGATGGTATACGGAGACTCGGATCTGGTAGTCAATCAAGTGATGAAAGAATGGGATGTCAGAAACCCAGCTATGACAGGATACTGCAACGTAGTGAGAAAGTTAGAGAAGTTTGAGGGTCTAGAGCTCCATCACATTCCACGAATCAAAAATCAAGCAGCTGACAATTTGGCAAAGATCGGGTCCACTCGGAAGCCTATCCCAGCAACGTGTTCCTTGAGCACCTCCATTTCCCGTCGGTGCAGGAAGATCCTTTTACTAAAGAGCCTCCTCAGGCAATAAGTCCCTCCGACCCGACTGAAATCGAGGTCCTTGCAGTCATTGACTTGGTTATGGAGATTTTGGTAATACACCCAATTGGACTGTGCCGTACATTGCATATTTTCTCAGAAAAGAACTCCCAGAGGACGAAGTCGAGGCACGTCAGATTATCCGTAGGTCCAAAGCTTTCACTGTGATGAACGGACACCTATACAGAGAAAGTGTCACTGGCGTGGCCCAACGATGTATTTCTCTAGAGGAAGGTCGATTGATCCTAGAAGAGATTCACTCGAGAACCTGTGGTCATCACGCATCCTCATGGACAATCATAGCAAAATCATACCGAGCCGGCTTTTACTGGCCACGTGCCAATGAAGCCACCAAAGAGATCGTTCAACATTGCAACGGGTGCCAGTTCTATGCAAACTTGTCCCATAAACCTGCATCCGCCTTGAAGACCATTCCACTCGTCTAGCCGTTTGCCGTGTGGGGATTGGACATGGTTGGACCGCTTAGGACAGGCTCGAGTGGTTTCACCCATCTGCTCGTGGCAGTCGACAAATTTACCAAGAGGATTGAAGCCAAGCCCATCAAGAAGCTAGATTCACACACATCCATCAAGTTCAAGAGAGAGTTGATATTCAGATATGGAGTCCCACATAGCATTATCACAGACAATGGCTCAAACTTTGATTCAGAAGAGTTCAGACGGTTCTGGGCCACCCAAGGCACTCGGGTGGATTGCGCGTCTGTTTCGCACCCGCAGTCGAATGGTCAGGCTGAGAGGGCCAATGGCCTTATCTTTCAAGGGTTGAAGCCACGACTCATGTGTGATCTCGAGCATGCGGCCGGAGCTTGGGTGATCAAACTGCCGTCAGTCCTATGGGGTTTAAGGATGACTCCTAACCGGTCCACCGACCGCACCCCCTTCTTTATGGTGTATGGAGCCGAAGCCGTGCTGCCAAGTGATCTCCTCCACAACTTGCCCCGAGTGGAGCTCTACTCAGAAGCCGAAGCGAAATAGGCACGACAAGACGTTGTGGATCTCCTCGAGGAGGAATGAGAGATGGCCCTAATTCGGTCGACTGTTTACCAACAAGACCTATGGCGTTTCCACACCAGACACGTCAAAGGTCGGGCATCCCAAGATGGAGACCTTGTGCTCCGAGTGGATCAGCAGCGGCCGCATAAACTCGCCCTCGCTTGGGAAGGCCCTTTCATCGTCACCAAGGTGCTACATAATGGGGCCTACCACCTCTACAACCTTGCAAAGAAGATCGACGAGCCGCGTGCCTGAAATGCTGATCTTCTTCATTGATTCGATACTTGACGATTGAATTGTCAAGATGTAATAAGAGTACTTTTAGAAATATTTGCTTATCAAAGACATGACTCCTGCAGTCCTTCGATGTTTTCACTCGCACGAGCGCATGTTCCAAACCCCCAGTCGGCAGCTTAGTTGTGAAACAGTCTTCGCCTAAGTTAAAAACTACTCCGAGTGGCGAGCATCCCTCCCACTCGGGGGGCTTAGCTGCGAACCAGCCTTCGCCTAAGTTAAAAACTACTCCGAGTGGCGAGCATCCCTCCCACTCGGGGGCTTAGCTGCGAACCAGTCTTCGCCTAAGGTTAAAACTACTCCGAGTGGCGAGCATCCCTCCCACTCGGGGACTTAGCTGCGAACCAGTCTTCGCCTAAGTTTAAAACTATTCTGAGTGGCGAGCATCCCTCCCACTCGGGGGCTTAGCTGTGAACCAGTCTTCGCCTAACTTAAAACCTACTCCGAGTGGCGAGCATCCCTCCAACTCGGGGGCTTAGCTACGAACCAGTCTTTGCCTAAGTTTAAAACTACTCCGAGTGGCGAGCATCCCTCTCACTCGGGGGCTTAGCTGCGAACCAGTCTTGGCCTAAGTTTAAAACTACTCCGAGTGACGAGCATCCCTCTCACTCGGGGGCTTAGCTGCGAACCAGTCTTTGCCTAAGTTTAAAACTACTCCGAGTGGCGAGCATCCCTCCCACTCAGGGGCCTAGCTGCGAACCAGTCTTCGCCTAAGTTAAAAACTACTCCGAGTGGCGAGCATCCCTCCCACTCGGGGGCTTAGGTGCGAACCAGTCTTCGGCTAAGTGTAAAACTACTCCGAGTGGCGAGCATCCCTCTCACTCGGGGGCTTAGCTGCGAACGAGTCTTCGCCTAAGTTTAAAACTACTCCGAGTGACGAGCATCCCTCTCACTCGGGGGCTTAGCTGCGAACCAGTCTTCGCCTAAGTTTAAAACTACTCTGAGTGATGATACGTCTCCGTCATATCTATAATTTTTGATTGTTTCATGCCAATATTCTACAACTTTCATATACTTTACCTTTTATACTATTTTTGGGACTAACATATTGATCCAGTGCCAAGTGCTAGTTCCTGTTTGTTGCATGTTTTTTTGTTTCGCAGAATATCCATACCAAACGAAGTCCAAACACGATAAAAACTTACGGAGATTTTTTTTGGAATATATGTGATTTTTGGGAAAAAGAATCAACGCGGGACGATGCCCGAGGGGCCCACAAGCCCTAGGGGGGCGCCCCCCTACCCTGGGCGCGCCTGGGAGGCTTGTGGCCACCCCGTAAGGTGGTTGGTGCCCTTCTTTCGCCGCAAGAAAGCTAATATCTGGATAAAAATCGTGTTAAAATTGCAGCCCAATTGGAGTTACGGATCTCCGGGAATTTAAGAAATGGTGAAAGGCCAGAATCTGGGAACGCCGAAACAGAAGGAAACAGAGAGAGAGAGATCCAATTGGCACAATGTTCCAATACCTCCAACTTGGGCACAGCACATAGTCCAATACCTCCAAATAGGAGAGCTTCCCGAAGAGCAAGAAGAAGCCAAAAGAGTAGCCCAGAGGGCCAGTATGTATCAGTTTGTCGATGACACATTATACAAAAGAAGACCCAACAGTGTGAAATTGAGGTGCATTTGCCGGGAAGAGGGGCAGGAACTGTTGGCAGAAATACACAAAGGCGTGTGTGGCTCCCATATTGGATCAAGGGCCTTGGTTGGGAAAGCTTTCCGGCAAGGTTTCTACTGGCCCATGGCCCTCCAAGATACGATTGAGCTAGTCACCAGATGTGAAGCCTACCAATTCCACTCCAAAAACATCCATCAACCAGCTCAAGCTCTCCAGACAATTCCCTTATCATGGCCATTTTCGGTCTAGGGGCTAGACATCTTGGGCCCCTTCCCCCATGCTATCGGGGGCTTTGAATTCTTGTACGTTGCAATCGACAAGTTTACAAAGTGGCCGGAAGTGGAGCCTGTGAGGAAGGTGACCGCACAGTCAGCTATCAAGTTCTTGAAAGGGTTGGTGTGCCATTTTGGAGTTCCCGCCAGAGTGATCACTGACAACGGCACCCAATTCACAAGTCGCGCCTTCATGCAATATGTTCAGACCCTCGGAAGCAAGGTTTCATTTGCCTTTGTTGCTCATCCCAGGAGCAATGGACAAGCTGAGAGGATGAATGATGAAGTGATGTGTGGGCTCAAGACAGGGACTTTTGATAAGTTACAAAAGTGCGGGAGACGCTGGATCGACGAGCTGCCGGTGATTCTTTGGTCCCTCCATACAACACCAAATCGAGCTACCGGCCAGACTCCCTTCTCCCTAGTATATGGGGCGGAAGCAGTGCTCCCCACGGAACTCATATACGGGTCACCTCGAGTACTTGCCTACGACGAAGTAGAGCAAAAGCAGCACCGGCATGACGATGCTGTGCTCCTTGAGGAAGATCGTCTCCGGGCTGCTGTGTGTGTTGCACGCTACCAGCAAGCCCTGTGTCGCTATCATAGCCGCAGGGTCCGTGCCCGGAGCCTTGAGGAAGGCGACCTTGTCCTTAGGCGTGTTCAATCCGCCAAGGGTTCCAACAAGTTGACACCAAAGTGGGAAGGCCCTTACCGGGTAGTACGAGTCACCACACCTGGCGCAGTCCATCTGGAGACCGAAGATGGCATCAAGGTGCAAAACTCATGGAATATTGAGCATCTTCGCAAGTTCTACCCATAAGGCACGGTTGCCGGGCCCAGGCACGGTTGCCGGGCCCAGCCTCGGCAGCCACCTTTTGTACAAGCCTTGCCGATGTGCATGTAACCCTTTGTACAAAGCCATACACAGACCCTGTGCAGAGATAATAAAATGAAGCGCTGGCACCCTAAAAACTTACATGCATGTCTAGTTTAGGCATATACTTTTGGGATTATGATAATGCTTAAACATGAGCTGACTAATCCCTTTACAAAGATATTTTATGCTGTCAGTTTCTCCTTTTTGCTTCTTTGATTCACAGTTCTCGCCACAGATGAATTTCCCGAAAGGAAAAGTAAAGGAAGAACCAGCGCGCCGACCCCTGACAAAACTATCACTGCCGAGGATAATAAGAAGAACCTCAAGCACAGCTAAGTTCACTCCACTATCCATCATGTACTTTTGTATGAAGACTTGAGCGTAAGGAAACCTAGCCGCTCCTATCCTCTGTGCTCCCATCCCTCTTGATCTGGAGTTCCTTCGATCGAGGGTTGGTTGTAGTGGCAGTTGAGAAGAGCTGGCAAGGGGCCTGCTCCTATCCTCGCTCCTACCCTAACATTAAGGCGTAGTAGTAGCGAGGGAGTGATCCGGCAAGATGTGCTGCCGAGGAACATTGTTTACTTGAGAGTATTGAGGGTTCATTCCTCAGCATAGGCATAGCACATGCACAAAAGTACCCGGCAAGCTCTCTTTTTCATTAATATGCTCATAAACGAGTACAGATTATACAGAGTACAAGCATGGATAAAGGACTACATATTTTAGATTTAAGATTGGCAAATGCTTACATGTTTTAGATCAAAAAAAGATAAGTGCCCCGTAATCCCTTTCTTGTCCCTTTCCTCTTAGGGGCTGCCATGGGAGACAAAGAGGGCAAAAGCAGTGCCTAGGCAGAAGCCCAGCCTGACCCCGTCAAGGCCCGCGGGACGCAGTCTCACAAGATCGAGAGGGGCGGGGGCAAAGACGATGGATGGAGAGAGCGGCTAGGCGATGCCCTGGTCACCGCCACCAGGGCCAGCAGGATGCGGCAGGAGGGGCACCGGCAGGGCGGGCGAAGCCGGAGCCCACGAGGAGGCCTGTCGAGGACCCAGCTAGAAGACTGCTGGAGGAGGCGGAGGCATCCACACCCCACACCCCCGGCAAGTCGCTCTGCCAGAGGAAGAAGACCCAGGTGCAGATGATGGTGCCGCTGCCGCCCTCCTGATGGTGACGGTGCGGCTCGCGCTTAGCTAGAGCTCGAGCTCGAGCCGCCGTCCTCCCGCTTGGAGTCGTCGCCTTCGCCGACACTGTCCTCCTCGTCGATGTCGCTCGAGGAGGAGCTTTCGTCGTCGGTCGAGCTTTCTGCGCAGCACCCTAAGCGAGCACCCGAATGCCCGAAGACCTTGATGGAGAGCAGATTAGCCTCCATTAGCTTAAAATGGAGAATGTGCCCCTCCGCCAAGCTGTGGGCATGAGCAAAGGTTTTCTAGCCACGCCGGAGAAGCATGACATGAGGGGTGGGGAACTCCACGTCGCCCGTATACTGCCGTTGCAGCAGCCCCTCATGTGCAGCCTCAGTCCGGGTGGCTGTTCCTCCTCCATCACCCTTGCAAAGGGAGTTGGGAGCCGAAGACGACTGCGCAGAGGCCCGCACAGCTGAACGATGAACTCCAACGGCTGGTCCCCAATGTGGCCTTTATCCGGGGCAGGGACGGCTGGAGGAGGGGCTATCAGAGCCCCACCGCGGCCTCCTCGACCCCGTGCACCACGGCGGCCGCGTCCACAACCAACAGCGCTACCTTGCACGCTGGACTCTGCTCTTGCGTCCCCAGCAGGAGGAGGGAGGCACTGTCGAGAAGAAACCCTCATCGCCATCGTTGGAGGTCGGCCACGTCCTCTTCCCCGCACCATGGTGGAAGAAGGGTATCAGGCAAGAAGGGAGGAGAAGTGTGTGGGTAAACCCCTCATCCACGTCCCTTTTTATACGGGAGCATGGCCGGGGGTTGGCTCCTCACCACCTGGGAGGGGGCCGCCCCATTCCACCAATCTTGCCTCCCTGCGCTACTGTCGACGCCCATAATCAAATGACCGTCCACCTGCGCCTATCCACAGCACCTGGCTTTCTGCCATGGCACTCATTCCCGCACCCTCCGCATCCGCCACCAACCCTGCGCAATGCATGCAGCGTACGTGGCGGAAATGGCAGGTGTAGTGGATGAGTAAAATGGCAGTTACCCCTCCTCGTGAACTTGGGCAGCTCATGAGCCACTACGTGGGTACTCTCACGTTGTTCTGCACGACTCGCGGGGAAAGCGGTAACTGACTCAATCAAAGGTTAATGAAGAAGCAAGAAAACATCTGGAGAGACTTAAAACCCGTAGTGGCATGACCCAAGTGCTCACCTGTGTGATTGTTGGGGCCTACCCCAACGATGCTCAGCAGCACGTATGGGCCAGGCCCGGGGGCTCCTGTCGGTGCAACAAACATTTGCATTTGTTGCCCGGACTTACACACAAGCACACTAGCATCATTTGTTCAACATCAACACCTGAGCCAGATAAGCAACTCTTACTGAGATCAAAGAGCGGATCAAGAAGACCAAGAATAAGCACAACAGAAGAATATCGCCTTGGGAAAGCCTCCCCTGCCGGGTAGGAGGGCCTGGCCGGGTCGAGGCTGCCCCAGGGGCAAGTCCAAGACTTCCCCGGTAAGCTTGACGGGTCTGCCAAGGGCGGAATCCCCGACAAGATTTATCCAAGTGACACCTGTCCAGAAGCGTGTCAAGATGATAAGCAAGAGATGGTTAAGTGGCTCGGCAGGCCTGCCAGGCTTCATCCTCTGCTTGACACCTAGCAATGCATTTAATGCACTTTGTCCTAAATGCCAGAGTTAGGTATGATAGCACTGTTGGCTATCTAATCAGTAGATAAAGACTGTTTTGCCATTGTGGTTACCCCTTAAGCTATAAAAGGAGGTCCAAGGTGACCTAACAAAGGATTCGGACCCTCGCACACTTATACGCGCGTAATTGCACTCCCCGAGGCTTCCTTGCCAGGCTTGAGCGTTGCGTGCTCATTGTGTTCTTCCACTCAATCCACCAAAAAGCAGGAGTAAGGTTTTACGCTATCTAGCAGCCCGAACCTGGGTAAAAATCACCTGTGTCACAATCGTCGTGTTGTTCTATGGCTTCTGCTCTTTGTGCAACTTGATCCCTCCTTGCCGAACCACAAAGGGGCTCATGGCCCCAGAGGTGATCATGATCCACCACGACACAATCCATTCGGGGGCTAATGACGAGGACATGTATCTAGGGTAGGGCCCTAGGCCTGACCTACATACCCTACCCAAAGACACCACATACAAGAATACAAGGCCCACAATGCTAGGGAGGAGTCACCGACTGGAATGCCTGCGGCCTACAAATCACTCGAACGCAGGATTCACTCGGAAGCCCCTCTATCACTTGACCGCCTCTATCCACTCGAAGTACCAAGCATCACTCGGCGACAGAAGACCAAGAATCACCCTGCGACAGCAACGGTCAGGCGATCGGTTTGCCACCATAAAGAGCATCTAATACTGACGTTACCTGTAACGCTCGCACCCTTTACTTCTCCATTGAACCCTTGGGTAACGGGGCATTCATGAGGGGCCAGCGGACTCTATATAAGCCGCCCCTCCACCCCTACACAAG
The DNA here is from genome assembly GCA_011799875.1 of Thinopyrum elongatum. NCBI lineage: Eukaryota > Viridiplantae > Streptophyta > Magnoliopsida > Poales > Poaceae > Thinopyrum > Thinopyrum elongatum. The sequence goes on from CM022303.1 coordinate 283,336,012, forward strand.
GGTTCGCACCTCTTGTAACACAACACTCCAGATAACAAGCTCCCGCAGCACCGAGACGTAGGGTCTTTACCTCTTCCGAGAGGGGCCTAAACTCGTAAATCTGAGTGTACAGCCACATCGTAGCCAGACTCTGCCCTCCTATACGTACCCCTAAACTCTACTGTCAGATCTGTTCCCATGACATATAATGGACTGAAGCAAGCATAATGGAGTTGGGATCTTTATTCTAATGAAATGGTCAAATAATTTGATTTTATCAAAGAAAGCAAAGATGCTTGTATTTACAAGAAAGTAAGTGGGAGCATAATAATATTACTAAACACTATGTGTGCATGATACATTGTTAATTGCAAATTATATAAATTTCTTGACATGAATTAAGACTTTATTGAAACTAGCTTTTCAGTAAAGTACTTAGGCAATATAGCCTTGGTATTAGGCATAATGATCTATGGAGATAGCAATGTCTAATCAGGCTTAGCCAAAATACATATTGACAAGATACTAAAATAGTTTAGTATGAAGAACGCCAAGAAGAGTTTCTTGTCAAAGTCACATGGAAGGAGTTCTTAGTCAGAATCGGTATCTGGAAATACTGATGAGTGAAATACATGATTTCAATCACACTTGTGTTAATTCCATGGTATTTAAATAACCAGATATGTCCAATACTCCAAGTAAGATGTGAGTAAAGTTACCAGAATGATCAAATTGTTGATCATAGGACAACATTGAAAATGTCGTTAAGTACTGACAACATGTTTCTTGCATACACAGAAAATTAAGAGATTGTTGTAAGGAGTTACATCAATACATGCTCGTTGTAAGTAGTACATCGACAAAAATCTTCATCGGTGCTCCAAGCGATTCTCGGTTTCAATTAAATGATTTATGGTGGCACAATAAGTTGGAGTTGGCCCAAGAAAGTTACAGTGGTGAATTCTATAACAAAATTCTGAGTATGTTGTCGCTTTAGAAGCAATAATAGAGGGTATCAAAAGTTCATTTATGAGCTTGGTATGGTTCTAGATGATTGTGCCAATGGAACATTGTTCTTAATACTGGTTCCATAGCTCGGTCTAAGGAATCATAGGCCCTGCCAGTGATTCAAGAAATACAAAGCCAGTTTCACACAAATTATGAATTCATGTGAAAGCATGACAAATGCAATGGAATGCAAATGATACACGAGGATCTGAAGTTATCAAGATATGATAGGATGAAGGCTATACCACAAGCAGAGCATGGACAAACACCAGATTGTCATTGGTGCAAACGAAAATGTGCTAACTAGACTATTGACTCTAGCACAAGTGGGAGTCTGTTGGAAATATGCCCTAGAGGCAATAATATTGTATTATTATATTTCCATATCCATAATTAAGAGTTTATATTCCATGCTATAACTGTTATGATCCTGGAATGTGCGACTCAATGGAAAAATCATATGCATGTGTGGAATGATAAACGGTAAAATAAGATTCCTAGTCTCGCCTCTAAGACTAGCTGTTAGGACTGAGAGTATATCGACCAGAGGGGGGTGAATGGGAGATTCAAAAATTCTTTCGAATGGTTTGAACTGATCCCAAACACAGCAGTGGAATTAAAGGTCGGTAGATAAGGGTGCAATCAAGCTCGCTGCTGAGGAACAAAACCATCAAGGTAAGATGCAATAATGATTCGAGCATAGGCTACAACAGGCTTAACAATGACAATGGTAACACAACATGCCAACAGAACTAAGAACATGAAGAAGAACTGGAGTAGAGCTGTGAAGGGTAATTATGAAGAACAACAATACAGGCTACGAATGACAAAGAACTCTGCGAGAGATAAATTGAAAGATAAGCAGCAGAGAGTAACAGATCAGATATCTATCATCACAGAGCACACATAATGACTGTCGGAAGTAATGAAGTGAAGAAAATAGAACCAGTGGTGCTCGATGGCGACAGAAAGATTTGGTAGACCAGTTCACCCTTCTTCCAAAGGGCTACGTCTGGTTGGAGGGGTTGTGACTTAACATGAAAGATAAACTCTCTTCACCCTATTCTCCTTCAACGCAGAGCTGATCAGACTCAGGTTGATTTCACTCGCGGTAGATCCTTGTCGGCGATCTCCAAACCTTCGGTCGACCTTTGCAAACCACAATCACTCTTGGTTGCTGAAGATCTAGCTCGGTGAAGACAACAACTCTTCAACACTCGAGCCGAAACCTATCCGTCTAGAGAGTGCGCAACTCTCAAGAGTAATAGGTACAAGAACTCTCACTCAGAACTACTGTGATGCTAAACCACTGTCTAAGTTTGGGCTCTTGATTTTTCTATCAGTGGATCTTAAACTCAAATCACTCAGAGAGGGGTTGCTCAAATCAATCTTCTCAGAAATCTCAAGCGGAGCAGCCAACGGACAATGTTGGAGCGGGGTGGCTATTTATAGCCGCAGCCTTCCCAGACGGGAAATGACCAAATTAGACATCGGGATCAGCCAATGGTCGAACGACACGAGTCCAACGGTAAGATTTGAGCACAACGATAACATTGCTTGCTGGGCAAGTAATGCTAACTCCTCGGTCCGAGACAAATCTCTCAGAGCGAACAAGATCACAGTCTCTTGCTGACAAGTATTTGCTCGGAACACAAAGAGATTTCTCTCGCAACTTTCATAGGTTTTGGCTAAACATCACAGCGGATCTAAGCATAGAGAACCTATACCCCTCTTAATAGTACAGATGTCCTATGACTCAAAAGAATGAAAGAAGAACAACGAAATGAATACTACGTCTTCACTTTGTCTTCGACTTCGATCGCTGCAGTCAATTTCTTTGGACGACTATACCGAATCAAAAGCTTTGCTTCAGTAGTGAACTTTCGAGGGGTCATTTTCTTCACATCAATCCTCATGACTATATGACTTCAACAAGCTCGTTCTTTTCTGCAATGCAGATATACTTCGGTGAAGTTCTTCGAACTTAGCACCGGAGACAGCATTCTCTTCGGTTGTGTATAGACTTTTTCTCTCTGTATGCACTAGCAAACAAATTAGTCCATACTTGTTTCTGTCAACAATCTCCAAAACACAAGGTAGGAAGATATTGCACCAACAATCTCCCCCTTTCTGGACGATTGTTGACAAAACAAATCACATCGAAGGATAGATAAATAATGGAATGTAATGCGAAGAATAATAAAAGACGAGAGATAATTATGAAGATAAATTACTCTCCCCCTGAAGGTATGCTTCAGAGGATGAAGGACCGGAGGGAGACGATATTATTCTTCGTATAAGTGACATTGATTTATGAATTCATACTTGACTTCTTTCAATGCACTCGACGGTGTCTGAGGTGATTCCTGTCACAAAATCTTCGAAGAGAATTAGATTTAAAATATGCTTAGAAAGATTTGTGATGAAGGATATAACATGAAGGTTTTCTCAAAACACAATTTGAATCCACACGAGATGTAGTTTTCCTGCATGTTAGATATTCGGTACAATCAGAGCAAGAAAAAGTAATAAAATGTTGCTTGGAGTGGATATGCTTCAGATGTGATTTCCCTGCTATACAGAAGATAATAAGAGAAATAATTGCGAGGGAAAAACACTTTGTCAGTGAATCATATGGCCTTCACAATGTAAGGCATAAAAGCTCAGACTGACATTCTCTTCCTGCAAGGTTAGATAATGAAGGATAACAATCAGTGCATATCCAACCACAACAGTTATAAATCATTTAGTACTCGAAGTACTTCTCCCCCTTGATGATTTCCTATTCTTCTTCCAGGAGCAAGTATTTTTTCCCTGTAAGATATATAATTATCGAGGGTAATCATTCAAGGAAAAAACACATTCGATGGTACCTGCAAACAGATAGTATGAAGCAAATAGCATTGCAAGAGGGGGTTATTAACGTTACATGACGACCGAGTATTTCAACAGCACAAGCGGTGCGATAAGTTCATGAAGCAAATTGTTCGAGGGAAAACCAAAAGCGAATGAAAACACCCTTCAAGTGTCAAAAAGGAATGAGAAAACATACGAGGAGCTACTCCGTGGGAGAATCCTCAGAATCAGAATTAAAACCACTCGATGAATCAGTATCTGAAGAGTGAGGAATGGTCGAGGCAGAAGCAGGAGTGTCAGCCTGGGCTCTGGATGACTTGGAGCGATGAACATCTAGCTGGAAGATAAGAGTACCGGCTGTATCTGCAATTTCATCATCATGGCCGACAAATGACAGGTCCGTTGAAGCAGAATGCTATGGGAGCACTGGAGTTTGTCTTCGGATGCGAGGAATAGCGAGTAAGTCCAGATGGTTATAATCCTTCATGATGTCATTTTTGGCTAAATCCTTTCGAGAGTAATGCTTCCTTAACAGAGTCCATGAGCGCTTCCTTGCTTCCTTCTCATGCAGAAGAATTTGGCGAGTATGATTATGAAGCAAATTCAGCTTATTCATTAACTTCAGCTTTTCCTTTCTATCCTGCTTAATGTGGCTTTCCAGTGTCTGTTGCGTGCGAATGCAAATCTCATACAGAGATGGATTTTCCTCACGAGGGATTACTACCCTGGTTTTCTTGACCTTCGGTGCATTTTCAGATGCAGTCGCAGTGGCAGCAGAATCAACAGGTTCCTTTCCCTTTTCAATATCCTTCACTATGCGTAGGGTATCATGAACTGGTGGCATGAATACCTTCAGAATGTAAGCCCAGAAGAATTTCTCATTGGTGAGCTGATCGATCGCGAACATGATCCATGGAGCATAATGCTTCAATGACTGAGGGTTGTCAGCTGCACAAGCGAGGTTTTGAATGAAAAGGTCAGGAATATCAAACTTAATTCCTTGAGACATGGCCAGAAGTGCATTTCCCACAATACCATTGATGGAATTCGGTCTATTCGTTGGCGTGAGAGTATTGCACAGAATGTGAAATAGCACTCTGTTGTCATAGGCCAACTTTTTCGCATCAACATCAATGCATTCATCATCAACCATGGTGGGATCCATCAGAATGTGGAGTTGTGCTTCGGACACATCCCAGTAATGCAGCCTGTGCTCTCTATCCTTCTCAAACTCACATCTTGGAAGATTTATCATTGCCAAAAACTGATCTGTCGAACATTTGATCCTTTCTCTGCCTATCATCCATTCAAGAGTCCAGGAAGAGGTGTTGCCAAGTTCTCCTATGATATATAGCATGGCATAGAATTGAAGGATAATCTCTCTGTTCCAGCCATGATTGAAACGCATGAATCCTTTCAGGAGGGCATGCTCAATGTGCTCGATTAAATGGAGGAAACAAGGCATTTCTTTGAGCTCAGCGAAGTTTAATATCTTATGATTGAAAATTCTGTTCTTGCCAAACAAGATCCGAGCATAATAGATAGCTTGTTCTTCAGTCCAAAACCTCGGTGATAGTGAAGTTCTTTCTCCTTTGTAAGGGCTGACCCCAAAGAATGCTAGCTTTGAGAAATGAAGTTGTTCATTAAATGCAGGGCCATTGGGGCCGTACTCAGCTGGAAACAGCGGAAATGATTCCTGGGGATTTTTTCGATTTTCTTCATCACTAATTTCCATCGGCTGAACATCATCAGAAGCTGGCACATTTTCATCGATTGGCTTCAATGGAGCAAGAGGCCTTTTAGCTTTCTCTGGAACTGATGGCATGGGAGCACTAGTCTATCCTTCACTATTCTTTGCTGGAACTCCTTCAGCAGCTTTCTTATTATCAGGCACTAGGGCCTTTTCTTTTGGTGAACTCTCAATAGTAGGAGGCACACCAACTTCTTCGGTCACTTGAGTCACTACATCTTATCCTTCGGTCTTCTGTGGCAAAGCTGGTGGTACATCTTGCTGAGGCAAAACTGGTGGTACAACTGCTTGTGCTTCTTCTTCGTGAGCCATGGGCTCTTCATCTTTCTTTTCTTCCTGTTCTAGCTGTGAAGCCAAAGAACCAGGAGCGAGATCAACCTCCATTTGGGTAGGGGCACCTGATGAGGAGACCGGGTGGTATTTCCTCGGGAAGCAACTTGCTCCCCCTCAACCTTATCATCCTCCTTGATGGATCTGGAGGGCTCAACTTGGATATCCATCAGAGGCGAAGAAACAGCCTTCTCTACTTCAATCTCTTCGTCAACCACTTCTTCAGGGGCTTGCTTCTCGGGCACGACATTCTCTTCGTCATTTTGGTTCAGAAAGATATCCATCATGTCTGTTTCTTGGGCAACAGCTGGAGGCATAACTACTGGCTTAGCTTGCTGCCTGGTTTCTTCCTCGGGAAGAGGGGATGTTGGTATCTGTTGTAGTGGAACACTTGAGTCAACAGGAGCATCAGTTGTTACAGATTGGACACGATGATCCTTGACATCCTTCGACTTGCTAGTTCTTGCATGTGCTCTCTAACGCTTCTCTTCTCTTTCTCTTTGTCGAGCAAGATCTTCTTGACGTTTAATCTCATCATTTCGTCGATCACAAAGCTGAGAAATATCCATCTTCAGCTTGGAGTGCCACTCAATCTTGTTGTTCCTCATAATAGTGAGGGCTTTGGTGATTTCAAGAATCCCCTTGTTCATGTCTTTTCTTTCAGACTCAGTTCTGGCATCCTTCCTCATTTGCTCAAGGAGTTTCTTGTCCTCGACAGCTTGGTTTAGTTCCTTGGTAATTTCTCTCAGCTCAGCGAAGTGCTTTGCTACCATCTTGGTAACATCTTCAGGCAGACCCAAGCTGCTCAACTCAGATGGATTTGCATCATAGGAAGCACCTTCAATGATATCAAAAATAAGATCAAAGTCATATTTCAGTTCCTCTGTGGAAGCAGGAACACTTGTCTTGGCCTTCTTGGTAGCAGCAGCAACTTTTTCATCAGGCAACAACTTTCTCTTTGCCGCAGGGGCAGTGGAACCTGAAGGTTTATCTGATGCCACAGTAGCAACCCTTGGTGACGATCTCAACGGGGGTGAAACTTTTGCTGGAGAGGGTGTTTGATATGGCTTGTCAAGCAAAGCTCGTTGGTCATACATGGGAATTTCATCAGCAACATCTTCATCGGAGGAATCAGATGAGGCAGATGCTACCTTCCTTGACTTTCTGGCAACATATTTCTTCTTCAGAGCTCGAGGGGAAACAGACTTCCTCTTCTTCTTTTCCTTTCGGGCAGAAGCCCGTTCCTTCTTCTCTTGCACATCTTGTTGAGTTAACTCAACATTTCTTCGTTCCACCTGATTTTTCTCCGAGTCCTTGGCTTCATGCTTAGCCTTGGCCTTTGCTCTCTTTTCCACTTCCTCGGGAAAATCAGCAGTTGTCTTTAATGAATCAGCATGAGCATTAGTGGGAGGAGCTGGCCTAACTTTTTCATCATTTGGACCTAGGCAGCCCTCTGCGATGCAGTCATTCCAGGGTAGAGTGAATGCAAATAGGATCTGATATTTCCTTCGGATGTTCTCATAGTTGAACCACCTCTTCGCCCAATGACGGCGAATCTTCTGCAGCCTGTTATTTCTTTCAGTAGTAGTTTCAACTCCAGGTGGAGTTTTGTAAGTTTCGGGATCGGACATCTCAGCCGCGGTGTTCCTCTCTCTACCTCGGCCACCCTTCTTGGGATTTCCATCGAAAAACATGGTCTTGGAATTAGTGATTTTCTCATCCTCAGGCTAACTCTGAGCCGAGGGAGTATCATCTTCTTCTTCATCAGATTCTGACTCAGATTTCTTCTTCGGTACCTTTGGTGGCTTAGCTGCTTTTCTTTCAGTCAACTTTGCTCTATCAGCCACACGTGGCAACTGAGGGATTTCTTCCTTGGACCCAGACTGCTCTTCCGAACTATGAGCCATGACCACTCCTGAGAGGAAAACAACAATGCGAGGAAAAACATGAAGGGGTCATAAACATGCACAGAAGCATTTTTGACTGAAAATAGATAATTTTTCAGAAGCAGCAAAGGAATTCATGGCATATATTTTGGAAGATATCGTCGAGAGAATTGCAGTATGCCATAAGACAGGATAACAACTCCTCTAATCTTTCGACGTATAACACATGAGCCCTAGATCCAAACTAACTGGTACGAGGAGCAACTACAAACCGTACAAGTCACAACTTAGTGAAACCTAAAGATCTACCGCAAGGAAATAAAACAGAAGAAATGGCATCGGGACGAACAACCCTAGAACAAATGAAGGATAGGGCTAGCTCCAGATCTGTACGCCCTAACTTGGCAGTACAGATCATCTACGGCAGTGCAAGAGAGAAGAAGTACCACACTGGCGCGACCAACGGTGCTGGGGCTTCGCCGGAGTTGCACGGCAAGGAAACGACGTCGACGCTGCTTCGAGCTTAGGCTCAGGCGGAGAGCGAGACGAGGGGTTTCAGGATGAACAGAGAAAGAACAAAGGAGGAAGATGCCTGGAGGGGGGTTTATATAGCCCGAGGGCGAAACCGCTTCCTCCGAGATCCATGGCCGAAAAGCACGGGGTGTTCCACATTCAACGGACGAGATCATGAACGTGAGATCGTGGGCACGTGTCAGCCGTTTCCTGCAAAAATCTCGGTAACTGAACAGAATGACGAAGGGTTTGAGGAAGCGCAAGCGCCAAAACAGATGAAATTTCAAAGTTGAATTCCTTCGCGACCAAGGACGTCGGATTGAAATCTTCTTCAGATCAAGTTGCATGTTTATGATGAGAAAGAACTGAGGAAAAACATAGTCCGACTCAAAACGCAAAGTCAAATGAAAGAAAACAAAAGACACAAACACATCAAATGAAAACACAAAGAGTTAAGCACTAACAATTACTGATCTCAGGGCTTATAATAAACGTGAGATATCCCTGAGAGAATTCCCTGCACGAGAGGATCAATTCTTCTTCACAACCCACTCTTGCGTGGGTGGTGAGGATCTCATTTGCTTGGACTGAGTAGGAGTATTCCTTCGGCGAGGCCTGTAAGACACCTGTGCACTTTGATGATAATCATATGAATAGGCATTGAAGTTATTTCCAGATACATGAACATAATGATTTGAAGAGGTACGCATGTACTCCTTCTGACGCGGGTTAGGATGATAATCATTCGAGAAAGATACTAAAGTGGACTGTGAATGATATCCATTTCCTCGTCGAGAGTTATTCTGCACAATCAGGTTAGCAGTGACGGGCAAATTTTTAACAATGCACTTATTTACCCAGATTTGCTTCTTGGGTGAACCTGTCCTGCAGTTAGTTCCAACATATCGAGCGAAAACTTCACCATTCTGTTGTTTGTAGATTTTGTAATTTGAGTCATCAGACTTGTCAGTATCAACAAGAATGGGTGAATGATAACCAGTTAGAGTTTCAGGTTCGAAGGTTTTACTCTTTGCACAAACCCAAGTCGTTCGAGGATACTGCTCGGGAGTCCAATAGGATCCATCCACATTGAGTTTCTTTTCGAAACCTAATCCTTCCTTCTGAGGGTTTTTGTGCAGTATGGACTTGTTGAGAACATCACATAGGGTTTGATGCCCTTTTAGGCTCCTTAGTATTCCAGTCTCAAGTAAGCCCTTTAACCTGCAATTTTCTTCAGTAATAGCAACAAAATCCTCAAAAGAAGGGTTAGTAGTACCAATTTCGGTAGTAGCAATATTCTCTGCAACAGTATTAGAAGTTTCAGCATGAGAATCAGCATTGCTACGTTCTAGGCATTTTAAGCATGGAGGAACAAAATCATCAGGAAGTCAAACAGATTGCTCGGCGAAGAGAGAAGCTTTCTTTAATACCAGCTCGTTATGAGATTCTTTCAGTGACACGAGTTCTTGATTCCTGTTAAGGAGTTCATCTGATAAACTCTTGTAGTCAACTGTAAGCGAATCATATCGATTGGTAAGATTATCAATAGTTGATGAAAAAGCTACTTGCTCTTCGATCAACTTTTGATTCTTCTCCATCTCATCGACCAGTAATCCTTCGGTTTTCCTAAGATTTCTCTCAAGCATTTCAAGTTCATCATGTTGAGATTTAGCAATCTTGACCAGATTGGCATAGGAAATATATTCAGGCGAATATTCATTCATGGATCTATGGTTTTTTGCTGATACCTGATCCTTTGATGATTTTGCCATGAGACAGAAAGCGATCGGTTCATCATCGCTTGAAGCATCATCATCAGTGTCTGACTCGAGTGAGTTCTCAGATGACTCATAGGCTATGAAGGCATTGCTCCTTCCAATACTTTTGTAGAATTCTTCATCATCTGATTCAGAGTCTGTTGCCTCATCTTCAGAGTCCAGGGTTAGATCAGCACATGCTCTATTCAGCCGTGATATTCTCTTCATATTTGATTCTATAGTAGCTCTTGTTTTTACATCAGTGACTGGTCTCGTCGAAGAAGATGAGGATGGTTCATTTTCTTCGAGAGCTTAGTATGACAGTCCATTAGTGTGAATCCACTGCATTGAAGGTATTTCCATCTGTTGCTAGGTTTTCCTTCCCATCATGGATAGTCTGCAATGAGATGACCGAGTTGTTTGCATTTGAAGCACTTCATTTCTTTCAGAGGCAATCTTCTTCTTGACGATTCAGGCACGTCAAGCTCGTCATCATTTGTGAGGCGGAGATTTTGCCTTTTGAGATCACTTAGCCTTTGTGTGAGCATTTCAAGTTCTCTGGTGATGGTGTGTTGATTCTCAACATCTTCTTCTTCAGAACTGCCATAGTGTGAGAGAATTTCTCCTTCACTTTCCGAAGAAGATTCTTGATTTGCATTTTCTAGTTCCATCTTTTCTTCATGAATCGACAACAGTGTCATCACATCAACATAGTGAAGCTCTTCATAGTCTGGTCTTTGTTTGATTTCAGCTACAATGGGATCGAAGGATTCATCAAGAGCACTCAGAAGCTCGTTGACCACATCTCTGTCAGTGATATCAGTTATTCCTCGCTGATGCAGTCTTTCGACAATGTTTGTCAATCGATCAGTGAGTTCCATAGCACTTTCTTTACTAAGACTTCTGAATCCAGTAAACATAGCACGAAGCATTTGAGTGTGTGGATCTGATCTGGCAATGAATTCTTCATGAGCATTGTTGATGGAATCCCAAATTTGCTTTGCTATATTGAGCCTTTGGAACCGAAAGAAAATGTCTTTTGATAGACTGCTACAGATGATATCTTTTGCTTGAGCATCCAACTGCAGATTTGCTTTATCATCGGTGTTGAGATTGTTCGGTTGTTGAACGGTGTAGCCATCTTCCACAATCTGCCACAGATCATAGTTGATAGCTTGAATTTTGATTCTCATTCATTCCTTCCAGTATAGATAGTCATTTCCATCAAAAATAGGAAATCTTTCAGAGTGCGAGGATCTACCTGCATACTACATACTCAAAACTCCAAGGACGTTAGACCTCTAATAAGCAGAGACATGGAGTACCTGCTCTGATACCAATCATTAGGACCGAGAGTATATCGACCGGATGGGGTGAATGGGAGATTCAAAAATTATTTCGAATGTTTTGAACTGATCCCAAACACAGTTGTGGAATTAAAGGTCGGTAGATAAGGGTGCAATCAAGCTCACTACTGAGGAACAAAACCTTCAAGGTAAGATGCAATAATGATTCGAGCATAGGCTACAACAGGCTTAACAATGACAATGGTAACACAACATGCCAACAGAACTAAGAACATGAAGAAGAACTGGAGTAGAGCTATGAAGGATAATTATGAAGAACAACAATACAGGCTACGAATGGCAAAGAACTTTGCGAGAGATAAATTGAAAGATAGGAAGAAGAGAGTAACAGATCAGATATCTATCATCACAGAGCACACATAATGATTGCCGGAAGTAATGAAGTGAAGAAAATAGAACAAGTGGTGCTCGATGGCGACAGAAAGATTTGGTAGACCAGTTCACCCTTCTGCCAAAGGGCTACGTCTGTTTGGAGGGGCAGTGACTTAACACGGAAGATAAACTCTCTTCGCCCTATTATCCTTCAACGCAGAGCTGATCAGACTCAGGTTGATTTCACTCATGGTAGATCCTTGTCGGTGATATCCAAACCTTCGGTCGACCTTCGCGAACCACAATCACTCTTGGTTGCTGAAGATCTAGCTCGGTCTCTTGCTGACAAGTATTTGCTCAGAACACAAAGAGATTTCTCTCGCAGCTTTCATAGGTTTTGGCTAAGCATCACAGCGGATCTAAGCATCGAGAACCTATACCCCTCTTAATAGTACGGAGGTCCTATGACTCAAAAGAATGAAAGAAGAACAACGAAATGAATACTACGCCTTCACTTTGTCTTCGACTTCCATCACTGCAGTCAATTTCTTCGAACGACTATACCGAATCAAAAGCTTTGCTTCAGCAATAAACTTTTGAGGGGTCATTTTCTTCACATCAATCCTCTCAACTATATGAATTCAACAAATATAGCTTGTTCTTCTCTGAAACAAAGATATACTTCGGTGAAGTTCCTCGAACTTAGCACCGGAGACAGCATTCTCTTCGGTTGTGTATGGACTTTTTCTCTCTGTATGCACTAGCAAACAAATCAGTCCATACTTGTTTCTGTCAACAATCTCCAAAACACAAGGTAGGTAGATATTGCACCAACACAAGCTCCAGTGTTGCTGGTGATCATGTTTTACAAATCTTAGGAAATCGTTAAGTGTAACAATAGTCCTAAAACAACACTGAGGGTATGACGTTAATTAGAAGAACGATCATTGACGGTGTCCTAGACTAGGGGGTACTCACCATGTCGTCTCCCGACCAGTTGGATCGAGCCGAGGACCCCCATGGCGGTTCACTATTGGGCCAGTTCGGACAGCCGATGACATATATGAGGAAGATTCCACAAGACTTGGTGATCAAGACAAGGACTCCTCTCCACCGACGTATTTGACTAGGACTCTTGTTATCCTAGGCCTCTGGTACATTATATAAGCCGAGGCTAGGCTAGTCGATAGATTATTATGACATTCATCATCACACCCCTAGGGTTTAAACCACAACTCATGATCTCGAGGTAGATCAACTCTGTACTCGATACCCCATCATCAATATAAACAAGAGCAGGACGTAGGGTTTTACCTCCATTAAGAGGGCTCGAACCTGGGTAAAACATTGTCTCCTTCGTCCCTCTTATCATTGATCTGAGAATCCACAGCTCGGGACCCCCTACCCCGAGGTCTGCCGGTTTTGACACCGACAATGGTGCTTTTATTGAGAGTTCCGCTGTGTGATCGGGAAAGGATCAATGGCTCGCCTGCAGATCAACTGCGACGTCGGCATCTTCGTCGCCGGCTTGACTAGTCACCTTGGCTCGACCGAGGACTGTGCCCTGCCTCCGATCGTCATGATCGGGTGAGGGCCTTCATCAACATCAGCTCCGATCTCTATCATGATCATGGAGGAATCATCCATGGAGCTCGGGGGCTCAACGTCAACATTGGCCTCGGGCGACCGTGCTGTCTTTCCGAACAGCGAACTTGTCTTCGCTGCCACCGCCTTCTCGAGCATCGCTTTGACGATTCCTTCGGTGAAATTGTGCGAACTGAGTCTACAACAACTCTGTAAAATTTCATCGCGTTCCGATGGAGCAATCTCAGCCGATCTCCGATATACCCAAGCCCTGTTGAATCTGGACGGGAATCCGGATAAGTTTGGAGCGTGGTGTCCAGCATCTAGCTCGGATGTTCTTTGGAAGATCCAACCGTTGATCGGCTGCGTAATTCCTATATGTACCACCCCTCAAAATTTCAGCTCGATCTGACCGTTCAAACTCCGGGAAACATCCAATGAGCGCATCAATTTTCAGATCTGTTTTCTGCGCGAGAACGAATCCGACCCGAGTTCATCTTTTTTATGAACGGGATTTCGGGCATCCTTTTTTAAGGAAGTTTTGTATGGGGTATTGTGTTTTATTCTCAAACACATCCCACTAATTTTAAAGCCTTTTCTAATATAATCGTTACCATCGCGCCGGTGTCAAACCAGCCCGACAACGTTGTTGCACGGCTGCCGACCTGCGCCAGACTGGTCGTCGCTTCATCGAGCCGAGCCCAACCTTATCAGATCATCATCTCGGCAAGCCAAACAAGAGTTCGGCATCGTGAAGGCTGAATCATCACCAACATCGTCGCCACACGTATTACATGGAGCAGGTACACCAGCATCGCCGCACGGTCGCTTCATCAGGCCGGCATCGACCGTGTCACAAGATCCGACCTACGTCGGCATCACCGCACTATTGCTTCTTCAAGCCTATGTCCATCACGCCGACCTGCTTCGACAACTCGGCGGGTATGGTGATTGCAATGTCACCTTACCGACCTGCTCCATCACCTCGGCTAGACCGGGGGCTTCGTCATCAACCTACTTCGGGGACTTCGGCATCACCAGCCGACCAGCTTTGTCATGTTAGCTGGTCCGGGGGCTTCGCCTCGCCGCATCGACCGGCTGCGTCATTACTTCGTCAAGCCGAACTCCTCGCTCGGTCACCTCGGGTTGGGGGCTGGGATCTCGGCCAGGCCGAGGACTACGTCTTTGTCCCGCCACAAGCCCGGACTCGTCAGCAACACCGAGGACACTAACTAGCTAAGTCGCTTTCATGCTCAAATTTCCTCAATTCTTAATTTTTTCGGTTAGACCAAGCATTATATTTATGTTAAAATTTATTTGTTAAAAGCATTGTTTGTTAAAAACACTTCTTGTCCTAGGTTAACTGGGGGCTCTTAAAATTTATATGAGCCATTTTATAATAAGTGTTTTTTTCTAAGTCGTTGCAAAGTCTTTTTCTACCACTCCTTTTTCGACTCGAGTGTATGGTCAATAGTCGGATAGCCTGGCTTCTCTCTAAAGCCGCTTGAGTTTAGTTCACTAAACTGGCATCGGAGAAGCACTCCGCCTTCGGGATAAGGAGGTTGAAGCCGAAGGCTGACCTACTTGAAGCTTAGAGATCGGATGTGTCATGTTAAAGCACGACAGAAGCACAAAAAAATTAAGACCAATTTCAGATTGGCACAAAAAACTTGTTTTAGTTCGGACATAAAGTTTTTTGGTTTTCCATGCTTATGGCACTTTTAACCTATTTGTGTGTTTCCAGCATAAGTCTCACAGTACGATGCCGAACACCTTTAAAGCTTCGGCAATATCAATGCGGATTACGACTAGAGCCGAACCCACCAAAAGCCAAGGTACTCCATGGACTCCTTGTCAAAATATTCTCGGATATTGCATTATATGCATCAGTTTCGAATTGTGTCTTCGGTCAATAGTTGGGTTGCCGGGCTCCCCGTGCTTGCCTCCTAAGTTCCGCTTTGTTCGGCTAGGTGTGCAAAGGGAGAACCACTGCGATTGTGCTTCCAACTTGAATGGTTAAGCGCCTCAGTGGAGAAAGCTGAAAACTGACTGTCACAATAGGCGTAAACTGATCAGCGATCCGATGACGGTGTCAAACTATAGATCGATAGCGATTACCCCGTGTTAAGCGATGGGCCTTTCATAACATTGGCCGAAGTGTTAATGTCTAGACTTCGGTCAGTGCCGAACACTAACCGAGGGCTAGTCACTGGCCTCCCAACTTTAAGCTCCTATGACTAAGTGAAAGTTATAAAACCTAGATATCTGATTGCCTTGTTTCCGCTAACACAACCGCCTTCGGGCACCGAGACATCGGCTAAGGGTTGTCTTGTTAGTACGGAAACACCCTGGGTAGCATCTACAAAGGGGTAGAAGCCGACGATGGTCCACTTTCAGATTATAAACGGTCGCAACGGAGTCAAAATAAAAATATATATCATCAGCGTTTGTATTCACTATACGAGCGTTGCCTTCCGTAATTATCGTTATAAAGCCATAAATATGCATCAATTTGACTTAAGATTTTAGCCAAGCTAGGTTGCCTGGCTCCTGTGCTTACCCCTACGTTCCCGATTGTTTGGCTAGGCGGTAAAGGGGGCACCTCTGTGATTGTTACTACCGGGTCATCCGGGTTAGTACCTCAGACTGGGTGAAGCCGAAAGCTAGCCATCTTAAAGGATATAATTGGTCAGCAACGTCTGAAGTGAAAATTTTGGTTCATTAGACCATAGAGTTCGGGAACTTTCCCCAAACTAAATCCTCAATATTTTCCTCCCACATTGACCGGAGGAGAGGTTTCATGATCATGGTCAGCATGACAACCCAAAGAAAGGAACCGATAGCGGGACTATTTTCTTTAGAAGATGTTTCTTACGTTAAAGAGTAATATAACATACCTCTCCGTGTACCTTTGTTTATAAAACCGTATGGCCAGATTGCCTTGTTTTCCGCAAATCTTTGCCCTTATAAAGGATTATAAAGTAGGACAAACACTCCCCGGCTACTGGCCGAGGAGGTTGAAGCTGATGGCCGGTCAACAAACTTTTGTACAATGCGGATCCGAGCATTAATGATGTAGAGTACTTGGATACATAGAATCATTACACTTAAATTGTGATTAAAGTCAGTTTACTCTGAATATTGATCCTTAATTCGGCCACCCTAGCCCAAATTACGGCTCGGGGGCTACTGGCTTCGCGCTTCTCACTTAAAATCCATTAAAGGGGTACATCGATCCCCTAATCTGGTGTTGCCACCCGACCAGTGGCTCGGGGGCTACTTCATTGCCTATTCAATGCAAAAAAAATTAAAATGCCCAGTGTTCGGCTTGACCGAGCTATGGGCAAATGCATCTTCGGACAACAATTGGTACCATCTGGGACCTATCCGGCATCAAGCTAATATATTACGGCGACTTCTCAAGACCCTCTCTCAAGGGCCCGTCCGCTGATCACTATCTTCTCTAAAATATTACACCGCGTTTCAATTCCTACGTATGCTGCCGGGCTAGGAGTTGATCCTCAGGCCGATTCCGCAAATCGACCTCAGTCTCAGGGGCTACTGGGATCAGCGGTTTCATGTTTTCCTTCAGGTGCATCTCAGGTTTTAGACCGACTTTAGACCGACACACACCTTGAGGGCTACTTGTTATATATCTCGGTAGAGAATAAATTGCACCAATCAAGAAAAATATATCGACAAAAAATCAGCCCATACCCGAGGTAGTGCACCAACTTGGATGCAGTTCGGCATAATGCTCGGATACAAGTGGCTGGCTCCATAGAGGGCATTTCCGGCATTAAGCTCGGCTGAACTCCTTCAACTTTTTGAACCAAGGTGATCCATGACACCTCGGATACAGTCCGGCGTTGGAGCTTGGATATAGTCCAGCGTTGGAGCTTGGATACAGTTCGGCGTTGGAGCTTGGATGAAGTCCGGCGTTGCAGCTCGGCTGCAAACAGACACCTCGAATGCAGTCCAACGTTGAAGCTTAGATAGAGCCCGGCATTGGAGCTCCGACGCGAGAGGACACCGCCGCGCGAGAAACACTTCAAACCCGAGGTGTGGCGTAAAAATAACAAGGCATTGATAAAGGCCGGAGACTTAAAGGGCTCCTCGGATGCCTGACGTGTAAACTCTTCGGATTTAGCTCGGCAATCCTCAAGATCGAAGATGGGAAGATTTGTTGAACCAATTTTCAAGACTAATGACCGAAGATGAAGAAAAGTTTGGAAGAACCGAGGAGCGTCCCCAACTTGAAGACCGGTTCAGGGGGCTACTGACGGTGTCCTGGACTAGGGGGTACTCACCACGTCGTCTCCCGACCAGCTGGATCGGGCCGAGGACCCCCATGGCGGTTCACTATTGGGCCAGTTCGGACAGCCGATGACATATATGAGGAAGATTCCACAAGACTTGGTGATTAAGACAAGGACTCCTCTCCACCGACGTATTCGACTAGGACTCTTGTTAGCCTAGGCCTCTGGTACATTATATAAGCCGAGGCCAGGCTAGTCGATAGATTATTATGACATTCATCATCACACCCCTAGGGTTTAGACCACAACTCATGATCTCGAGGTAGATCAACTCTGTACTCGATACCGCATCATCAATATAAACAAGAGCAGGACATAGGGTTTTACCTCCATTAAGAGGGCCCGAACCTGGGTAAAACATTGTCTCCTTCGTCCCTTTTACCATTGATCCGAGAATCCACAGCTCGAGACCCCCTACCCCGAGGTCTGCCGGTTTTGACACCGACAATCATATTGAATCGACCCATACTTGTTTGTTATACTTTGAGTTGATATCATCACAAGTCAATTGTTATAACACAAAGCATTAACGTGTGTTTTAGTTTCTTAGATGTACTTTGGGTTTGCTCAAAAGTCATCTATAACTAGGTGAACATAACGACAACTTACAGGTTCATCGAAAAGTTTGACAAGGGACTCGATAGCTCGAGAGTGGAATTTGCACCTCCGGCAATGGAGAGATATTCTTAGGCCCCTCTTGGTGTGATGGCATCCATCATCATCTGGCCAGACACGGGTGACTATGTCACAGGGATGCCGGAACATGTTCATGAGAAAGAAGAACAAAACCGGTAACGAGGAGACCGGTATATTGAGCATGTGTATGACTCAAGAGGATACCGATACATCTCACCTCAGGTTCTATAAAATTATTGTGAAGTAAAGGGAACATCACATGATAACCAAAGGTTCACTTGAATATCATTCGTGTAATCATAGGGATCGATATGGACGTGCACGGTTTCGCTATCGGTCATTGAACGAAGGGGTTTTCGTTCATGTCTATGTTTTACCGAACCTACGGGGTCACAAGTTTAAGGTAATCATGATCTGCTGAGTGTTAGTAGGATGAGATTATCGAGGATTTATTTGTGGAATTGTTTCATTAATATTTGGAATAGTTCTGAGAGGAACCGGAAGCGTTTCGGGGTCATCAGAAGGGTTTTAGAGATTATCGAGCAATACCGGGTATTAGTGATAAATAATATATAGGTGGAAAATGTTTCTGGAGATGTTAAATTAATAATAAAAGGCTCTAGTAATTGTTAGAGGGCTTTTATAATTAATTAAATGTCAACGGGCCTTAAAAGGCCAAGAGTTGGAAGGTAACTTGGGCCACAAGGCCCATGTAGGGGTGGTGCCCCCAATTCCCTTAGAGGGAGGCCGAATTGGACTTGGGGGAGGATTCCTCCTCCCCTTGGGCCAGTGCAAGGAGGTAGGATTACTCCCCCTTGTGTGGCGCCCCCTCCTCCCCTCTCAACCTATATATACTAGAGCATTTGGTGCTATTTGATACACAAGTTTTGGAGCCTCCTCTAGTTCATCTAGTTCTAGTTTTAGTTGGTCCTAGTTGACTAATTAGAGCTAGACTTAGTTCCTCTAATCCCATAATTAGAAGCCCAGTGTGGTTCTAATCTCCTCCCTTTAATTCTCCAACGACGATTAGCTCTAGACGGTGAAGCGCTGCCGGATCGTGAAGACCATACACTTGCAACCAAGTAGAGAGGCTGTCCTTTCGGTCTTCCGTTCAAGTGACTGTTCGAGGATAGTTCGCGGGATCATCATCAACGGTTCGAGGGACTCCAAGTACGATCTACACTGACTCGTCTACTTCCGCTGCACTCCAGAGTCGGTAACGATTGTTGATCCAAACCTTATATGCATCTTCATATTCTTCGTAGGGCGATTTTTTTTGTTTTCTACTACATTTCATAACACTTGCTGCCATGGTGGACCAACATTTAGCAGCATATCTCCAAGGACCTAAGACAAGGGTTCAACTCGGTTGTCGTCTGCATGCTCAGAAACATTTGGCTCTAATGGAACATGAGGGTGTTCAAGCACAGCTCCCTCCTCTCTGAGCTCCTTGTTGACCGGATAAAATCACAATGTTGCGAGTGGAAGAAGGCGAGAAAAATTAGACTAGAGTAAGTAATCCTGTTGTGCGTAGTGTGGGGGTGTCTGTTAATAGCGAATAGTTGTGGTTCTTCGTCACACTCTTGTAAATGACTCTTTTCTTTCTCTTAATGCAGAAGCATGCATGCCTCATGCGTGTTCGCCAAAAATGGCCCCTCAAAAAGAATGACTCGCGGTTTCATATTCATCACAAAACAAAAAAGTGTTTTTTTGCGGGAAACTTCCGATTTATTCGTCTTTAATCATGGTAGTATAGCAATACAGGTGTTTACCATTGGATACAAGCCTTTCAACACCCGGGTGCCCCTACACCCTCATGAACAGTAAATTAAGAAAAATCAAATTCAAAAAAATTGATCATGTTTGATGTCCCAAAGTTTCAGAATTTTTTTATCGTGTTTTCAATTTTTTAAAATTTACTGTTCATCGGTATAGGGGCACCCGGGAGCTATCACACCTTTTTCTTATCGCTAACGTGTTGGCGGATGCTCAAATTATCCCTAGTAAACAGCTTGTTACAGTACAGTAATAACCATAGGAAAAGATATACGCAATGTAGCTCTTCGTTCATTCTGTTTTTTCAGGTTCTGTACAACTATTTTGTTAACCTGTTAATTCGGAAAAAATGACTGGTGGTTTCAGATTCATCACAAAACAAACAAGTGTTTACCGTTAGAGACGGGCCTTTTAGCACCTGGGTGCCCCTACACCCTCATGAACAATAAATAAATAAATCGAAAAAAATATTTTGATCATGTTTGATGTCCCAAAATTTTCAGTTATTTTTATTGAGGTAAATACACTGAAAGTCATAGAACTTGCATGTGATGGTCAGTTTGGTGCATAAACTTGTAAAATATGTGTTTCTGGTCAACAGACTTGCACAGACATGCCAATACGAACACATTTTGTGTACGTGGACGTATCCTTGGCCAACCACTAGCTGCTGTCGTATGGTATATTTGTAGAAAAGCCCTCAACGTGTTTTTTTCATATTGAGCCCCTTAAATAAAATGAGAAAACAAGGACGTGGGAGGGGTATCGAACCCACGTCTAGCCGCTGTTATGCTCACGTGAAGAACCAACAGGCCGGTTATGTTTCTATTTCAGAAAGCACAACTAGTCTACATTTTTAGAGAAAAGACATGTGCCTGACTTTATAAATAAAGCCACCAGGCATAGTAGTAACCACAAGACCGAAACAACATCAACACCCTCAGAAGGGCAAGGTTTAATGATAATACAAGGACACCAGGCCAAATCAAGCGGCACGCAGGCCGACAACCTAACAAGCCAAAAGACATAATGAAGCCCGAAAGAAGACAGCAGGAGAGCCTCAAGTAGCGCTAGTTTGTTGAGCGAGGGAAGACGCAGACGCACGAACTCTGGATATCAGCTCCTCCAAAGCGACGCGATCAACCTCAGTCAATAATTTCCACTACTGCAGAAAGTTCAATGTTTTAAACAAGCAGTCAGCCGCCCTGTTAGGAAAAATATGTTCAATAGTGAATTTGTTTCTGCTGGTCCAAAGTGCCCAACAGAGTGCTGGGAACCCCACCCAAAACAGGTGCTTTTCCTGTCCCTGCAGCCCAGATGTCAGGGGCCTCAATTCAGTGAACGAGGACGAAGCCCAATCGACTCCCATCCACTCACGGATATAGTACCAGGCCAATTTAGCAAGGGCACATCTGAAGAAAATATGGTCAGAATTTTCCAAAGAATTACAAAGGGCACGTCGATCCGACCCAGGGCCATTCCTTTTCCTGATCTAATCAGCCGCCGGCAAGCGGCCCCTGATGGCCTGCCATAAGAAGATTTTAATCTTGGGGGGCACCCGAGCTTTCCAGACATCCTTAAACTTTTTAGTTGGCAAACCAAAGATAAGTCGACCATACAGAGACTTAACAAAAATCTACCAGAGGTAGTGTAGGGCCAGGTGACAGAGTCAACCTCCTCCGAGAGAACAGAAAACTTAGCAGCAAGAAGCTGCCAGTCACCCAACTCTTCATGAGAAAGGGTTCTCCTAAAACATAGGTCCCAACCCGTGTGAGAGAGCTCAGATATTGAGATCTCTAGAGACGAGCAGTACGAAAATAAAGTAGGGAAGGCAACAGCTAACGGGGAATCCCCACACAACTAGTCAAGCCAGAACCGAACAAAAGATCCATTCCCAACCACAAACTTGACGTGAGCTCTGAAATCATTACAAACTTTAACCAGATCACGCCAGAACTGAGAGGCACCCGCGGCCGAGGCGAAAAGGGGGTTGGTATTGGGGAAGTACTTATTTTTCAACAGGGTAAACCACATAGAGCCGGGGGCCGTAGTGCAGATCTTCCACCACCACTTAATAATCAGGCACTTGTTCATGATGGAAGTGTTCAAAATACATAAACCAATGTAAGCCTTGGGGTGACAAATGTGCTGCCATTTAACCAGACTGTATTTGCGGCGATTATCAGCAGCATTCCAGTAGAAGGCACCCTTATGCTTGTCAAAGCCCGCATGTGTCCCATCCGTGAGGCGATAGACGCCCATAGTGAACATGGGGAGGGAGGTGAGGCAGGCAATGGTGAGGCACACCTTGCCCACACTAGTGTTATACCTGCCGCGCCAAGGCATGACGCGGTTGCCAACTTTTGCGACAAGGGGAGTAAAATCTTTAGCGAGAAGTTTGAAAGGGGCGATAGGAAGGCCTAGATATTTAAAAGGGAACGACCCATGCTGGAAATTAAGAAGCTAGGCAACTCATAACGCCTCTTGCTCCGTCACCCCAATGACCAGAGCTTCACTCTTAGAGAAATTGATTTTCAGGCCTGAGAGGGCTTCAAAACATAGCAGGAGGAATTTCAGATTAGCCAGGCAAAGATCATTTAGCTCGACCATGTTGATGGTGTCGTATGCATACTGAAGATGTGTCACCCCTTCCAAAATGAGGTGAGAAACTACAGGGGAAATATGACGCGCCCCAGAGGCCCTAGAGAGGATACAAGACAGGGCGTCCGCAACAAAGTTAAAGAGTGGTGGGGAAATGGGATCCCCTTGCCGCGGGCCTCTACCGTTGGCGAAAAAATTACTAATCTTGACATTAACAGCTACAGTTGTGTGCCCACCAGAGATGATCTGCATAAGCTTATGCACATAGGCTCCATCGAAGCCTTTTGCCAAAAGCACCTTACGTAAAAACTCCCAGCTAACCGATTCATATGGTTTTTCAAAGTCAAGTTTGAGAATAAAAGCTTTGGCCTTCCTAACCGAATCATATGGTCATGTACAATCTCAAGTAAGCTAATAATACCATCTAGAATAAATTTGCCCTTCATGAAAGCGGATTGAGTAGGGTTAAGCACTTTGTGCGCAACCGGAGAAAGGCGAACCGCATAACCTTTGGTCGGGAACTTGGCTAAATTATTGATGAGGGCAATCGGCTGGAAATGGGATAGGGATTCAGTGCCCTTGATCTTAGGTATAAGAGAAAGGATCGGATAGTTCAACCGAGATATGTCTACTGTCCCTAAACAAAAGCCTTGGATAATTGCGCAAACTAGCAGGCGGAGAACATTCCAAAACTTTTTGAAAAAAAATAGAGAAGGATGGCAATGGGTAGGGTATGGGGCAGGTAGAGCAATACCATACCCATACCCGTGTAGTCAATGGGTACAAAATTCTACCCATACCCGTACCCATGGGTATGAAACTTTACCCGTACCCATACCCGTACCCATGGGTATGAAACTTTACCCGTACCCATACCCGACGGGTACCCATACCCATTGGGTACCCAATGGGTAGATCAATAGTACAGAAGTTATTGATAATTTTACATTCATTAATAGCACATTTGATAAGAAAAACATTTATCTCAACTCAAGAACATATATATGAGTACAAGATAATTATCTCAATTAAACTGGTAGATAACTTTAACATGGGTTCACAAGCTCACGACACATTTCAACAGATAACATCTGACAAGTAACATGTCAATATAAATGGGTATAAGGCTATACCCGTGACCTACCCATGACTTAACGGGCAGGGTATGGGTACTCCCCATGGGTATAAAATTGTACCCATACCCTACCCATGCGGGTACGATATCCGCGGGTACCAGTACCCATGGGTAAAATTGCCATCCTTACATCCGGTCCAGGGGCAGAATTAGATTTAGAAGAGGAGATAACGGCCTCGATTTCATCAAAAGAGGGAGGAATAGAGAGGTATGCATTATCACCATCAGACACCCGACCAGGACCCTCCCAAAGGTTGCTGGAAATAGAGATGCCAGAAACAGGATGTCAGCAAAGAAATCATGCGCGTGTTGAAGAATAATGTTAGGTTCAGACACACGCACCCCGTCAACCAGTAAATGATCAATGAGACATCGGCGCCTCCTACCTTTAGCAAATGCAAAAAAATAGGCCGTGAGACAGTCTCCCTTAAGCGTCCAGTTGAGAGTGCCCCGTTGCCGCTAGTATATTTCTGCCTGATGATGCAACTGCATGAGGAGACCCTCTAGGTCGTATCGCAACTGCCAGCCGTCCTGAGACAGGCCTAGTCGGTCTGCTTCAGCATCCAGCTCCTGAATCTTACCCTGTAGTTCGTCCCATTGCTTGCGAGAATCCGCAGCCCTATTCCGGCCCCAGCCTTTGAGGAACTTCCTCAATTGATAAGAACAAAAATGCCAGTCATCCAGTGGCCCATACGACTGTGGGACCGAAGAGAGGAAGTGGGAGATCTTGTCAGAGAGCAAAGCCAGAAACCCATCAATCAACAGTTAGGAGGCCTCGAAGTGAAACCTCCTGACCACCGTAGGATTGGCAGTCCCGTCATCAAGAAATAAGGGAGCGTGGTCTGAGCCAACATTCGATTTAGCCGACAGCGAAGCAAGGGGGAAAGCATAGTCCCAAGGCACATTGACGAACACACGATCAAGGACCGATCGCACGGGGTTGGACTGGTGATTGGACCAGGTGAATCTAGTTCCCACCCTAGGGATTTCATGAAGAGTGCAACCAGAAATAAAATCGTTGAACGTGTCAGCCAGGGGCCAGGAAAAATTACTATTTTTTTTATTAGGGGGCGAACGAAGGAGATTAAAGTCACCCCCGATAAGGAGCGGAAGCGTGCAAGAATCAATTTTCTCTGAAATTTCATCGAGGAAAAGAGGGGAGAGGAAATGGTCAGCTGGGTCGTAAACCACCATGACCTTCCACAAGAGGTTGAGGTGCCTATGTGAGGTGACCATACTAGCCTAGAAAATGCCCTGATCAAAAGCCACAAAATCAAAAACATCTAACTTGGCTCCAATCAGAATTCCACCCGAGTGCCCAGAGGTAGGCAACCATTTCCAAGTAAAGCGATCGGCCCCAGCGATCGAAGACAACTCACTATGCAAGAAAGAATCCTTAAACGTCTCAATTAAACCAACTAGGTCAATGTTCTCGTCTCTAATGTATTCCTTGATCTGATCTCGACGCCCCCTAGCACCGAAACCACATACGTTCCAAAACATCGCTCTCAATTAAAGGACAGATCTTGATACGGAGGCTCGACCTACACAGGGCCACTCAGATTTTAGCACGTTTATTCCCGCCCCATTTAGAAACCTTGGATGAAGGCTAGACATTGCCAACCTCATCATCCAATGTAAGGGAAGCTCCTAGCTCGGCACCCGCCATCACGGCCTTAGCGGATGCCACAGCCTCTGCAGCCTTAGCCAAGGCAGCCTGAGCAATCTCATTCGCACGAATCACAGACAAAAGTGAAGAAGGAGAGCCAACACTCAAGTCAAAGTTAATCCCGGAATCGGACAAGACAGTAACTAGATGACTATCATGCAAGTCAGGCAGAACTAACCGAACAGGCGAGGGGGCAACCGAGGTACCTATCGAGGTGGAGTCCTTAGCAGCCGCCCTGCGGGCCGCCTTCTCAGCCATGGGGACGCCATCGTCCTTGACACGCCTACTCTTGCGGGTCGTAGAGATCGGGGAGCGAGTGGGCATGGAGTGCACGGACGGGGGAGTGGAAGCCCCAACCGAGGCCCCAGCAGCAGCACCACGGAGGTCAGAGTCCAGACGTCTGCAGAGCCTAGCCACAGAGTGCTTAGAACCCGAAACGCCCCTGCTCCTAGCTGAGAACTTCTTGACTGAGGATTTCTTCTTGGTCGTCGGGCCCGAGACCTCCGGGGCCAGAGATTGTGGGACATCCATGATACCAGAGAGAGGTGGCGAGACAGGGCGGTTTGGCTTCTTAGAGCACACAGCAGAGAACGGGGTCCCCAAGCCATCCACAGTCGGGACAGGGTGAGTTACCGGAGCATCCGAGGGGCCCAGGGCACTCCCGGCCCCATGCCTAGGTCTAGAAGTAGCAGCAACATCTTTACCGGCCGAACTACTAGAGGGAGCATTGGATTTGAAGAAGTCTTGCATTTCCAAACCCATCTCGTTCCATTCCGAGGGAGTGAACTTGGCCCCCGAGTCCGTACCCGCATTGTTGCCGTCTTGACCATGGCTATCATCAGTGCGCGGGGCAGGCGGCGGCGGTGGCGGAGGATCCGCCTGAGCAGCATGGCCCTCAACACGAACGTGGATCCGGAAGGAGCTGGAGGAGGGAAAGACGTCCACCGCACCAAGCAGCCGCGCGGGGTCAAGGTACCAAACACTCATGCGCACAGGGCCAAGGCGATCCGGCGAGGACTCATCCACCTCGATGGGTTTCCCAATTAGCTCACCAAAGGCCATCAGAAAGGAGGAGGATCAAAGACCAACAGGCAGATCGTCCAGCAAGACCCATACTTCAGAGAGAGAGACAGAGGAGTCCCCCTGCAGCAGCCGCCTTAAAAGAAATCACCACTTGGTTGATAGGGGGGATGAAGCTAGTACATGCAGCCACCATCTTCAGGCTCTCCTTGGAGGGGAAGACCACAGCGAATTTAGAGGCCGATACCTACTGGACCTGCCAGTCCCAGCCTTCCAGCCCCCACTCCTTGAGCTCATCCAGAAGCACATCAGCAGAGATCTCGTGGGATTAGACGGTGATGACTGCCAGATTAGAGAGGGCGCGGGCCACCGCGGCCAGGGTAACGTCTCCATCAAGAGCGAAGAAGGAACAGCCGGGAAGGCCTTACCCGAACTGCTTGAAAGAAGGAGGTTTGGAGCGATTTTTACAGTCAATAGAGAGGTTGCCATCAGTGCGGCGGATCAAGCAGAACGGTGGAAACTCACACTTGGATTGGAAGTGGCTAGGGTGGTGACACGCGAATAAGGTAAGGGTGGGGGACGGGCCCGAGGATGGGGGAGTGAATCTCGAGGGGAGGGGGAGGGGGAGGGAGGATGCCATCACCGACCGCAGCAGCAGACGACCCGAGGTCCGACGGAATGAACTGGCAAGACTTGTTGGGGAAGGACGGCCCGAAACCCGAGCGCTGGTACTGGCGGCCACCAATCCAGGCACACCG
Source organism: Thinopyrum elongatum (assembly GCA_011799875.1). Lineage (NCBI taxonomy): Eukaryota > Viridiplantae > Streptophyta > Magnoliopsida > Poales > Poaceae > Thinopyrum > Thinopyrum elongatum. The sequence continues at coordinate 283,363,268 of CM022303.1, forward strand.
GCGCCGTCGTCGTATGGCCTACCACCAAAGCCAGCACCAGGGACCAAAGGATGAGCCACAAGACACGGGGGACCACAGATCCGCGACCGCCACCAGCAAGAGGGCAGGGAGCTGCCACAGCCACAGTCGACGCCGCCCGCTCCCATAGATCTAGCGCCGGCGACCCCAGCCCGAGGATTGGTTGCCCGCGGGCGCCTGAGCAGAAGCAGCAGCAGCCTCCACTGCCACTGCCGCCACCTCACGCTCGTGCTCCTCCCTTTGCAGCCATGTTGGGCCCGCGGCCCAAGCCTCACAGTCACGAGCCACTTGGTCGCGCGCGACGCGCTCGGCTCTAGCTTTGCCCGGAGCGCAGCCTCATACTCGAGGTCAGAGGCGGCCTCCTGGCCCTCACGGCGGCGCTTAGCACCCGACGCCGCCTCACTGGACGAACCCTTGATTTGTCCATGGAGTCCACCTCCAGAAAGGAGAGGAGAAGGGGAGGGGGAGGTTTGGATCTGAGCAGACGGGGGATGGGGAATGGGTAGCGGCGCACATCGTGATTGGCAGCAGGAAACCCTAGATGGGGGTCGCGGCACCCCTTGGGCACCCATATAAAGCCAGAGCGACACGGGCCACCAGGCTGAGAGGGGACACGGGAAGCACAGGCCAGAGCAGCAGAGCAGGCCCAGGCCCAGGCACATGCCCCAGGAGCGGGGGAAACTCGGCCCACGAAGACATGCCTAGACCCGAGGCAGTCGGGAGATCCCCCAACAGGCCCAAATCACCAGAGGCCCGGCCCAACACCACCAGCAGGGCAGCCGCAGCCAGTAGGGTTTTGCCCCCAACCAACCCTAGCTCCGCCGCCGGCAGGCCACCACCTGCCGACGGTGAGCACGCGGGAGAGCCAGGAGAGGACGCCGGCGACAGCGGGGTAAGATCAGAGCCCGGGGACGACAGGGCAGGGCCCAGCACCCCGGCCGCAGGAGAGGGAAGCACAAACTTACCAGATCGGTGGTCTCGACACCGCACACAGGTCCAACCCGCCTCCAGATCTGATGAAACCACGGCGCGACCACGCCCGCCCGACGCGAATTTCCGGGGCTTCCCAACCGCTGGCGCGGGGAGCGCCCGACGGGACACCACAGGCGCGACCACGGCCAGATCAGACTCGTCGAGGGCCCAGAACCGATTGGAAGGGCGCCCGGCCAGCAACGGGAGCGGCACGGCCGTGGGAGAAAGGGAGGGGCGTCAACAGACCCAAGGAACCTCTAGGAGGTGAGGGAAGGTGAGGGGGAGGAGCACGACGCCGGCCGCCGCCGAGGGGAGCAACGCAAGCGGGGAGGGGAGGGAGGAGAGGAGCGTCATCGCCCGGTAACTAGCACATGAACTATAGGGAGGAGAGGAGCCCCATCGCCCGGTCACGAGTAGTCTACATATCGTAGATTAGATATATTAACACGGACCGAAAAATCATGAAGGCTTCCCCTAAAAAAACATAGACCGAAAAAATTAAATAAAAATCTAACCCGTAAAAAGGGTGCCCCGCGGCTCGAACATGTGGCCTCGTGGTCACCCTTAACTAAGCTAACCATCAGTCAACATAACATGTCCAGAAGGGATAAACATTTTTCATGTTGTTATTTCTTCTTGTTATATATAAGAAAACAACTTATATTCTGGTGCTTGTGACATTTAAAAAAATAATGCGTTAAGAAAAAAGATGCATGACATTTTAAAAAATGTTTAAACATTGTAAAAGAATATTTGTGTAATTAGAAAAACATACGTTTCAGTTTAGAAATGTTCACACATTTCAAAAAATGGTCGTGACAATTTTAAAAATGGTTATGCAATGTACAAAAAATTTCACCAGGTTTAATTTTTTTTCATGACATCCGAATATTATTTAGCACGTATTTCAAAAACTTCCAAAAACATGTATTTGAAAAAATCTTAATCATCTATTTAAAAACTAAACGCATTATTTTAACGCATCTTTTTTATTTAAAGAAAATGCGTTAAGAAAAAGACATTAAAACTTATATTTAAAAAAATGTTAATCATGTATTTGGAAAATGTTAAGCATGTATTCGAAAAAATGCGAAACATGTAATATTTTTTCAACGAATATTAATCATGCTAAAAATGTTTCTTATGTATACAAAAATATTAATCATGTATTGAAAAAATGCTAATCATGTAATATTGCAAGTTAAACTACATCTCGAGGGATGTTTCGCTATGTCAAAGAAAAACCTTTAGAAAAATAAATCTATAGATATTGTTTTGGGTAGACATGCAGAACTGACAAGATAAAAATGTTGTTTATCCTCTTATATCATCATTAAAATTTTCACCTTAATTTGTACAGTCTGCCCTTTTTTTTTGCGGGTAAAGGGATATAAATTAGTTGTGCATATCAAACGTCAACAAATCGTTTGGCTGGCTATCCTTACGCTGCATGTAGAAGCAGGTCGTTGGTTCAAACCTTCCCAGCACTATAATTCTTATTTTATTTGAGGGGCTTGTTCTAGTGCGCGTCAGCCTCTGGTTAGCATTTTTTACGGGGATTCTACGCAAATAAAAAACTGCAAGGGTGTTTTCTGCAGGAAAATTCAACACGCGCCCAGCACCCAACACCTACCAGTCACTGATAGTGGGCCCCTGCCACATTGGCTTGCCACGCATGCATTGGATATGGCCGGATACGGTAGAATGCAATCGTATTTGCATGTTCATGCAAGTTTAATGACCAGAAACACGTATTTTATAAGTTTGTGCATCAAATTGACCGTCGTGTGCAAGTTCTATGACTTCCGTTGTATTTTATCTCTTTTTTATTTTGAATTCAAATTTCTTTTAATTTACTAAGGTATAGGGGCACCCATGAGTTGTCACACCTTTTTCTTACCACTAGCGTGTTGGCGGATGCTCAAATTATCCCTAATAAACAGCTTGTTACGGTACAATAATAACCACAGAAAAATATGGATAATGGGGAAATAGAAAAATATATGTGCAACGTTGCTCTTCGTTTATTCTGTTTTGTTCAGGTTATGTATAGCTATTTCGTTAACCTGTTAATTAAAAAAGAAACGAAAAAAAAGAATGGCAGTTTCAGATTCATCACAAAAACAAACAAGTGTTTACCATTAGAGACGGGCCTTTCAACACCGGGTGCCCCTACACCCTCATAAACAGTAAATTCAAAAAATATATATATTTTTTGATCATGTTTAATGTCTTGAAGTTTCAGTTCTTTTTTATTTTGTTTTGAATTTACTGTTCATGAAGTATTGGGGCATCCGGAAGCTATCGTACCTTTCTCTTACCACTAATGCTGCCAGTCTTGCCTCCTTCCCAAGAAAAGCTTAGGGTTCCTCTGTCTCCCATCGGCGCCGGCACCGGTCCGCCTCGTCTCCTGTGGCCTTAGGGCCATGGCGGCACGGTGGATCCCGGCCCTTGCCGGCGGGAGGGCTCTGTTTTTAGATGCTTCTTCAAGTTTTGTTAGGGTTTGTGTCCTGCTCACGAAGACGAGGCGGCGGCGGCTCTCTGAAGATGGAATAAGGTTCTCTCCGTCTAGTCCCTGTTCCGATGGTGTGTCTAGCATCATCGGTGGGCGTGTGGAGATGTGTCTCCGGCGGATATGTCCATGGTGGATTTGCTCGGATCTGGTCGTAGTTTGTCTATGTTTGTGTTTCTTCAGGTTGGATCCTTTCGATCTACGCTACTCTTCATCGGTGGCGGTTGCTGTTCTGCTGCGCTGGTCCTATGGGGCCTTAGCACGATGACTTCCCGACTGTCTACTACAACAAGTTTTGTCCGGTTCCGGCGAGAGAGGGACGATGATGGCGGCGCGCCTTCGGCTCGCTTCAGTTCTTGTAGTCGTCGCTAGGTGGTCTACGAACCTGGATGTAATTTTTCTTATTTCTGGTGTTCTTATATTGCCATGATTGAAGATGAATAGATTAGAAGTTTTCTCGCGAAAAAAAAATAGTAAACAACTTGTTGCACCCGTAAAAAAACAGCCTGTTGCAGTATAGTAATAACCACAGAAAAATATGAATTATGGGGAAACAGTTATTTCGTTAACCTTTTAATTCGGAAAAAGGAAAGAGTTCACAAAAATTTCCGTCGCCGGGACTTGAACCAGGGTCTCTCGGGTGAGAGCCGAGTATCCTAACCACATCGATGGGCGTGTGGAGATGTGTCTCCGGCGGATCTGTCCATGGTGGATTTGCTCGGATCTGGTCGTAGTTCGTCTATGTTTGTGTTTCTTCAGGTTGGATCCTTTCGATCTACGGTACTCTTCATCGGCGGCGGTTGCTGTTCTGCTGCGCTGGTCCTATGGAGCCTTAGCATGACGACTTCCCGACTGTCTACTACAACAAGTTTTGTCCGGTTCCGGTGAGAGAGGGACGACGACGGCGGCGCGCCTTCGGCTCGCTTCAGTTCTTGTAGTCGTCGCTAGGTGGTCTACGAACCTGGATGTAATTTTTATTATTTCTGGTGTTCGTTGTATTGCCATAATTGAAGATGAATAGATTAGAAGTTTTCTCACGAAAAAAAATAGTAAACAACTTGTTGCACCCGTAAAAAAAACAGCCTGTTGCAGTACAGTAATAACCACAGAAAAATATGAATTATGGGGAAACAGTTATTTCGTTAACCTTTTAATTCGGAAAAAGGAAAGAGTTCACAAAAATTTCCATCGCCGGGACTTGAACCAGGGTCTCTCGGGTGAGAGCCGAGTATCCTAACAGCATAGACTACGGCGGATTTATGTCAGCTCCAGGATTAAGTTCTTGTTAACTGAACATATCAGTACACACGTATGGCCTCCGCGTCCATGCAACGCAAGAGAAAGATATCTATCTAGTCGAATGGTTCTACGTGTTGAAAGTTGGCATGCACCAAAAGTGCTTGCGACTGGATAGTGGATACATGGTGTGATCGGTACGGGAATGGCCTTAAACTCCTGTTGTAAGTTTTTGAGATGATGTCTGGCCTCAAGGTTAATTTTCACAAAAGCGAGATCTTAACCGTTGGGGGGGATGCCCAGATTACTAAGGCTTATGCTGATCTATTCAATTATGATATAGGTCAATTCCCTCTTAAATATCTGGGCATGCCGGTGAGTTACACGGCTCTTAGAAATTCTGACTGGGATTTCATAGTAGATAAGTATCTCCTTAGATTCGATGCTTGGGTTGGTAATGCTGCTTCTATGGGAGGGAGACACACCCTTCTAGACTCGGTAGTTACACAACTCTCTCTGTACCACATGTCTATGTGGTTGATGAACAAAACTTTTGTGGAAAAGTTGGATAAACACAGAAGGAGATTTTTCTGGCAGGGGTGTAATAAGAAACGGAGATATCACTTGATCAGATGGAATAGGATCTGTAGATCTAAGGAGAAAGGGGGGCTCGGCATTAAAGACTTACGCAAACAAAATATTAGTCTGATGCTTAAGTGGTGGTGGAAGCTAGACACCCAGAAAGGAATCTGGCAAGATATTGTTCGGGCTAGGTATCTTCGTAACCAAACTGTTGCGACTGTGGGTCCTCGTTTCTCTGATTCACCTTGTTGGAAAAACTTGTTGAAAATCAAAAACCTGTACATGATAGGCAGGAAGATTCACGTGGGGACAGGCAATCTGACCAGGTTATGGAAAGATTCTATCAATGGGTTAATTCCTTTCCAGGAACAATTCCCATGCCTGTTTGATATTTGTGTTGATCAAGATTGTACCCTGGATAAGCTAAACTCCATAACTTGTTCTAGTTTCTTTCGCAGAAGATTGAACGCTGGCCTGACGGAACAGTGGTCTAATCTTCGAGGTCAGGTTCGCAATTTGAACCTGTCGGATGCCCTGACTCGGTGTACTGGAACCTGAACAAATCTCGCAAATACACTACTAAATCCATGTATAAATGGCTCGAAAAACCCCTTAGTGGGTGCAACTATAGGTGGATTTGGAAAGCCAAAATCCCTCTCAAGATCCAAATTTTTCTTTGGCAACTTTCACAAGATGCTGTTCTAACTAGGCAGGTGATGCGGCATCGAAAGTGGCCTGGGAATCCTGTGTGTTCCTTCTGCCAACAAATTGAAACTTCCCAGCATTTGTTCTTTGAATGTCCTGTTGCCAGAGTGGTTTGGAGATCTATTGGAGTAACTCTGGGTACTGATCTTTGCCCCAAGAACTGCTGGCAGTTCTTTGTTTGGTGCTACTCTTTTATTCCTGGATATGAGCACTTCTATACTGTGGCTTTGGGCGCAGTTACTTGGTCTATCTGGCTGGCACGGAACAGTGCTACCTTTGAGAAGAGGATGATTAAATCTCCTTTCGAGATTGTTTTTACGGTGGTTTCCTTTCTTCTTTATTGGGCAGGGCTTCAGGTGGGAGACGACGTCAAGCAGCTTCGAGCAGGGGCGGAGATGATTCGCGACGGGACGATGATGCTGATGCGAGCCTGTGATGCGACTATCAAGATTGGAGACTGAACAAAAAGCACAGCAGATCCTCCCCCAGCGCCCCATGCTTTTGCTGTTCCTCTTATGCCTGCTCGACTGATAGATGACTGCTATTCGAGCTACGGCTCCTGGTGTTTTGCTGTCTTACAAACTTGTGGTTTTTTTGCTGTCAGTTGTAATAGGTCTAGATGAATGGTGCTACTAGGTTTTCGCCCCATAGCGCCCGTTTCGACGGCGGGCGGGTGCCGTGGGTTTCCTAGTAGTGCGTTGAACTCGCTCTCCCCTTCTCCCTGTTCTTAGACTCATCTATGTTTCGGACTGTTGTATTTCCGTTCTAAGTAATGAAAAGGGGGTTAGCCCGGTTCAAAAAAAAAATCACTCCGTGACTTTATCACGTCGCCAATGATACTAATCTTGGCCGCATCTCAACTACTCACCTCCACCGGAAAAATATACTCGTGTGCACGAGACCTTAAAATGTGATGCTGACCATCAAATCTTTTGCACCATTGTTGCCTTTTTCATAATAAATGTAATGACGGCAGCAGTAGTACTATTTTAGATACGGGTTGTAGTAACTCCGCGCAACTTCAGTGCATGCTGGTTGTTTGTTCCTGTCTACTTTGGTTTGGTCACCCCCATTATATGCCTTTTGAAACCAAAATTAGGGGTCTCTTACCTTTATTAGTTTTTTTCCTTTTTCAAAGACATATTATGGGCAGTTAATATATGTATATATAACTTTTCAGTTGTATATGTGCAAACCATTTTATGCATAGGTATAGTAGTACATGCGACGATGTGAAACTGAAATAATTGAAGCAAGTTTCTATTGGGGAAGTATCTTAATATGGTCCAAAACATGAGAAAAGAAAGGGAGAAAACTTAGGAAATGCAGAAAATGTGTTTTGAAGTGAACCCCCTAAAAGCTCAAATTCCTTTGTTTCTTTAAGGCTTTGGTGATAGATGCTACACTGTTGAAGTATCCATGTATAAACATGTTTTATTCCATCACACATATGCATAATAATTATGGACTTGTATGCATGATTAAGATTCCACCCATAAAATCATCGATTCACATTCAGGGCATGTTTGCTTAGCAAGATAGGAAAATGGGAATGCCATATTGCACACTAGATGAACAAATAGAAGTTAGATTTCTGGTACCGATAATGTATGAATCTTTCCCAAAAGTTGGATTTGATGAAGGTTTTCCTTTGAATTAGTCGTCCTAAGGACTACAAAGCAATCATTAAGGCAAAAAAAACTCATACGATTGCTATCCTAAAATTAAACAATTCACATAGGGAAAATTCCTAAGGACTAGAATCCTCAAAAAATCCCTTAAAATTTCTTTGAATCAAGAAGACTGGCCACTCTATCAGCTCTCTCACAAACCCATGATTTCTACTCCATCTTCCTTGGCACGGCCCAAAATTTAAACATTAGAACTTCAAATTTTCGCGCCTTCTAGCGTTTTCGCGCCTTTTCTTGTTTCTCGCTTCCTTTCTTTCCTCTAATGATTTACGCTATGAAATCCGCTTGATCACGAAAGATGTTTTATGCAGTTGCCAGTTCATCACAACACTTCCATCACAGATACACATAACACAGTTCCCTTCTTGGGATCTGTTTAATTAATGTACATCTTAATTATACACTTACGCAACAAGAACACACACATGACCAGATCACTCTAGTCTCTTGATACCTGTATACCCATGGCTACTTGTTGTGCTTGGCCCTAGTAATCTAGGGCAACACGCCATGCTTATGGATAAAAGCTACATATATATAGAAGGTATAGCAAGACAGGCAGCTAGCCCTAGCCACCATGCATAGATCGATTAGTCGTCCTCGCCCTGCCTATTATAGGCCAACCATGTCTGCGAAGGTTTCAAAGTCTATGGAGAGCAGGGGGGTGTCTGCAGCCACATTGTCATCCATGTTGATGTAATTCTCGTTGTTGTTACCATGGTCAATAGCAGTTGTGACACCGGTGTTATTAGTTGCACTACCTGCGCCGGCGACGGCCACCATGGCCACATCAGCGAGGGGTTCAATAGTTGCTGGCACAGGCATGGGCATGGGCACGTTTGACCGAGCGGCGGGGTCGTAGAGAGCAATGGTGTGCCTCTCGGCGATGGCCTTGATATTGGCGGGCGTGAGGCTGCCGCGCCGGTGCTCGGGGACGTAGGGGCGCGGCACGGTGGGGAAGTTGAACTCGCGCGGTGGGGTGTCTCCGTAGTAACAGAAGAGCGCGACGTCGTAGGCGAGCGCCGCCTGTTCGGGGTACCGGAATGTACCAATCCACAGCCTATCACGGGTGCGGGGCACGCGGATCTCCGCCGCCCACCGGCCCCAGTGCCGCTGCCGCACGCCCATAAGCCCCAGGTTCTTGCGAGGTGCCGACGACTTCGAGCTCGCACCGCGGCGGCGGTGGGTGCGGTGGCCAGCTTCCTCCCTCCTCATCGCCCCAGTGTTGGCCTCCATGCACGAGGGCCTGCAAGGAAAAACACTTGTGCGCGGTGAGGAAGGACGAAGAGAGAACGCTGGTGGAGTATGGTGTGCACAAGGGACCGGGCAGTACGTACGGCTTTAAAGTGTAGCAACCACGCCGAAGAGGGGACACTTGGCCGCATGCATGCACCAGCACTACTCATCATTTATGACAGGATACTCATTCTAGATGTGCATCCACCTTGGCAAGGTTTCACTTACGCCTGCCTAATCTTGGCTGCATCTCAACTACTCACCTCCACCGAAAAATGTACAAAACCTTTTTAGACATCAACTGGCTGGATTTCCTCGTGTGCACGAGACCTTAAAATGTGATGCTGGCCATCAAACCTTTTGCAGCGTTCTTGCCTTTTTCTCATAATAAATGTAATGATATACTCTACTGATGTTTTGGATGCTAGGCTAATGCGCCCGCGCTCGCGGCCGCGCGCGGTTTCCGACCAAGCGAGAGCATACATAAGTGTTTATTTCCTTCTCTACGTGCACGTGATTTCCTTCTGCATGCAACATCCATCCATGAAATCCAGATACCTCCTTTTTTTTAATCCAGATATTATACCTCTGCATGCAACATCCGTTCCATATCTTGAAATCACTGGGGAGCACAGTTTAATCAGGGGGAGAGAGATTAATTAGCGGGCCCCACAGATAAAATCAAGGGGTGGGTATTAATTAGTGGGCCCGACAGTTAAAATCAGGTGGTGGGTGAAATTAATTACCGATGGGCCCGGTGAAATTAATTACCGAACTCCAGAATTAAATTCAAGGTGGGGAGACATTTTGGGGTGTGCCCCTCCGGAAACCGAGCGTTGCCACGGCCGCTCGTAAGGGAGTCGTTTCGCTATTTTAGATACGGGATGTAGTAACTCCGCACAACTTCAGTACGTGTTGGTTGTTTGTTCCTGTCTACTTTGGTTTGGTCATCCCCATTACATGCCTTTTGAAAACAAAATTATGGATCTCTTACTTTTATTAGTTTTTTCCTTTTTCGAAGACATATTACGGGCAGTTAATATATAACTTTTCAGTTTGTATGCACGCAAACCATTTTATGCCAAGGTAGTACATGGGATGATGTGAAACTGAAATAGTTGAAGCAAATTTCCTGATTAGGTTATGGAAGCATCTTAATATGGTCCAAAGCATGAGAATGAAATGGGAGAAAACTTTGGAAATGCAGAAAATATGTTTTGAAGTGAACCCCCTGAAAAGCTCAAATTCCTTTGTTTGCTCACGGCTTTGGTGATAGATGCTACACTGTTGTAGTATCCATGTATAAACCTGTTTTATTCCATCACACATGCATTGTAATTATTGGACGTGTATGCATGATCGAGATTACAACCAGAAAATCGTTGATACATATTCAGGGCATGTTTGATTAGCAAGATAGGAAAATGACAATGCCACATTGCACACTAGATGAACAAAAGGATGTTAGATTTCTGGTACCAAAAACGTATGAATCTTTCCCAAAGATTGGATTTGATGAAGATTTTCCTTTAAAGTGTACTACAAAGCAATCAATGAGGTAAAAAAACTCATATCGATTGCTATGCTAAAATTAAATAATTCGCATAGGGAAATTTCCTAAGGACTATAATCCTCCAAAAATCTCTTAAAAATTCTTTGAATCAAAAAGCCTGGCCCTCGATCAGCTCTCTCACAAACCCATGATTTCTACTGCATCTTCCTTGCCACGGCCCAAAATTTGAAACACTAGAACTTCAAAAATTTCACGCCTTCGAGCGTTTTTGTGCCTTTTCTTGTTTCTTTCTTCCTTTATTTCCTCTAACGATTTACGCTATGAAATCCGCTTAATCACAAAAGATGTTTTATGCAATTGCCAATTCATCACAACACTTCCATCGCAAAGACACATAACACAGTTCCCTTCTCAAGAACTTATTAATTAATATACAACTTAATTATACAGTTACGCAACAAGAACACACATGACCAGATCACTCTAGTCTTCTTGATACCTGTATACCCATGGCTACTTGTTGTGCTTTGCTCTAGTAATCTAGGGCAGCACGCCATGCTTATACATAAAAGCTACATATATAGAAGGTAAAGCTAGGCAGCTAGCCCTAGCCACCATGGATATATCGATTATTAGTCGTCCTCGCCCTTGCCCTCGCCCTGCCTAATATAGGTCAACCATGTCCGCGAAGTCGTCGATTCCCATGGAGAGCAGGGGGTCGTCTTCAGCCACATTGTTATCCATGTTGATGTAATTCTCGCTATTGTTACAATGGTCAGGAGCAGCGGTGACACTAGTGTTATTAGTTGCACTACCTGCGCCGGTGGCGGCCACCATGGCCACATCAGCGAGGGGTTCAATAGCTGCTGGCACGGGCATGGGCAAGGGCACGTTCGACCGAGTGAAGAGGCGGTAGAGATCGAGGGCGTGCCTCTCGGCGATGGCCTTGATATTGGGGAGCATGAGGCTGCCGCGGCGGTACTCGAGGACGTAGGGCCGCGGTGCGCCGGGGAAGTTGAACTCGCGCGGTGGGGTGTCTCCGTAGAAGCAGAAGAGCGCGACGTCGTAGGCGAGCGCCGCCTGCTCGGGGTACTGGAATGTGCCAACCCACAGCCTGGCGCGGGTGCGGGGCACGCGGATCTCCGCCGCCCACCGACCCCAGTGTCGCTGGCGCACGCCCAGAAGCCTCAAGTTCTTCCGAGGCGCCGACGACTTCGAGCTCGCACCACGGCGGCGGTGGGCGCGACTACCGGCTTCCTCCGTCCTCATCGTCCCAGTGTTCGCCTCCATGCACAAGCCCCTACAAGGAAAAACACTCGTGCGCGGTGAGGAACAAGGACGAAGAGAGAACGCCGGTGGCGTGTGGTGCATAGGGGACCGGGCAGGGTCAAAATCACTGGTCTGACCTTGTCAGCAATCTTTGTCACAAAATGAACTCGACATGAAAGTATTTCACTATCTGACCCTTTTAGCAACGCCACAGCCCGTCGAGCTGTCTCGCGTTTCTGCTCCACATAAAAACGCCAAAGTAGTTGGCGTTGCTACCCAGACCGAAACGGCATGACCTTTGGCGTTTCTAGCTGAAACTCTGCCTTGCTACGACCTCGTTTTGCTTGGTGGATTTTCGACTAGGCCACAGTCTACAGGAGAGGGGAGTCGAGTTGTGCTCCCATGTGATGTGATTGAGCATCAGGCGTGCATGCATGGTGCAGAGCGACGGACTCGGTCGTGCCAAAATAACTCCAACTAACAGACGAACGCCGGCATCAGATCGCCTAGCTAGCTAGCTGGCTGGCTCATGTGTAGGCTTTCTTTGTCTTCTTTGTTTGATTTGCATGCATGGGGCTTAAGATATTAATCAAACAAAGAGTACTATTAGCATGCCCGAGCTCTTAAAAAATCATAATTGAGCAAAATTAAATTCTAAATGGCAAGCAATGTATTTTAATTATTCTTAGTAACACATGGGTGTTACATCCTCCTCTCCTTATAAAAATTTCCTTCTCGAAATTTAATTACCAGTTGATAAAAAATGGAGATTTTTTTTATGAAGTTCGTCTTCTTTTTCCCATGTCGCCTCGTCCTCTCCGTCGCACGCATGCATGATTATCACGTACTACTCCTCGCCAACCGTACGGGCTGTTAGCTCAAAAAAAAAAACCGTACGGGTTGTTGCTTCCATCGGTGGCACCTCAGCTCGCTTGTGTCTCCGGAAAACGACTTTGCATAAATACACTCAATTAATTGACCCTTTCTCTCCCAGGCCTCTCTGGAGCATTATTTCGTCCTCATTTTATATTTCATCCGATGGCGCAGCTGTCCGTTCGCACGCACTAGCGTGTCTCTGAGTATGTATACATACTCGTCCAAGTTGTATCGTGCGCAATCCGCGTAGTACTACTAGTACGCAGCATTGCTGTCGAAGTTATTCTGAGTTAATAATTCGAGCCATTATTTGTAATGCTAATGCAAAGTTGTGCATCCGTACCACTAGTCTACTACTCCTACAACACGTAAACAAATGAAATTAGCATCACATGAGCCAGCCAGCTACCTAGCTAGGCGGTCTGATGAGTTGGAGTTATTTTGGCACGACCGAGTCCGTCGCTCTGCACCATGCCTGCACGCCTGATGCTCACTCATATCACATGGGAGCACAGCTCGACTCCCCCCTCCTGTAGACTGTGGCCTAGTCGAAAATCCACTAAACAAAACGAGGTCGTAGCAAGGCAGAGTTTCAGCTAGAAACGCCAAAGGTCATGGCGTTTCGGCCTGGGCAGCAACGCTAGCTACTTTGGCGTTTTCATGTGGAGCAGAAACGCAAGATAGCTCGGCGTTTGAATGTGAAGCTGAAACATGAGCTATCTCGGCGTTTCTATGTGGAGAAGAAACGTCACGGGCTGTGGCGTTGCTAAAAGGGTCAGATCGTGAAATACTTTCATATCGAGTTCACTTTGTGGCAGAGATTCCTGACAAGGTCAGAACAGTGATTTCGGCCACCGGGCAGTACGTATGGCTTTAAAGTGTAGCGACGGCACCGAAGAGGGGACACATGGCCGCATGCATGCACCAGCACTACTCATCATTTATGACGGGGATATGCCTTCCAGATGTGCATCGACCTTGGCCAGGTATCACTTACGCCCACCTAAATCCAATTATTAATGAAGCTAATCCATATTTGTCTCTTTCCTCCCAAAAAATCCATATTTGTCTATGAACATTTATAGAGAAAATTACATATTGCATACCCTACCTATACGAAAAGTGTGGGTCGGTCCCCAACTTTAAAATTGAAATATCAAATCCAAACCTTTCAAACCAGATATATTTGGTCCCTCTACTCACCCCAAGTGGTATGGATGCTAACGTGACCTAGATTTCGTCAATGAGGCGTCCCCCTCGCCGCCTTCCCCCACCACCATGAGCGCGCACGCTATGGACGAGCCCCGATGAACCATCCCGCGGGTGTTGGTTTGGCTGCATCTGGGGTGGACAACACTAATGCACATATGGATTGAGAGGCTAGAGCTGGTCATAGTTGTGTACTAAACCAGTGGAACGAGGGTTTTGCGTTACATGCACAAGAGCCCAACAACAAGGCAAATAACGTTCGAATGAAAGCATGTCGTCATCGTCGCGTGCATGTCGCCACTATTTTGTTGTTATCGCAATGCCCAACAACCGCTTGTCTAGACCGGAATGATGCAACCTCCACTCTGATCATTCTTTCCCCTCCTTGCATCCCTGCACAAGCTCTCCCTTGTCACCCAGGCCTCATTGCGCATCCATGCATCTTTCACATCCTTTAATGTTAAGGATGGCCCCTTTATCCCACCCAGCTTCGTCTATGCCTTTTTGGCCTTTTCCCCTCAAGCGTCACCCCATCATTTCTCCATGAGCCATTCCACCGGCATTGGTTTGGCAGCATCCGGGGTGGATAGCACTCATGCACGTACGGATCAAGAGGCTAGAGTTGTCTTAGTTGTGTACTAAACCAGCGGGACGAGGGTTTTGCGTTACATGGTCAAGAGCCCAACAAAAAGGCAACTAACGTCCGTATGAAAGCATGTTGTCATATCCACAAGCGGTGCCCCATCATTTCTCGATGAACCATCCCACGGGCATTGGTTTGGCAGCATGTGGGGTGGACAATGCTCATGCACATATGGATCGAAAGGCCGGAGTTGTCTTAGTCGTGTACCAAACTAGTGGGATGAGGATTTTGCGTTACATGGTCAAGAGACCAACAAAAAGGCAACTACCGTCCGAACTAAAGAATGTCATCATCTCCACCTGCATGTCGTCGCTATTTTGTTGTTGTCACAATGCCCAACAACCGCTTCTCTAGGCCGGAACGATGCAACCTCCACTCTGGTCATTCTTTCCCCTCCTCGCATTCCTACACAAGCTCCCTCGTCACCCAAACCTCACTGCGCATCCATGAACTTTCCCCGTCCTTTAACATCAAGGATGACCCCTTTATCCCACCCAGCTTCATCTACGCATTCTTGGCCTTTTCCCTTGAAGTGTCAACCCATCATTTCCCACGCTTTTATTCCACCTTCTCCGTATAACTTGTTAAGATCGAGAGTGGCTCGTCGTCCTCTCAACGGGGACCATATCGGGCCAGGTTGTGCACCTACCTTCATATCATGGGAATTTCGTCAATATTTAGGCTAGGCTAGGAGACAACAGAGAAGGTGGTGGACGTAGTGTTAGAACCCATGAATGGACGGGGGGAGAGAGAGAGAGAGAGGGAGGGAGGGAGCGAGAGAGAGAGAGAGAGGGAGGGAGGGAGCATGAGAGAGAGAGAGAGAGAGAGAGATCCTTTATCCCACCTAGCTTCGTCTACACCTTTTTGGCCTTTTCCCCTCAAGCGGCACCCCATCATTTCTCGATGAGCCATTCTGCCGACATTGGTTTGGCAGCATTCGGGGTGGATAGCGCTCATGCACGTACGGATCGAGAGGCTAGAACTATCTTAGTTGTGTACCAAACCAGTGGAACAAGGGTTTTGCGTTACATGGTCAAGAGCCCAACAAAAAAGGGAACTAACGTCCGTATGAAAGCATGTCGTCATATCCACAAGCTCTAAACCATCATTTCTCGATGAACCATCCCAGTGGCACTGGTTTGGCAGCATGTGGGGTGGACAACGCTCATGCACGTGTGGATCGAAAAGATGGAGTTGTCTTAGTCGTGTACCAAACTAGTGGGATGAGGATTTTGCGTTACATGGTCAAGAGACCAAAAAAAAGGCAACTAACGTCCGAACGAAAGCATGTCGTCATCTCCACATGCATGTCGTCGCTATTTTGTTGTTGTCACAATGCTCAACAACCGCTTCTCTAGGACGGAACGATTCAACCTCCACTCTAGTCATTCTTTCTCCTCCTAGCATCCTTGCACAAGCTCCCTCGTCACCCAAACCTCACTGCGCATCCATACACCTTCCCCGTCCTTTAACGTCAAAGATGACCTCTTTATCCCACCCAACATCGTCTACGCATTCTTGGCCTTTTCCCTTGAAGTGCCAACCCATCATTTCCCACGCTTTTTTTCCACCTTCTCCGTATAGCTTGTTAAGATCGAGAGTGACTCACCTTCCTCTCAATGGGGACCATATCTGGCCCAGGTTGTGCACCTACCTTCATATCATGGGAATTTCATCAACATTTAGGCTAGGCTTGGAGACAACAGAGAAGGTGGTGGACGTAGTGTTAGAACCCATGAATTGATGGAGAGAGAAAGGGAGAGAGAGAGAGAGAGAGAGAGAGAGGGGAGAGAGAGGGGAGAGAGAGAGGGGAGAGAGAGAGAAAGAGAGAGAGGGGGAGGTAGGGAGCAAGAGAGAGAGAGAGAGAGAGAGAGACCCTTTATCCCACCCAGCTTCATCTACGCCTTTTTGGCCTTTTCCCCTCAAGCGTCATCCCAATATTTCTCGATGAGCCGTTCCGCCGGCATTGGTTTGGCAGCATCCAGGGTGGATAGCGCTCATGCACGTATGGATCGAGAGGCTAGAGATGTCTTAGTTGTGTACCAATCTAGTGGGATGAGGGTTTTGCGTTACATGGTCAAGAGCCCAACAAAAAAGGGAACTAACATCCGTATGAATGCATGTCGTCATATCCACAAGCGCTAAACCATCATTTCTCGATGAACCATCCCAACGGCACTGGTTTGGCAGCATGTGGGGTGGACAACGCTCATGCACATGTGGATCGAAAGGTTGGAGTTGTCTTAGTCGTGTACCAAACTAGCAGGGTGAAGATTTTGCGTTACATGGTCAAGAGACCAAAAAAAGGCAACTAACGTCCAAACAAAAGCATGTCGTCAGTCCCACATGCATGTCGTCACTATTTTGTTGTTGTCACAATGCCCAACAACTGCTTCTCTAGGCCGGAATGATGCAACCTCCAGTCTAGTCATTCTTTCTCCCCCTTGCATCCCTGCACAAGCTCCCTCGTCACCCAAACCTCACTGCGCATCCATACACCTTCCCCGTCCTTTAATGTCAAGGATGACCTCTTTATCCCACCCAACATCGTCTACGCATTCTTGGCCTTTTCCCTTGAAGTGCCAACCCATCATTTCCCACGCTTTTCTTCCACCTTCTCTGTATAGCTTGTTAAGATCGAGAGTGACTCACCTTCCTCTCAACGGGGACCATATCTGGCCCAGGTTGTGCACCTACCTTCATATCATGGGAATTTCATCAATATTTAGGCTAGGCTTGGAGACAAAGAAGGTGGTGGACGTAGTCTTAGAACCCATGAATTGACGGAGAGAGAGAGGAGAGAGAGAGATAGAGAGAGAGGGAGCGAGTGAGGGAGAGAGGGAGGGGAGAGAGAGAGAGAGACCCTTTATCCCACCCAGCTTCATCTACACCTTTTTGGCCTTTTCCACTCAAGCGTCACCCCAATATTTCTCGATGAGCCGTTCCGCCGGCATTGGTTTGGCAGCATCCGGGGTGGATAGCGCTCATGCACGTACGGATCGAGAGGCTAGAGCTATCTTAGTTGTGTACCAAACCAGTGGGATGAGGGTTTTGCGTTACATGGTCAAGAGCCCAACAAAAAGGCAACTAACATCCGTATGAAAGCATGTCGTCATATCCACAAGCGCTACCCCATCATTTCTCGATGAGCCATCCCACCGCCATTGGTTTGGCAGCATGTGGGGTGGACAATGCTCATGCACGTATGGATCGAAAGGCGGGAGCTGTCTTAGTCGTGTACCAAACTAGTGGGATGAGGATTTTGCATTACATGGTCAAGAGACCAACAAAAAGGTAACTAACATCCGAACGAAATCATGTCGTCACCTCCACATGCATGTTGTCGCTATTTTGTGGTTGTCACAATGCCCAACAACCACTTCTCTAGGCCGGAACGATGCAACCTGCACTCTGGTCATTCTTTCCCCTCCTCGCATCCCTGCACAAGCTCCCTCGTCACCCTGACCTCACTACGCATCCATGCACCTTCCCCGTCCTTTAACGCCAAGGATGACCCCTTTATCCCACCTAGCTTTGTCTACGCATTCTTGGCCTTTTCCCTTGAAGTGACAACCCATCATTTCCCACGCTTTTCTTCCACCTTCTCCGTATAGCTTGTTAAGATCGAGAGTGACTTGTCGTCCTCCCAACGCGGACCATATCGGGCCCAGGTTGTGCACCTACCTTCATATCATGGGAATTTCATCAATATTTAGGCTAGGCTAGAATACAACAGAGAAGGTGGTGGACGTAGTGTTAGAACCCATGAATGGACGGGGAGAGAGAGAGAGAGAGAGAGAGTTGGATTCTGGCACCCAATCAGGAAAAATGGGCCACGTTAGCACCAATACTTCTTCAGATGAGGAAGGTACTAAATGTGTCCGGTTTGGAAAGTGTATGGTTTGATTCAGTTTGAAGTCTGAGGGACTAAACCCGCACCTTCTTTATAGTTGGGACAAAAGTGTATATATCATCTGAAATTGATATGACACCACTACATTGAAGTCATCGAATATATTTCTATGTATATCGGAAAGAAGATATAGTTTGCAAACTGCCTATCATATATTTGTACATGCTGGCTAATTTTTTTTGAAGCTAAGAGGAAGACAAATCTCCACAAAAAGTAACAGATGGAAGATATGCGCACGCATGCAATGTTGTTCATTGTTAGCCCCGGATACTCTACATGAGTTTCAAACCTTAATTTATGGCTACTTTGGCATATATGTTTATTTTTTATCTGTAATTGAAACCTCATAAAATTATGCCTAGGAGTGTATCACTTTCTTCCCACCACAATGGCGATACTAAACTTCAACCGGTTAGTGATTATACTCATAGTGACATGTTGGCGTCCATGTTGTTAGCGTCGTTAGTGACATGGTATTTGTGTGGGCCGAATGTTTGAGGGATAAGGCTGAGGCCGTGGTCTTGGAAGCCAATGTACTGAAACAAGACCTTGCCAAATGTTTCTCACATGCTCAAACAAATTAAAATGTTTACGGTTGTGGAAGCCTGAAACAAGATGCGTTGTATGTGGGGACAACTACAATAGAAACAACCCTTGTGGTGAAAGGATAGAAAAATCAACTTGGATCATCAGATCGGAGATACATGGCATAGATGCAAGTTACAAAACTCACACCATAAAGTTTTAAAACTTACACCGACAAGTTTTAAAACTTATAGTGACGAGTTCCAAAACTTCAAAACTAATATGAGTCGTGTATCTTCAATCTGACGACCCAAGTTGATTTGTTCTATTCTTTCACCACAAGGTTTTTCTATTTTAGTTGTCTTGATTGCATGTTTACATAACACATTTGGCATTGATCTCAATTATACCTTAACACTAGGGAATAATGACTTATGTGTTGATCAATCGAGATGTCATGTGTGTTCAAAGGGTCAGTGGTTGATCTTTATTAAGAGAAAAATGAGTATAGAAATATATGAGGGGAAAACACAGAGATTATGTTTGAGAGGTTGTAGCAGTAGAAGAGAGGGCTGCAATCATGCTACCGATGAGCTACATATAGATACTTAAAGCTGATGAAGCAGCCGACAACCTTCAACGTTCTAAAGTCCTCTATGATGGCCCCCAAATCCCCCTCTACAGTGCTAGATGTGGCATTGAAGATCCTTGTGTTCCTCTCTTTCCAAATCCTCCATTGAACCAGAATGGCCATCGTGTCAAAGTCATTTATCTGTCTCTCATGGACTACCTTCCTAGCTGTTAGGCATCGTTCCTCAGTACGAAAAAAGTTGGTGCTCGGGGTGGGAAAGTCAACTCCAACCTAGTCACACACCTTGGCCCACACCTGCTGAGGGAACCTGCATTGAATAAACATGTGCGAGCAACACTCGGAGAGGGGAGGCACATCTGGCAGGTTGTCTAGTGTATCCACCCAAGAAACTGCAAGTTGTCTATAGTGAGGCATTTCCTATGAACATCGAGCCACATGAAGCTTTTGCAATGAGGTAGATTTGACTTCTATATAGCCTTAACATAGGTAAATTAGTGATTTGCCACAAAGAAAAAAAAGTGTATGCACTTTTGATAGAGAAGGTCATGTGAATTGAAGGTCTCCACACGACCGCATCATAAACACTCCATATCAGTGTAACATCCCCAGCATCACACTACAGTAATCCCTTATGATCAGTGCCAAGTCATCATCATTTGCATCATAATGGTCTCAGTGCTTAAGCACTTCCATCCAATTTCCTCTCTGAAAACAATTCAAAATTCAAGTGCAAAATAAAATTGCCCAAAGGTTGCTGGAAACATGTTCATCTCATAGCAAATATTCCATAACATTTATTTGTTAAGGAATACAACATCACTCCTTTGCAAAAATGGGCAGTAGCATTTAAAACAATGCTATTCCAGCAATTTTTATTGCTAATTCATTTATGAAAAATACATATGAATTCCTCTGGTCTCCAAAATATTTGTGGCACTGTCTATAATCACCAGGGATTTAATGGGACACCTCCCAAATTTTTCCTAAGTGAAATAGTTGCCCAAATAATTCCCTTTCTCTCTCTGTTAATCATTAAAAGCTAAAACAAGAAATAAGTAAAAAAGAAAAAGGGCCGCTGTTGGCTGGGCCTTAGTACACAGTGTGCAGGCCAGCCCAACAGAGCCGTTGTCGTCTCCCTCCTCCCTGTGTCAGTGCGCGCGCGCACCCGAGCTGGCGATGGGCAGCTGTTGGCCATCCCCCGGTGCCGCTGCCGCTGCGATGAGGAAAAGAGCACCTCCGTGGACCCCAGGGCGAACCCTAGCGCCCACTTTCCCCTCTCCCTCTCGCTCGCTCGATCTCTCTCCCGCGCCTGAAAGTCGCCGTCGCCTTTCGCCGTCGATCTCGTGGCCACCGTCGTCCCCGCGCCTCGCCAGCTCGTCCACAAGCTCCGCTGCGACCTCCCCGACTCCGAGCTCGAGCTCTACGCCACCGCAGCCTCGGGATCGAGCCCCTCTTCTTCTTCGGTCGCCGGCGCATCTCCGATGAATGTCGTCGATCTGCTGCTCCTAAGCCACCACCGGGCCTTCGTGCGCCTCCACGGTGAGCAGCCGCTTCTTTCCCCTTTCTCTTCCGCGCCTTTCCGCCACCGTAGCCGTCGCTACCATCGCCGCCCAAAAGCACCGCCGCCGGGGAGCTCGCCGTCATTGAGATAGCCGTTGTCATGGCCATCTGAGTGCGGGAACGCGCTCAGTGCCTCCCCGCGGTTCCAACGCGCCTAACCTCGTAGCTCGCCGTGCCCTACGGCGACGGATCCGAGCTCGCCCGAAACACCTCGCCGCCGGCGAGGTCACATCGCTCGTTTCCGGCCGTTCTAGCTTGCGCTAGGGCCATAGATCGACGCGGCCCTCTCTCCTCGTTCGAACGCCGCAAGAATGACGCCGAATGATGCACCACCGCCGTTTTCTGACGCACTCCGGCGTTTGGCCGCCGCATATTTGGTCGCCGGCGTGATTCCGGTGCCGACGCTGACGTGGCCTGACATGTGGGGGCCCCTGTGACACTGGCAGGTGGGCCCCTTTGACTCGTTGACCGCGGTCAACGCTGACTGGGCTGGTTACTGTCGCTGTCAGGCGGGCCCCGCTCACTAATTAACTCCGATTTAGGTGAAAAATGGTTAATTAGCTCAACAGTCACTAACACCCGGGGCCCACACCCTTAACTAACTCTGTTTAGATAAAAATAAACTACGGTTAGCTCTCTGTGTATGACATGTGGGGCCCACTGGTCAAATTGACCAGTCAGCGGGTCTGTTGACTGCTGACGTCATGCTGCCGCAATAACTCATTTCTGTTGTTTAAATAATTTCAGAAAATGTTTAAATCTTTTAAAATCCATAGAAATTAAACCTTAGCTCAGATCAAAAAACTTTATATATGAAAGTTGCTCAGAACGACGAGACGAATCCGACCGTGCCATCTGTTTCCGTGTCGGGGCCTTCTATGGAGGTGAACTCGCAACTTTTCGCCCGTTTCTGGTAGATGAATAGTGCATATATACCAGTTAATAAATCCAACTTAAATCCTACAATAACTAATATGATTTAGACATGCTTTCAGGCAACCCTGCACTGCACGTTAGCATAGCATGCTCTGTGTTGCATATGTTTGATGTGTATTTATTTGTTTCCTCCCCCTCTTCTCTCTCGGTAGATCCCGGTACCGACGTAGTCCTCGAGACCGACGCAGCTCCGGAGACCGGCTACACTGCTGACGACCCTTCTCTTGCCGCAGAGCTTCCAGGCAAGCACCCCCCCACTCTTGAGCATGCCTATATCCCCTATTCTTTCTCTCTCATGCTTGCATTAGAAATTGTTGCTGCTACTGTTTATCCTATTTCTGATGCATAGCCTATTTTTCTAACTGCTGTTGATACCTACCTGATTATCCTAAACTTCTTAGTATAGGCTGGTTAGAGACCCACCAGAGACCCCACTTTGACCCAGTTGCCCCCGCTGGATTATCAGATGACTCGATCAACATGATCGACAGCCAGTCCCCGGCACCGCACATCACCCCCTTAGTTGTACGACACTGCAGCGTTACTATCGAGTGCCGAGGGTGATACCTCGTATAGCACTTCTGATGTTAACTCTGTAGAGTAGCTATTCGGTCATGGTCATCGAGGGTGATTCCTCCTTCACCACTCCCGATAACGACGCTGTCGTGCAACACCTCAAGTGTGAACCTCGAGGGTGATTCCTCCTAAGTTCACCTTGACGGATACATCGAGTAGGAATCCAACGAGGGTGATACCTCAGATTCCCTGATGTTATGGACACATGGATACTTGGACTTTACAACTGTTACTTGGAAAGACGGGTTGACCCTGAGGGGTACCCGCGAGTGATGGGAAGTCGGGTTGACCTGGAGGGTACCCGAGAGATAATTACGAGGCGTGGCCGGGAATTCTTAGCCCTTGACGCAAGTCCTCGAGATGGGGCGATGGGGTCACATCGATCGTGAGTCTCTGCTCGTTACCGCACGCTACCAAAACACTAACGATTTGGATATTTGATCCGAGTGGGCCTTTGGCCCGATAGCACTAACCATCACGCGGGAATAAATATGGGTACTCTGCGTCATATGCATCAGCCGAAAGCTCTATCAGACGTCCAGTTCAGCATGGCGGCATGGCTGGGCCGGCACCATCCTGTAGTGGTGGGGCCTGGACCCGCCCTGCGCGCAACGACCCGGAGTGCACAGGGCAATGGCCCAAGACCCCTGAGCGCTTAGGATATAGACCGACGGAGACCTCTCTGCTGAGCTCTAGGTAGGGTTGTGGTGTGTCGTTTGGCCGAGGCCGGGCATGACCCAGAAAAGTGTGTCCGGCCGGAGTTAATCGAGTGTGGTGGGTAAGTTGGTGCACCCCTGCAGGGAAGAACTAATCTATGCATAGCCGGA
The DNA here is from genome assembly GCA_011799875.1 of Thinopyrum elongatum. NCBI lineage: Eukaryota > Viridiplantae > Streptophyta > Magnoliopsida > Poales > Poaceae > Thinopyrum > Thinopyrum elongatum. Next base: position 283,386,659 of record CM022303.1, read on the forward strand.
TCCTCGGTAACGAACGCTCGGAGTTGTATCCCAATTGATACAACTAGAACTGGATACTTGTGATGAGAAATGGATAGTATGGCTCTGGGATTGCTTTCTCGTAGGGAGTCGAGGAAGGATCTCTGGGCGAGGTTGATACTTAATACTACTACTACTTTATACTGTACTAATCTACACTCTTCTAATGCTGCAAGACCGCTGAAGATGCTAGTCTTCGATAGGACGAGGCCTTCTCTCTATTATGGCATTGCTGCAGCCCAGTCCACATATACAGTCTTCCTTTGATAATGTTGCATATGTAGTGTAGATCCTTGCTTGCTGAGTACTTCGGATGAGTACTCACGGTTGCTTTGCTTCCTCTTTTTCCCATATCCGTTTGATGCGTCCAGATGACGGAGCCCCTGAGACAGCTGCCCCCGTCGACGACTGCTACTACTACCCCGAGGGTGGTTACTACTACGAGTTGGCTGACGACCAGGAGTAGGTTCGGAGGGTCCCAGGCAGGAGGCCTGCGCCTTTTCGATCGTAGCTTTTGTTTTGCACCGCCTTCTTAAAGGCTTATCTGTTTTATCTTTTATATCTGTACTCAGACATCTGATGCTTCTGCTGACGCTTGTAAGCGAGCTTATGTATTCGAGCCCTCAAGGCCCCTGGCTTGTAATATAAAGCTTGTATTATTTTAATTTGTGTCTAGAGTTGTGTTGTGATATCTTCAAGTGAGTCCTTAGGCTTGATCGTGTGCATTTGCCTATATGATTAGTGCACGATTAAGCTGGGGGCGTCACTGGTTGGTATCAGAGCCGACTGCCTGTAGGAATCCCCCTTTCCAACTCCTTGGCCGAAGTTGAGTCTAGTCGTCCAAACCTGTTTTACTAACTTGGCTGTGTGGCTTACGGGCCCACATCGCCGAATGGGTGGTATTAGGATCTTTTATTCCTCTTCCTTACTCTGGGACTCTGATCTCACTTCCATTTGGGTTAAATGATTTTGCTAACTCTAAGATCTCGTGCTTACATCCACCCGGAAATTTTCCATGCCTCTCTTGAATTCGAAGCCCGAATCTGCTTCGCACAGTTCACGGACCGCAGGATCCTTTTATCGAGGGCACCCTGCGTCGTCCCTTGTAGATTCCTCGCTTCAGCAGTTTTCTCCGATGTTGATGTAGCTTTTGCTATGTCTCGTTGTGTACTTCCTTACCGCATGCCTGCGCACCGCCTAGCTTATCTAGCTTTTAAAATTGCGTCGTTATGCTGTTCGCATGTACCTGACTCTGTGTATGGATCTGTATGTCTTAATTGGCTACTGATAAGTATATATTACACTGCTTAATTGTTGTCGTGTGTGACGCCCCCGACTCAATCGTACACTAATCATACACGCAAACGTGTACGATCAAGCACAGGGACTCACGGGAAGATATCACAACACAACTCTAACACAATTTAAACGGAGGTCCACAATATTACAGACCAGGGATCCGAAGATCCGAATACATAAGTCAGTCATACAAATATTATCTGAGTACAGACATAGTTAGACAAGTTTTGCCTTAAGAAGGCTAGCACAAGCAGCGACACTAGATCGAAAGGCGTTGGCCTCCTGCCTGGGAGCCTCCGATCCTACTCCTGGTCGGCTGGCTCGATCCAGTAGTAAGTGCCCTCTGGACCCTCCTGGTAGTAAGCTCTGGTGGTGGCATCTGGCTCCTGGACTCCATCGTCTGATGTATCATCAAGGTGGGGTATATGGGGAAAAGAGAAATTAAAGCAACCGTGAGTACTCATCCGAAGTACTCAGCAAGCAAGGATCTATTCTACATATGCAACATCATCAATGGAGAAAGGCTGTATAAGTGGACTGGGCTGCAGAAATGCCAGAATAGAGAGAAGGCCTAGTCCTATCGAAGACTAGCATCTTCAAACATCTTCACAAGGCCATCATCTTGCAGCAGTAGAAGAGAGTAGAATAGCATTTTATTTAGCAAACATGTTGAAGTACAGCTTAAAGATCCTTCCTCGACTCCCAAGTGAGAAAGCGATCCCGAAGCTTCAATGAAGTAACAAGTATCCAGTTCAAGTAGTAGATCGGGATACACAAACTGAGCGTCCTTTATCGTAGGACCGGCTATCGATAGAAGATTCATCCCTGCAGGGGTACACTACTGTTACCCAACACGCTCGATCAACTCTGGCCGGACACACTTGCTTGGTAATGCCCGTCCTCGGAAGATCAACACGAAGCAACGCTCTACCTAGGCTTGGCAGAGAGGTCAGCACGCCGGACTAACCTATGCACCCAGAGGTCTCGGGCCATCGCCCTGGGCACCCTGCGCGTTGCGAGACTGGCCGGGGTGCAGGCGCGACACTGAGCTCGGCAGTGAAGTATCCAGCCCAATCCCGACAATCAGCCCGCACGGTGAATCGTGACGTCAGACGAGCTTTCGGGAGAAATGTACTTCGCAGAGGGTCCCATAACCATTATCCCGCGTGGTGGTAGTGCGTATAGGGCACGTCGACCCACTCAGATCACACCCCCAAATCCAATAGGCTCAATTAGTATCACGCGGAGACAATCAGAGTCTCTGATGCTCCGCCACAATGTCACACTCGAGTGCCCTTCCGGCACACCCGACATTATAGATCCCCAGCGGGTACCCACCAGGGTGGACCCGCCTGTAACAAGGGTCAAAGTAACCGTGTGGTCATAACATCAAGGGGGGAAACCCGAGGAATCACCCTCGGTGGATTCCACTCGACGAAATCATCAGGGTGAACGTATGAGGCATCACCCTCGAGGTTCACACTGAGGGTTGCACGACAGAGTCGTATCGGAAGTGGAGAAGGAGGAATCACCCTCGATGACCACGACCGAACAGCTACACTGCAGAGTATTCATCGGGAGTGCATTACGAGGTATCACCCTCGGCACTCGATAGTTACTACGCAGAGTCGTACAAGTAAGGGGGTGTGAAGTGAGGTGTCGGTCTCTGGTCGACGATCATGTTGATCGAGTCGTCGATGATCAAGCAGGGGCAACAAGGGTAAGGTGGTGGGGTCACTGATGGTTCACTACCAACCTATACTAAACAGTTTATCATAGGCAGGTAAGGTAGCAATGAACAGGTTAAAACAGCAGGCTATGCATCAGAATAGGAGCATACATTAACAGTAGCAAAATCTAATGCAAGCAGGAGAATAGAATGGGCGATATCTGGATGCTCAAGGGGGGGGGGCTTGCCTGGTTGCTCTGGCAAGAGAGAGAGATCGCCAACGGGCTGCTCGTCGGTAGTGTAGTCGTACCCAGGTGCAGCATCGTCGGTCTCGGCGTCTATCGAGAGAGAGAAGGAGGGGGAGAGAAACAATAAATTCACGGCAATAATGCAAACAATATGTATGACATGCCTAAATGATATGCCGGGGTGTTCTACTGCCTAACTAAATGATTTAGTTAATTTAGGAATTTATTCGGATTTATTTAATTAAAGTTGGGCACTATTCATTTATCGAAATCGGTCTAAAAGTTCAATGTTCTTATAGCTAGAGGCATCTGACAGGAATACGGAGGGCGTATTCGGGTTCGTATCGGAATTCTGAGCAAGTTTCATGTATAAAGTATTCTCATCAGAGTTACGGATTATTTAATATGATTTTCTAAAGTTTTTATTAATTTCTGGAATTTAATTAATTTTTTAAATTAACATTATCCGAAACAGTGTTATGCTGATGTCAGCATGACATCAGCAGGCGTCCTGACACGTGGGTCCCACATGTCATAGGCTGTTGGCTAATTAGTGGTTAACTAATTAATTAATATTTAATTAAACTAATTAACTAAATTGGATTAACCTAATCAGGATTAATTAACTAATTAATTAATAAATAAATTTAATTATTTTTATTTTATTTTTATTTCTTTTATTTTTCTATTTTCTTTTTTTTCTCTGGGCGTGGGCCCCGTTCGTCAGCGTCACAGGGGGGGTACAGGGCCCACCGACCAGTGGCACTGGGGCACTAGGCCCCACCTGTCGGTGGCCCATAGGCCACGGGCGTGCGGGCGCGGCGCGTGTGCGCGGCGCGTGCGTGTGTGCGTGTGCGCGGTGGCGGCAGGGGCGCGGCGACGGGCAGCAGGAGCGGGGGGTGGGCGCGGCGACCGCGGGCGGCAGGAGCGGGGGAGTGCTAGCGGGGCGCGCGGCGACGGGGCGGTGTGCGCGGCGGTGACCGAGGGGAAAAGAGGGGCGCGGGCGGCGCGGTGATGGGTGGCGGGGCCGTGCGGCTGGAGCGGCAAGGCAAGGTGAGCGGGCGCGGCTGTGGCCGCGCGGGCGCACGCGTGCACGTCGGCGCGAGGAGCAGGGGCGGGCACGGCGTCGGGCGCGCGGACGAGCGCACGGGCGAGGGCGACGGCGCGTGAGCGGGAGGGGAAGTGGAGGCCGGGCCTCACCGCGGGTGTAGGGCACGGGGCAGTGGGCGCGGGGAGGAGCCAGGGACGACGGCGTGGACGGGGAGGCTGACGGACGGCGAGCTCCGAGCGACGGCGATGGGATCGGGCGCTCCCGATCCAGATCCAGCAAGGGGGGGACGATGGGAGTGAGCGAGGGGGGTGAGTGGGGGTTAGGGTTTCGGTGGCCTCCTGGGGGAGGCCATATAGGGGGGGCGGGGAGCTGGGCCGGCCTGGTGGCCGTGGCCCAGTTGGGCCGGGGTTTTTTTCCTTTTTTTTCCTTTTGTCTTTTTCTTTTTATTTATTCATATCTCCTGTTTAGTAAATTGTTAGGCCTCAAAATGATTTTTGTAGAACATAGGAATTGTTCCAATAACTACTAGGCATCCACTACCACTGTCAAAAATTGGTTTGGAGTCAAATGGATCTCACACCACTTTTATAATAATTAAAATGCATTAATCCTAGCTGTTTTGGTAATGTTAGTGCCACCTAATTAACTTATTAATTGTTGGTTACAATTTTAGAATAGCCTCTGCAATATTTGTTATTTACTGAACATTTTAGTTTCTATGTTGGACAACTTTTATTTTTCACTTTCATTTAAATTTGAATTTGACTTAGGAGTTGAAATGCAATATGATGCTAATGATGATTATGCACTATTAAGCTTGCTGAAATGTCATTATCAAAAGTGATTACTGTAGCTAATGACAGGGGGTGTTACATCGTGACCGGTAAGATGTCACCGTTCTCCCTACTTTTGATCGACACCCCCCACATAGTTCCTCAGGATCGGAATCTGACTCTCCTGTACATCCTTGATTCCGAAGTATCATATGCCCTTGGTTTTGTGTGTTATCATGAGCCACCCTCCGAGAGATAATCTATTCCCGATGCTCTGAACCCCCTTCTCACACTCGGTTCAGGTATCGATCGTTTGTCCATTCGCTTCATACTTTGCTCTCGATGTTTTATTAAGTTTCAACTCGAGAAATACTTCTGCCACATTCCCTGAATTGTTCACCAAATAATCGAACCTATAAGGGTCAGCTCTTCCAAAGTTACCCTTTACTTCCCCACTTAAATCTCGGGACGAGATTTCTTGTAGTGGAGGATATTTGTAACATCCCCAGCATCACACTACAGTAATCCCTTATGATCAGTGCCAAGTCATCATCATTTGCATCATAATGGTCTCAGTGGTTAAGCACTTCCATCCAATTTCCTCTCTGAAAACAATTCAAAATTCAAGTGCAAAATAAAGTTGCCCAAAAGTTGCTGGAAAAATGTTCATCTCATAGCAAATATTCCATAACATTTATTTGTTAAGGAATACAACATCACTCCTTTGCAAAAATGGGCAGTAGCATTTAAAACAATGCTATTCCAGCAATTTTTATTGCTAATTCATTTATGAAAAATACAAATGAATTCCACTGGTCTCCAAACTATTTGTGGCACTGTCTATAATCACCAGGGATTTAATGGGACACCTCCCAAATTTTTCCTAAGTGAAATAGTTGCCCAAATAATTCCCTTTCTCTCTCTGTTAATAATTAAAAGCTAAAACAAGAAATAAGTAAAAAAGAAAAAGGGCCACTGTTGGCTGGGCCTTAGTGCACAGTGTGCAGGCCGCCCAACAGAGTCGTCATCGTCTCCCTCCTTCCCATGTCAGCGCGCGCGCGCACTCGAGCCGGCGAAGGACAGCTGTTGGCCATCCCCCGGCGCCGTTGCCGTCGCGATGAGGATAAGAGCACCTCCGCGGACCCCAGGGCGAACCCTAGCGCCCACTTTCCCCTCTCCCTCTCGCTCGCTCGATCTCTCTCCCGCGCCCGAAAGTCGCCTTTCACCGTCGATCTCGCGGCCACCGTCGTCCCCGCGCCTCGCCAGCTCGTCCACAAGCTCCGCCGAGCTCCGCTGCGACCTCCCCGACCCCGAGCTCGAGCTCTACGCCACCGCAGCCTCGGGATCGAGCCCCTCTTCTTCTTCGGTCGCCGGCGCATCTCCGACGAATGCCGTCGATCTGCTGCTCCTAAGCCACCACCGGGCCTTCGTGCGCCCCCACGGTGAGCAGCTGCTTCTTTCCCCTTTCTCTTCCGTGCCTTTCCGCCACCGTAGCCGTCGCTACCATCGCCACCCGAAAGCACCGTCGCCGGGGAGCTCGTCATCGTTGAGATAGCCCTTGTCATGGCCATCTGAGTGCGGGAACGCGCTCAGTGCCTCCCCGCGGTTCCAACGCGCCTAACCTCGTAGCTCGCCGTGCCCTACGACGATGGATCCGAGCTCGCCAGAAACACCTCGCCGCTGGCGAGGTCACAGCGCTCGCTTCCAGCCGTTCTAGCTCGTGCTAGGGCCATAGATCGATGCGGCCCTCTCTCCTCGTTCGAACGCCGCAAGAATGACGCCGAATGATGCACCACCGCCGTTTTCCGATGCACTCCGGCGTTCAACCGCCGCGTATTTGGTCGCCGGCGTGATTCTGGCGCCGACACCGGCGACGCTGACGTGGCCTGACATGTGGGGGCCCCTGTGACACTAGCAGGTGGGCCCCTTTGACTCGTTGACCACGGTCAACGCTGACTGGGCTGGTTACTGTCGCTGTCAGGTGGGCCCCGCTCACTAATTAACTCTGGTTTAGGTTAAAAATGGTTAATTAGCTCAACAGTCACTGACACCCGAGGCCCACACCCTTAACTAATCCTGTTTAGATAAAAATAAACTACGGTTAGCTCTCTGTGTATGACATGTGGGGCCCACTGGTCAGTTTGGCCAGTCAGCGGGTCTGTTGACTGCTGACATCATGCTGATGCAATAACTCATTTCTGTTATTTAAATTATTTCAGAAAATGTTTAAATCTTTTAAAATCCATAGAAATTAAACCTTAGCTCAGATCGAAAAACTTTATATATGAAAGTTGCTCGGAACGACGAGACGAATCCGCCCGTGCCATCTGTTTCTGTGTCGGGACCCTCTACGGAGGTGAACCCGCAACTTTTCGCCTGTTTCCGGTAGATGAATAGTGCATATATACCGGTTAATAAATCCAACTTAAATCCTACAATAACTAATATGACTTAGACATGCTTTCAGGCAACCCTGCACTGCACGTTAGCATAGCATGCTCTGTGTTGCATATGTTTGCTGTGTATTTATTTGTTTCCTCCCCCTCTTCTCTCTCGATAGATCCCGGTACCGACGTAGTCCTCGAGACCGACGCAGCTCCGGAGACCGGCTACACTGCTGACGACCCTTCTCTTGCCGCAGAGCTTCCAGGCAAGCACCCCCCCCCCCTTGAGCATGCCTATATCGCCTATTCTTTCTCTCTCATGCTTGCATTAGAAATTGTTGGTGCTACTGTTTATCCTATTTCTGATGCATAGCCTGCTTTTGTAACTGCTGTTGATACCTACCTGATTATCGTAAACTGCTTAGTATAGGCTGGTTAGAGACCCCACTTTGACCCAGTTGCCCCCGCTGGATTATCAGATTACTCGATCAACATGATCGACAGCCAGTCCCTGGCACCGCACATCACCCCCTTAGTTGTACGACACTGCAGTGTTACTATCGAGTGCCGAGGGTGATACCTCGTATAGCACTTCTGATGTTAACTCTATAGAGTAGCTATTCGGTCATGGTCATCGAGGGTGATTCCTCCTTCACCACTCCCGATAACGACGCTGTCGTGCAACACCTCAAGTGTGAACCTCGAGGGTGATTCCTCCTAAGTTCACCTTGACGGATACATCGAGTAGGAATCCAACGAGGGTGATACCTCGGATTCCCTGATGTTATGGACACACGGATACTTGGACTTTACAACTATTACTTGGAAAGGCGGGTCGGCCCTGAGGGGTACCCGCGAGTGATGGGAAGTCGGGTTGACCTGGAGGGTACCCGAGAGATAATTACGAGGCATGGCCGGGCATTCTTAGCCCTTGCTGCAAGTCCTCGAGACGGGACGACGGGGTCACATCGATCGTGAGTCTCTGCTCGTTACCGCACGCTACCAAAACACTAACGATTTGGATATTTGATCCGAGTGGGCCTTTGGCCCGATAGCACTAACCATCATGCGGGAATAAATATGGGTACTCTGCGTCGTATGCATCAGCCAAAAGCTCTGTCAGACGTCTAGTTCAGCATGGCGGCACGGCTGGACCGGCACCATCCTGTAGTGGTGGAGCCTGGACCCGCCCTGCGCGCAACGACCTGGAGTGCACAGGGCGATGGCCCAAGACCCCTGAGCGCTTAGGATATAGACCGACGGGGACCTCTCTGCTGAGCTCTAGGTAGGGTTGCAGTGTGTCGTTTGGCCGAGGCCGGGCATGACCCAGAAAAGTGTGTCCGGCCGGAGTTAATCGAGCGTGGTGGGTAAGTTGGTGCACCCCTGCAGGGAAGAACTAATCTATGCATAGCCGGATCCTCGGTAACGGATGCTCGGAGTTGTATCCCGATCGATACAACTAGAACTAGATACTTGTGATGATAAATGGATAATATGACTCTGGGATTGCTTTCTCGCAGGGAGTCGAGGAAGGATCTCTGGGCGAGGTTAATACTTAATGCTACTACTACATTATACTGTACTAATCTACACTCTTCTAATGCTGCAAGACCGCTGAAGATGCTAGTCTTTGATAGGACTAGGCCTTCTCTCTATTCTGGCATTGCTGCAGCCCAGTCCACATATACAGCCTTCCTTTGATAATGTTGCATATGTAGTGTAGATCCTTGCTTGCTGAGTACTTCGGATGAGTACTCACGGTTGCTTTGCTTCCTCTTTTTCCCATATCCGTTTGATGCGTCCAGATGACGGAGCCCCTGAGACAGCTGCCCCCGTCGACGACTGCTACTACTACCCCGAGGGTGGTTACTACTACGAGTTGGCTGACGACTAGGAGTAGGTTCGGAGGGTCCCAAGCAGGAGGCCTGCGCCTTTTCGATCGTAGCTTTTGTTTTGCACCACCTTCTTAAAGGCTTATCTGTTTTACTTTTATATCTGTACTCAGATATCTTATGCTTCCGCTGACGCTTGTAAGCGAGCTTATGTATTCGAGCCCTCGAGGCCCCTGGCTTGTAATATAAAGCTTGTATTATTTTAATTTGTGTCTAGAGTTGTGTTGTGATATCTTCAAGTGGGTCCTTAGGCTTGATCGTGTGCATTTGCGTGTATGATTAGTGCACGATTAAGCCGGGGGCGTCACAATCAGGCTGGTCTACATAACAAGATCCTAGAGGCGGAGGTACTGAGAGAGAGCCTGGGGAAAGGCCACCATGAATGTCCCTAGCACAGTTGTTGTGGTCGAGGCTCTTCGCCACTGTGTGATCTTGCCTACGCACGTAGGTGACAAGAATGGAGGCGACGTCCTGGACTGACTTCCCACCTAGGAGCTAGTTATCTTTCACTCAAGAATTATGTGCGGCAACCATCATCCAAATGGGCAAAACGAGCCTGCGCTGAAGAGGGTGTCCGTCGCCATGTCGGCGTCGTTAGGGACTATGGTCCAAGAGTGCAACTCAGGATTCCAACGCGACCAGTCCATTTTGCAGTGGAGCATTGTGCCTAAATGAGTATATTAAGGATCACAAGGCTGTCATTTTGGATTGGTATGCAGATTCATGACCATGACAAGCGACAATGATGGCCATTTACCTCTGTTTCGCCTTTCGATACAAAGGCACAACAACAACGATTGACAATGTTGAGAGCCCTTGCTGGCAGGTGGAGCACCAACTAGAAGTCCAGCGGAAGGGCCATCAAGGATAATTCAGTGAGGGTGAGGCGACCACCCATGGACAGAAGTTTGAAATTCTAGCCAGCTAGATTATTCGAGAAATTCTTGAGGAGAGGCCAAAAGTCATAGCATCAGAGGCATCCAATTGTGAGGAGGTCAAGGTATTTCAGACGAAGGGGTTGCAACTTTCATTACAAATGAGCGGCGATCTCCCCTGCCATATCGTCGTTGCACTTGAGGTACACCACAATGCTCTTCTGAAGGTTGATCTAGAGGCCGCAGGCCTCCCAAAGAGGCGTTGGATGTTTAGGACCACTTCCTTGTCATATGGAGAGGGTCTGAATAAGATGATCATGTTGTCGGTGAAAATGGATGCCCTGGGGATGCAGTGGGGTCCAAGTCGAGGCTCGTGAGCATCCCTTTATCCGTGGTCAAATACAACATGGCATGTAGCATACTCATGGCTATTATGAACAGAACAGAGTTTAGAGATCGACATGGTAAACTCCTCGTTCGGGAAGCAGGGCGGGTTGCGCTCCCCATTGATTAGGATAGTGATGGATGCCGAGCGAATGAGATAACAGTTGCAAGAGCGGCAACGTGCATCGAAGTCGTGCCCACGAAGAACCTACATGAGGAATTCTTGGGCCATCGAATTAACCTTTGATATTTCAATCTTCATAAGCACTTATTCTGCTCTGCGGTGGTAGAGAAGGTGTGCCGAGCTACGCACCATATGTCAATCTTTGTAAGCACTTATTCTGCTCTGCGGCCGTAGAGAAGGTGTGCCGAGCTACGCACTAGATTGGGATTCTCGTGGATAGAGTGCCTGGAAGTGAACCTTCTCTGGGCATGGGAAATCATCGTGGGAAGGAGTGACCCCATTGGCGGTAGAGTGAGTCACCTTCCTTTGAGGAAGCCCTAGAGCCAGCTTTCATCTTCTTACAGGGGGCGAGTGCACTGCACTTTCTCAAGCTAAAAGGTCACTTCGTTGGCGACCCTTGTTTTCTGTTTTATGGCATATGATGCAAGTATTCCCCAATTTACCATTTTGTCTTGATAGGTCTTGTGTCGTTTCAATACATAAAGATAATGTCTCTAAGAGTTTCCCCATTTATCCGCTAGAGCATTATTCATTAAACAAGAGTCGCATCCATCCTATATGGTTTTTTTAATGACTTGTTTCCAACAATAGCTTTCACATTGGCCTATTTTTTGTCTGTATGAGGAATTGAGAACAATTACGTAAAATTATGTTGGTTACTTCAAGTAGGTTCGAACTATTTCCCTCATCCTCACGCAAGGTGGCTAGGGCACTCTCCCCTCCAAGCTTTGCCTTCGAGCCCGCGGATCCACCTCCCCTCCGCCTGCTGCTCAGGCGGCCGGTGGTGGGGAGGGGATCCCGACGCCTCGGTTCCGGCTGGTAGTTTAGATTAGGGTTTTTCCTCGAAGGGGTAGCGCTCTGGCGGATGGCAGCGCTTCATGTTCGAGTTGGTCTTTCGGGCTTCGATTCTCCTCGAGTTCATTTGTCGGGACGGAGTCAGCATAGCTCTGACAAAGATTCATGCCATCTCACAAGAGCGGCGAGGTTAAGATTTCTTGTCATGCGTATGTGACGACGAGATATGATGGCGGGCGCTATTCAAGAGTTCAACTGTGATGACTACGATTCTGGGGCGCTGATCCTATGGGCACGTGCATGAAGATTTCTCGGCTGCCATCGATAAGGTCAGGTCGGCTTCGGTAGCAGAGAAGCGACGGCTCTTCCTGGCGACGGTAGTGGTCGTTCGATGGTCCAGATCCTCGATGCAATTTTCATTATGTTTGAGATGCTTTGTACTTTTCGTGAACCTTTGTAATATATCCGGGGCTTTTTCGCAAAAAGAAAACATATATACGTGAAGGGATCGAAATACGAGAGATCGCCGAATACAAGCAGATTACGCACGTGCTTACTTCCGCGTGCGGCGGACGCAGGTTGTATCTGGGGATGTCCATTGTCTAGCACAGTCAGACCTCGCGCCGCACGCACGCACGCGTGGCGCACGTCGCGTGTACGTTTGGCATGGCTAGTTGGCCGCTTCTATGCCGCTGCGCCCGCGCGTCCCTCGCACCACGTCAGAGATATCCTTTTGCGCCGCGCGGAAGTATCGCACCGATTTCCATTTTTCTTTTATATAATATCGCATCGATTTAGCACCGCATGCCTCCTCCGTACGCGGCGGCTTACTACTCCCGACCGGGACGGAATTCATGTGTCGAGAGGATTTTGATTAACAGCGTTCTTTGTTGTTTTTTGTGTGGAATTGCAGCGAACGCCTCTGAAAATAGCCTCAGATCTTGGCACCAAAATCGACGTAATATTGGTGTATGCTTTCGTTGAAAGATTTGGCCGAACGGTTGTACCGATATTAAATACCCAATATGGGAACATCCGTAGTTGCAAGAAACACAATGTAGCAGAATCAGAATAGTTTGCATCAGATTCAAACAAACATATAACAAATCAACAAAGCCAACCAATCCTCAATTATACAATTATAAGAAAATCGTAAGAATGAGAACAAGAGTAAAATATGCACTCCAAACAAATCTAAACCAAGCTTTCAATCCAAGTCCGTACCAAGATGGCTGTGAGCAACACCGTCGATTGCTTGATACAGAGTATGGGTCCACACAGTACAAACGTTTTCATCAAAAAGAAAAATGAAATGGTTACTTGTCATCTTATAAACGGTCTTGCAACTCACTGAGAGCTGCCATTCGCAGGGCATGCGAACTTGTCGGTACCGGTAGTCCAGCAGCGTGGCCGGGAACATCCTTCTCGATTAGAACACTGTTGTCTTCAAAGTCATGTGAAAGTTGCAGCTTTGATAAAAGCTTCCCCATATTACATGACAAAAACTAATTTCAATGGCACCCAGTCAGTCAAAGAGCACCAATCCAACCAAGCATGCGAGGTTATGCACACTCCACAATGCGATTATGCACAACTCACTCTTCCATCATGTATCATCTCTTTGATCCAAAAACATCAGATTCGTAAAACTTGCATTAGCTACGCTCCAGAGAACATGGTAACATATGCACATAACAGGACATTGGTGAGCTCTAGGGAGTCACCATGCCCAACTTCAATTTTATTTCAAGAAAAATGGCATATTGCATGTACCAATTATTATAAGGAAATTTGATAAGTACTAAGACACACTAAGTTACAGTTAAGAATTAATATTGTTTCTACAGTGATAGCAGTTTCCCCTCAATACCGAAATGATGGAAAGCAAGGTAAACAGACCATGGTCTGAACAGATCTGCCTAGAAAATGTTTAGCAGTCGTTTCACCAATACCAACACAGAGGGGCGGCGGGGGGTAATCTTTCATTGATAACGGGGAAATGTAGTGGAATTTCCTCTGATGCAAGTCTGATGTACAAGTATCAATTTCTGATCCTTCGCTATCCCATTGTCGAGAATTTCCAAAACATAACTAACAGTGAAAGCTAAGTGCTCCTAAACATTACTTACGAAAGTAAGTAAACTAATTGGGAATGGAAGGGAAAATCCCACGTTGAAAGAATCTATCATAAACATCTCTTAGATTTTTTCTTAAAGAAAAAGCGCCATTATCGAGCCATTAGACATTAACAGCAATACCCAACTGGACATGAGTTAAAACTGAAGACAACAAACATAACTTGGACAAAACCAATCGAGAAAAATCAAGGAGTCTATGTAATACTTCACTGCAGATGAAAGACATCTAAGACACATATATAGCTAGAATCCATTATAACAAATAGCAATTTCCCCTGAGTCCAGTGTCCACGACAAGCAAACAAATTTCAGGAGGATATTAACAAATGGATGATCTTGATCAAAATCTGTAGAGATATGAAAAGCCATGACTCCAGTTGCCAACTTCACAACGTTTACCATTAGGCTGTGACTCAACTATATGGTCCCAAGGGGAAGAAACTTGAAACGACAGCAGCGACTATGGACACAGATGGACCCCAGACATTCAGACTGAAACTTGACGACGACGCTGAACCTTCTTGACCCTCATTACTGTTCTAGGACTCACTGTAACATTAAGGACACGATATATAAGCCATGCACAAGAGAACATTGAGACAGGCAAAATAATAAAGGAACTATTGAATAGAATATTTAAGGCACGCAGTTGTTGGTTTTCTATAAGAAAAGGCACGGAAAACAATAAGGACCATAGTGGACGTTCTGAATCACATACCTGATTGTCCTGATCTGTAGCCAGATCATCAGGACTGCTTGCCTGCAATGGCTTTTCTTCCCCACAACTTGGACGGTTGCATTTTGTCCGGAAAGGATAGTTTATGTTATTGCACTTTTCACACTTCCAGCTACCCTCTGGAGTCTTTGGTTCTGTTATGTCAAAGTTAGATGTATAACTGAATAGTGTTTCGAATATATATGTATATATATCTAATCAACTAGTGCAAAGCTTAGACGCATATCTTGAAAAGGGGTTCCCCAATATTTACTGATAACAAGACAAGCAAAATACTCCCTCCGTCCCAAAATTCTTGTCTTAGATACATACTCACGTAACTAGATACTCCCTCCGTTCCTAAATATTTGTCTTTCTAGATATTTCAAATGGACTACAAATACGGATGTATGTAGACATAAGTGTAGATTCACTTATTTTGCTCCGTATGTAGTCACTTGTTGAAATATCTAGAAAGACAAATATTTAGGAACGGAGGGAGTACATCTGTATTTAGACAAATCTAAGACAAGAATTTTGGGACGGAGGGAGTACTTTAATATATGTGAAGGTAAGGAGGAACTAGCATGTATAATGTTAAACACTAAAAACTTACTTGGAGCTCTTGAACTGTCAGGTTTGGATCCCTGAAGGAAGAGTTAATATGTAGGTCATCAGTACAGTAATATAACAATTTAGCTCTACAAACAGTAAAAGAAGCTAAAATGATAAATAGATAGCCAATCCAACATTAACAAGAACATAAGGAAGAAAAATAACCATAACCAAATAAACTAACAGTTTGCCCACTAATAGCTTCAAAATAATTGATCACGCTCCACAGAAGCACTAATGCACAATCTAATGGTGCAACTGCATGACAAAAACTTGATGCCCATTGCCAGGTGAATGAGCAACCGTTCTTGGTTTGGTTCGAGACAGCATGTTTAAGTTGTAATGCATAGGGATTTTAGATATGTGCAACCTATAAGAATTTAGTAAGTATCTTTTTTTTTAAGAATGGTTATCAAACAACTGGTGAAGCTATATATAAATGAGACATGTATTACCATGCAAAAAAAAAAACTGGTGAAGCTATAATGCCCAAGAAAAGTCCAAGTATACATATACACTGATCTACAGATACATAGCACATATGTAAATTTGGTCGAATCACATAGAACAACATCTCACTGAACAGTTTTTACACATCGCGTATACTTCAGACAGATGACTAAGCTTGTAGGCTGCGGCAGCAATGTCAACTTCAAAGCACAATTATGAAGTTGACTCGGCTAGTAATATAACATATGAACTTAAATCTCAAAGCGAAGGAACCGTGTCAAACCTGGGTGTCAGGTCTTGGTGTGTTGCATTTTCTCATGTTACAGACTGTCCGAAAGGCGAAGTTAATGTTGTTGCAATTAGGGCACTTCCAATCATTATCACGCCCAGCTCCTAAAATAGTTCAAGAGAAGCGGCAGAGAATAAATCTGAGTGCCAACAAAATTGATTGACCAGTGAAAAGGACAATGCAAATTTATACCAGCAGATTTCTTCTGTGAGCCTTCATCAGAATAGGAACCAGCCCTTGTGCCCTACAAGAGAAAGAAATAAACGGCATGCAGATTGCTTAGCATGGTGAATCACACCAAAACAGCAAGAACAATGAGAAATAACCTTCCCACACAACATAAATAGAAGGCACAAAAGGTAGCAGCAACCAATTGAGGCAATGTAACTCATATTAATATGTATTATGTACAGGAGTAATTACCATTGCACCAGGACCAGCGGGTGAGCCCAAGCCATATCTATCCATGGGCATGCTGATGCTGTACATTCCACCTATTTACAGGGAAATGAAATTAAAAAACGAATGTTAGAAACACTGTGACAACATTTGGGTCAGATCTAAAAACACCTATTCAACAAGCATCAGAGACAAGAACTGACTCAAATCAAAAACCGAGAAATCAACAAGTAATTTATCCATTACAGACAAATGTTGTACACTAGAACAATATATAGTATGCATAAAAATATGAAACAATTCCTTATTTAACACCATCTTATATTTCGTTTCCTCATTTGACACCGAAAAACCTTTTCTTACCTATCTAACAAGTCTAAATTTTATGCCCTTTATGACACTTCCGTCCATTTTAAACCTAAATGACACCTGAAAAGACCCTTTTGCCCCTCATGTTGTATGTGTGTGTGCGGGGCAGTAGCACACACACACAACACCAGTGCGGGGCAGTAGCACACACACACGCAACAGCACATACACACGCAGCAACACACACGCACGCGCGTGCACAGAGCAGCACAGACACACGCAGCAGCACACACCGAGCAGCACAGACGCACGTAGCACGCACGCAGCAGCACACACCGAGCAAGACACGCAGCAGCACACACTCACAGACACAGACAGCATGCATCAGTAGCACACACGTGTGCACGCGCACACACACACACACGCAACATCAGTAGCACACAAGTGCGCGCGCGCGCACACACGCAGCAGCACGCACGCGTACGAACATACCACATAAGGGGCAAAAGGGTCTTTTCAGGTGTCATTTAGTCTCAAAATGGACAGAAGTGTCATAAAAGGCATAAAAATTTAGACTCATTGTTAGATAGGGAAGAAATCATTTGTCAATGTCAAATAGGGCATAAAATTTAAACACTGTGTTAAATAAGGAATTCTCTCTAGAAATATATTGGACGTGCTACTATAATTCCTGGCAAGTAAGTTCAGACAAATAAATAGTTGCGTTTTTCTTTTACATATCAGATACTGCTTATTGCATTTGAACAGCTAATCACATGACAAAGTAGCGGTACCACAAAGTAACAGAGATATCATAGCCATCTTACCTGCACCAATCATAGAGCCACTAGAATACGGGGGTGGCGCCGCCATATGCATTGGCCCATAGGGGCTCCCCATCGGGACTCGCCCACCATAGCCATACGGATATCCAGAGCCCGGAGGGAGCTGAGGAATGCCATAGCGTGGCATGGGATGCCCATTATAGAGGTTGGAGCCATACGGGGGAGGAGCCCCGGTGAGGTACATGGACGGAGGCGTCCCCGGCGGCATGTACCGCCCCGGCACCGAGTAGTGGGGTGGAGTCTGCATAGCCTTCTAGGCAAAAAGCAACAGCGGCACTAGGTAAATGCAAAACACCGAGCACATAACAGGCACGCAGCCAAGCCAACGGATGATTTGAGTCAAGAACAGCAAGCAGGAGTTGCGAGTACCGTGTGCTCGGCAGGCCTGGACTGGTCGCAGTTGCGCATGTTGCAGGTGGTGCGGAACGCGAAGTTGACGTTGTTGCAGCTGGGGCAAATCCAGTCGTCCTCACGCCGGCTACCTGAACGTCGCTCGCGCAAAGCAGGCTAATCATCTCAGGCGCTGCTCACAGAGCGGAGCGGAAATAGATGAACGAACGGAACAGCTAGAGCAACCTACCGTCTGTGCGCGCGCGCTTTCCAGCGGACTGGATTCGGTTATCCATCTGCAAACGCAAAGGAGATGTGAGCGCGGCGAAGGATTTGGCGTCGCGTCAGGGTTTCGCCCCGCGGCGGGTGGACCTCAACAGCAATTCGAGCGAGCCACAATTCGATCTGGGAAGACGAAGTGGACTCACCTGAGAAGACATTGCTGGTGGTGGGCGAACCGGGGAGAGCAGCCGGAGAGCGCGAAGACGTCCGCGAGACGCGCGGGCGGAGGGGAATCCGGCGGCGAGAGAGGGGAACGCGTCGCCGGTCTAGGGTTTTGACGTCTTGTCGATGCTGGTTTGGTGGCTGCCTCCGCGTTGGGCGCTGTATAGGGCGTACGGGGGTGGAAAGTACGGCGTATGCCGAGCTGCCTCCGTTTGGGCCCTTCTACCTTAGGCTTAATAAATATTCAGGCCCACTTTACAATCTCCCCAAAAGAGACTTCTATCCTATACTCTCTTAAAAAAAAAGTGGGCCTCTTTGGTTCACATGATTTGTAAAAGGTTGCAATAGAAAAAACACATGAAGAATAGAGCGACATGTCATCTTTAAATCTCTACTCCTAAAGTCTCAGTACGTAGGTCGTCACTCGTTCCGTTCGTTACTGCCCACCCCATCGATCGAATAGGTAAGTCCCACCGATTTATTCCTTACCTTGTTGTCTCCCTTTAATTACGCAGAGACAAAAATCAACATGCAATCGCTCCTACCATAGTTTTAGTTAATGCACGCACATCTCCCCCATTAAAATTGGGACAAATCTTTTTCTTCCCTGGACACAGAACTCCCGAAAGAAGAAGATGTGATCACCCTCCCGCCTCATCACATCAAAACCTAGCGCTTGGTCATTGCGTCGTTGTCGATCTGGTCACACCTCACTTTCCCTTACCTATCGTCTCCCTTCATGCCTCCCAAGATCCGCCTCCGCTTATGCCATGTCGTCGCGCGTCGTCAACTTCCGCCGGCACGGGCCACGCTCGGATGCTAATCATCTACGACTCCCAGGCCTGCTCGTCTCCACCACAGCCAACGTCACTGCCGGTCGGGCCATCGACGCACATCATGACCCTGCAGGTCTCCCACTGGCCTGAGGAGGAGCAGCCCGACGGGGCCAGCCACGTCCTTGTCATCCCGCTGGTGGCACGGCAAGAGAAAGGGTATCGCGTGTGGCACAACGTACCTTGGGAGTGCAAGCCCGACGACCGCGACGTAGTACAGAGGATGGTGCCCCATGCATGCATCACATCAGTACCACGTCGTCCCGCCTCATATTCCTTTTCTGTGCATCTGTCGGCAACACACTGGAATATTATCCCCATACATCCAACCAGGCATCCATGATTCCAGACTTTGGATCATCGTCATGGGGACGGAGAAGTGTGTACATTGTACATCCCAGCAGCGTATATTTCTACCTTCCCATCACTTATTGAAGACTTTGTTAATTTTATCCTTGTCAAAAGGTACATCTTCGTTTCAATCCGGGAAGAAGTGCACATACCGCTGCAAACTGATCATGCGACCACTTACGGCGATCAAGTCGAGTAGTTGTTGTCTCGGACGCCGGCGCAGTGGCAGACGCAACATCTCTCACTAGAGGCGCCCAGGAGGAGCTGTGCTGGGAGGAGACCTAGCTCGTGATGCCAACTCTGGCAGAACCGCAGGAGGAAGGAAATGGGGGCTGGCTGGAGGAGAAGAGCTAGAGGTTTAGCCACATGACATGGAACACAAGATGGGATCTTAAATCTTACATTCAAGGACGTCAATCGAAAGGTGCATGGAAACTCACTTTTTAGATTAGGTGCATGTGTCAACTCTCTCATATCCGAGAGAATCGGCTTTAGTTTTCAATGGTCAAACATTTTTCTGGACAACCTTTCCTTGGACAGTGCTCTTTTTGCTGGTTCTGATAATAAAATGGAGGTACGAACAAACCCAGTTAACCTAGAAAACACTACTACTAAGTTCGTGTAATTTGATGTTATAGATGGATTAATTATTTCAGATAGTTAATTTGTAGGAGAAGAGAAAATACAGTTTCTTGAACTAATAATTATTAGGGATAATTGTATTCATACCCTTAGTTGTGTCCCCCTTAACCGAATTGCCCCTTGTTTTTGAAAACACGTGGTCTTGCCCAACCCACTTTGTCGTCTTGTGCTTTTGTCCTTTGACCGTTTGACCGTCACTTTGAAAACTTCATAACTAATTCATACTAAATCAGAAAAATGCAAATAAGATACCAAAATGTTTGGAAAAACATCACCTGTATGTCAATGTCACTTGCATTCATGACAAAAGTGTTGGTAAGTACCCATCCGAGTTTTAGCTCTTATCATACCACCATGAACAGGAAAATCTAAAAAAAATTGAAAAATTCAAGAAAAATTTGGTAGCAAAGAATTGCAAATGTTTTAAGTGCTTGCCAAGTTTCATGAGGGAATGACATTCGTGGAAGTCATGGCAAAAAAACATTGACATTGACATACAGGTGATGTTTTTCCAAACATTTTGGTATCTTATTTGCATTTTTCTGATTTAGTATGAATTAGTTATGAAGTTTTCAAAGTGACGGTCAAACGGTCAAAGGGCAAAAGCAAAAGACGACAAAGTGGGTTGGGCAAGACCACGTGTTTTAAAAAACAAGTGGCAATTCGGTTGAGGGGGACACAACTAAGGGTATGAATACAATTATCCCTAATTATTAAATAACTGGAAAACATTGGGCAATCTAATCATTTTTAATACAATTCTTTGCAACTTGCTTATTTAGATTTGAACAATAGGCTTTCATAAACTGTTAATTATTGATAACTCGTTGGTCGGGCATGTCCCTTGCTTAAGAAGATTGTCTGTTCACGGAGTCTTATGGCTCACAACGCAAGCGCCAACACTAACGCTGGGATTGATTTCTTGTTAGTTTTTCCCAGTTCTCCATCCAAGCCTGGGATATTGTGTTGTGTATGCAAAAGTAATCACCGGCGCTTCATAGGCCTTTTTTTGCATAAGCCGATTTGATTAGAGTCTAACGCTAACAAGAGCACTAAAAACTAGGCCTACGAAGATTTCACTCAACTAACTAGCAGATCCAGACGAGATTTGCCCATCTTAATAATCGAAGCCCTCAGGGTTTCTCTCCTGAAGGGTACATATGAGCATGCAAACTAATCTGAGAATCAAATGGACACATAGACCACTTTATTTTGGTAGTGTAATGCCTTATGTAGTCCATCATCTCTACTCCTAAAGTCTCAGTACGTAGGTCGTCGCTTGTTTCGTTCGTTACTGCCCACCCCATCGATCAAATAGGTAAGTCCCACCGATTTATTCCTTACCTTGTTGTCTCCCTTTATTTACGCAGAGAAAAAAATCAGCATGCAATCGCTCCTACCATAGTTTTAGTTAACGCACGCACATCTCCCCCATTAAAATTGGGACACAATCCTTTCTTCCCTGGACGCAGAACTCTTGACAGAAGAAGATGCGATCACCCTCCCGCCTTTTCACATCAAAACCTAGCGCTTGGCCGCTGCGTCGTTGTCGATCTTGTCACACCTCGCTTTCCCTTACCTATCGTCTCCCTTCATGCATCCCAAGATCCGCCTCCACTGATGCCATGTCGTCGGGCTTCGTCAACTTCCGCCGGCATGGGCCACGCTCGGATGCCAATCATCTACGACTCCCAGGCCTGCTCGTCTCTGTTGGGAATGTTGCATGAAAAACAAAAAAATTCTACGCACACGCAAGATCTATCCATGGAGATGCATAGCAACGAGAGGGGAGAGTGTGTCTACGTACCCTCGTAGACCGTAAGCGGAAGCATTTGACAACGTGGTTGATGTAGTCGAACTTCTTGGCGTTCCAACCGATCGAGCACCGAACGTACGACACCTCCACGTTCAGCTCGATGACGTCCTCCGCCTTCTTGATCCAGCAAGACGGCGAGGTAGTGGATGAGTTCTGGCAGCACGACGGCGTGGTGACGGTGATGGTGAAGCTATCTCCGCAGGGCTTCGCCTAAGCACTACGAAAATATGACCGGGGGTGTAAACGATGGAGGGGGGCGCCGCACACGGCTAAGACAATGTTGTGTTGTGCTAGGCGCCCCCCTTCCTCATATATATAGGTGGGAGGGAGAGGGGAGAGGTCAAGGGGTGCCCCAAGTAGGTCTGAATCCTACTTGGGCTTGCCCTAGCCCCCCCCCCCTTTCCTTCTTTTGGCGCCAAGGGGAAGGAAGGGGGAGGTGGCGCCCCCCCCCCTTTCCTTTCTCCCACAAGGGGGGAAAGACAGGAGGAGGTGGCGCCCCCTTTCCTTCTTCTAGGGCCGGCGGCTAGGGAGAGGGTGCGCCAACCCCTCTGTGGGCTGGTGTGTGCCTCTCCTTGGCCCATTAGGCCCATAGACCTCCCGGGGCCTCCTGGAACCCCTTCCGGTGATCCGATGACTACCCGGTGCACTCCGAAACTATTCCGGTGTCCGAATACCATCGTCCTATATATCAATCTTTACCTCTCAACCATTTCGAGACTCCTCTTCATGTCCGTGATCTCATCCGGGACTCCGAACAACATTCCGTCACCAAATCATATAACTCATATAACACTATATCGTCAACGAACGTTAAGCGTGCGGACCCTACGGGTTCGAGAACTATGTAGACATGACCGAGACACCTCTCCGGTCAATAACCAATAGCGGAACCTGGATGCCCATATTGGCTCCTACATATTCTACGAAGATCTTTATCGGTTGAACCGTTATGACAACATACGTAATTCCCTTTGTCCATAGGTATGTTACTTGCCCGAGATTCGATCGTCGGTATCTTCATACCTAGTTCAATCTCGTTACCGGCAAGTCTCTTTACTTGTTCCGTAATACATCATCTTGCAACTAACTCATTAGTCACTTTGCTTGCAAGGCTTCTTATGATGTGTATTACCGAGAGGGCCCAGAGATACCTCTCCGATACTCGGAGTGACAAATCCTAATCTCGATCTATGCCAACTCAACAAACACCTTCGGAGATACCTGTAGAGCATCTTTATGATCACCTAGTTACGTTGTGACGTTTGATAGCACACAAGGTATTCCTCCGGTATCCAGGAGTTGCATAATCTCATAGTCGAAGGAATTTGCACTGGTACAGCGAGGTGCTATGCACACGGTTTTTAACCCCTTTCTGCGATGGCATTTTGAACCCTCGCCAAGTGAGTGACTGCGATAGGGGGATCCTTCCCACACGACCCAGAAACCGTCGGGGATATGGAACCATCATCCAGAGGCCTTGCAAAATGTAATCGTATGCGATGCAGCACACACTAAATTCTTTCGCACGTGTGGGATCGGTGATTAAACGTTTCTAATGACGCAGTGAAACCAAACGGTGTGTCGTAATGAACCGTTTGGGAAACAGTATGTAAGGCACACGGGCCAACATATGAACTGTGTGCGATATGCGCCCCATCGCACACGAGTTTTCTACGGAACCCGTCTGCCATGCAAGACTCCATCGCACATGTTTCCCAACAATTACCGTGTGCAGTAATGTTCTATCACAAACGGTTCAGGAGCCCCTTCGCACACATACAAATGTTGCAGACCGTTTGTGATTTGTTGTGTATCACCGACGGTTGCGGCAAGAGTGACGTGTGCTTTTCATTTGGGATCCCACACGTTTCCTGAAAAATCTACGACCGAGATTGTATTTTACATTGGGCACGGTTTACTCCGAGCTCTCGTGTGCGATAACGTGATATCACAAACAGTTTCGGAGCCCCTATGCACACGTAGTAGTGCTGCAAATCGTTTGCGATCTGCTGTGTATCACCGACGGTTCCGCTACGATTGACGTATGCTTTCCGATGTGGATCTCACACACTCATTTAGTTGAACCGTGTGTGGAGCAAGTGCCAGGTTAAATCAAAAATATCCCATTTGAATCGGCATGCAAAAAGCAAATTCGCCACAATATTCAATTGAACAAATAGTGTCCACAGGAAGAACATTCATCAGATTTCGCAACAATTACAATTGAACATATGGTAGCTAAATTCCAATGATTTGTTGACACATATATGCATTACATAATTAATCATAGTGTACGAAATACGAAGACCTCATCAGATGGAAAACAATAGATCCATGCGTATATGTTTAGCGGCTAACTCTTACTTAATGTTTCAAGAGAAGGCATGCTGAAATCTTCATTATCAGCAGTGGGATTGATGTAGTGATTCAGGAAGAAGTCACTGATAAATCTCCGAACCATCGGCAATTCACCAGCGGGGAGCGGTTCAGGGGTCCTCGGTTCTAAGATGAGCTGCAGTATTTTTATGATCAGAATGTGCCATATGAGTGGAGTAGAAGATATTAATTAAGATAGACTTACTGGTACTAATTCACGAGCATCTTCACAACTATCAGCAGATTTGCAGATGGAGATCATGTGTTTGTAAACATAGTATCCACAAAGGTTGGTCCTTGCTTGTTGCTAAGGACACTGAATTTTTTTGTACAGAATTAGTCATGTATTTGTCCTGTTAGGAACAACCTAACCGGTGTTAGATGTATTTTTTTCTCTGGACAGAAATAGAAAGAGGTTTATTTAGAAGCTTGAACATTTGACTAGCGTAAGAAAAGGTATTTGCAGACTATTGGATAAATTTTTCGAAAATAACGGATTTCGGTGTGTTACCGGAGAAACGATCTCGTGCTACAGAGGTAGTTCCCTCTTGAAAAGGTTCCCTGGTTTAGTTTTCCACAATGCGAGCACACTGCAGATGAAGATGAATTTTGACAACATCAATTATTGAACCAGATATGAATGCAAATTAATTTCAACATCATAGAATTCAATACCTATCCATGAATTGCTGAAGATGCGTCAGATCCTGAGCGTTTGTTGACTCTCTAAGAGAATCCATGCAGTAAACTGTGTTCTTGTTTGGAACAATGAATACCAATATCCAGTGATTGCTACATATTAAGAAAGCCATGAACTTACGAATTATGTCAAAATCTGAAAGACAATCAGTGTATGCGTGGTTGTTTACTTGACTTGCCGTTCATGATATGGCCAGAGAAATGATTCTGCATGGGACGTGTTTTCGAAGATACGGACGACCGTGTTAATGGCCCAGTCCCGTAGGTCCTTACCATCTAATGTTGTGCCATTTGCTAATGCAGGATCTATGAAATACACACTCTTCATTTTTCTTCTCTGCGCGTTCAATCCCCTGAGAGGAATAAAATGCAGTTAGCTGTTTATCATTTACAGCCTTGTATGGAGAAGTTGATCAGAGTTTGTTAAGTACTTACAAAATCAGGCATATAACAAGAGTGGCATCAAGCTCATTGAAGTTGAAGAAGAGATGTAAGTCCTCGAAACCCACACTAATGGAACGAGCATCGTGTCGGAAATTATCTATGTTGTAGTGGACTAGCAGAACATGATGACCTGCTGACATTTGATCCATGCAATATTTATGTAACTCGCGGCAACTGGAGCTGCACTCATCAAAGTATTCGCCAACAAGAAATGGCTGGCCATGGACATAATTGCGTGCTTCAAGTACGTCTGCATTATTTTTAGCAAGCTGCAAAGCTATTTCTTCATCATCCATGCCGTCAGAAATAATATTACTCCCCGATTCGAACAACTTCCTGTTAATTTGGTTCTCGACGATGAGTGCTTTAAGTAAGAGGCAATCGTTCTCTTTCCTCTTCGCTCTCCCAGCGCGCTTCCTCACGGGTGCAGTCTTTTTGGCCGCTTCCTTCTTGGTACTTGAAGCACTTCTGGTAGAACATCTGGTTGGCTGAAAGGTAGACTGCCGAGCAGACGGTGAAGCTTCGACGGACTACTTAGCAGACGGTTTAGCTATGCCGGACTGCTGAGCTGGCGGTGCTGCTGTGACGGACTGCTGGGCTATAGGAGCAGAGGCATCGGACTGCTAACCATGTGTTGAAGCTATGTCGGGTTTCTGCGCAGGTGGTGCCAACTTGTCGGTGTGCTGAGGAGGCCGTGCCAACGCGTTGGTTTGCTGAGCAGGAAGTGCTGACGCATTGGTATGCTGATCACGCGGCTGCGGACCGACGGACTGATGAGCAGTCGGTTCTGGACCTACAGACTGCTTAGCAGGCGGTTCTGAAGCATCAGACTGCTTAGCAGTCCGTTCCACAAGGTTGGTCTGCTGAGCATGTGCTGCAGCTGGGTCTCCCCCGCTGCTTCAGCGGCCGGCATCTGAACCGGTGGTGCGTCTTCAGCAGTTGTAGGCCTTGCCACTAGCTGCTCTGGGGTGGACGATGACATGGCCTGTACGGCACAAAGTCGGGCGGGCTGATCACAGGTTGATGCATCAGCCGTCAGATTACGAGTATTAGGTTCTTTGGGGGAAGCACGCGAGAGCTGCTGTGGCAAGGAGAGGGTCACCGGTTGAGGGGCGACATTGGTTGCTCTTGGCGGGGCTTCAGGGATCTCATCCATGAACTCTATTTCCTTTTGTGGCCATTGGATGTGATGTAACAGTGTTTCTCCCAAGGTCCTTTGCTCATCAAAGTCTCTTAGGACATTCTTCAGGGCAAATTCATTGAATCCAGGCTTTACTTCAGTCACGTAGCACTTCACACAGCCCCGGCTTCAATGGCACATTGTCCAACAAGAGGCCCTCTTCCAAGAAGGGTGGGCAAACCCAGGCTGTTGCACATTTTAATGTACCTTCATAATGTGTAAGCACGCCCTTCAGTCTATCTTTCATTCCAGATAGATCAGATATAGCATCATCATGAGCAGCTGCAGTCTCAGTGTCACTGGGGTCAGCTGATGCACAGCTACTCTTGTGCGGTGTTGCCGCTCAATAACCAACATCCTCCATGCCCGCCTCCCCTCCCATATGCTGGCTATCTGTCAGTGTTAGAGTCTTCTGCATCATCAATGACTCCTCAATATCCTTTCGAACAGCCGGATACATGTCCTTCCTCAACCTTTCATACAATTCATTCTGCTTAATTTCACTCCTCGCTTTTTTCATGCTGAGCCTCTCTTCTTTGCTGAGTGTGAAAGCCCTCTTGTGCGGGACATTAACACATATACCCCTTACACGGCCAGGGGGCTCTCTTGTTTCCAGAGCATCGGACAGCATGCCACATGGCCCTGAGTTCCTGTAGAACCTTCCAGGGATCTTGGAAGCCTTTAACATCACGCGATACAGTTCTTCATCATGTGAGTTTTCAAAGTAATAAGTTCCGTCATCACGCCTCCTTGCACGTGCCCACAAGTAGTCTCTAGCGCGTTCGCCCCTGATTTCACTAAAGGCCGGTTTCCCACCCACCGCTACTGCTTCTTTGTCCTCCTGGTTCCGATTGCTTGGCACTCTTCTCAGCAAACTCTGTAGTTGCCCTGACCCTTTTGAATTCTGCCCAATCTGCCTTTGTAATTTGGGGGTATGCCGGGATTGGGTCCTTGCCTTCACTCAAGTACTTCTTGTACAGCACGTGCTTCCAGTTTCTTCAAGCATCCCCAGCCTTCTTCAGTGCAGCGTGTTCCACCTACATTCTCCACTGCTCTGGAACGTTGAAGTGATCCATGATCTCCCAGACTATCCTTTGCCGTGTTTCTGTGTCGGCCTTCCGAAACCCCGGCAGATTAATGTTGAGCCTTGCCCTGCCAACAAATCCACACACACTCCTAAACCTCGTGCGTGCTTTATCTGGTTTAGTTGGAGCCCAAGACTTTAAATCGATCTCGGTTACTTCATATACACCTTTAGGCTGGTGTGTGGGCTTCCTTGGAGCGTTCCTCCGTGTCCTGACTGGAAGGGTGATTGCTGCAGCTCTATCCCGTTCAAGATTACTTGATCCCTCACCATCTGCTGAAGACCTAGGGTTGTCGGAATCAGATGAAGATACATCGCCTGAAGCATGAGTGTTGTCGCTGCTAATCGGCATCTACAGAGGACACATGCGAAACTCAGGAAAGGAGGATAAGCATAAATCTAACAACTTGGTATCAAGCTGTCTAAACATGTCATGCAATAATTTAGAAAATGTATGGCTTATTTGTTAAGTTTGTGTGACTCGGGCGCCCGCGATCTATAAATCGGCAGTAACTTATTGGAACAAATACAGCTTATATGTACTAGTTAGGAAGCTAGATAATGAACACATATACGCTCTCCGTTATTTTATAGCCAATTTGGGAACATACGGAACGAAATAGGAAGAGGGATTGCAAGGAAATATGCCTCACCGCGATGGAGAGCAGTAACTAACAAGTTTCTTAATGCAAATCCGATAGGACCACATGAGAGGTGAGGGTTACAGTATCGATATGCTCGAGGGTGGCTGGCGAGCAAACGAAGACGGCGAGGCGCGGGCAGCCGCGTGTTGGGAACGGCAGTGGAGGTAGGGTTGACGCCGAAGAGCTGGGGTGAGCACGCCGGCGCCGGAGAGGGTTCTGCTGTGGATCTGGGGGAGGGGGGAGCTGGCGATGGAGATTGGGTGGACTAGTTGAGTGAAACGCGGGCGGGCGGTGGGGGAGGGTGTTGGCGGCCTAGGTGAAAAGGGTGAAAAAATATCCCCGGCTGCCGCGCGGAAAGGCCTGTGCAAACGGTTGCCTCTAAGCGCTCGTGTGCACAGAGAGAATAATTTCGTTTGAAATGAAGACGTACTAATTTTGAAATGAAGACGTGAGTTCATTGTTTCGCCTCTAAATTTTTCCCACGTTAAGCAATCACCATTATACCACGGGTTTGATTTGCTGGCGCATTTCAGGTCTCGTGCGCTATATTTAAGACAATTTTTGGCATTTACCGTGCATTTTGGCATATAAATCAAATCCTAGCCGGACTGCATTGCTGTCGAAAGGGATGAGGATTGCCGTTCGATTTGGGAGCATCCAAAGGTGCAGACGTACGATCCGTGGGGTTTGGGTTCTGGCCAATCATAACGCACGACTCAGATCGCGCATGCAGCAAGGGGGGGCATCGGCCACGGTTTGGTAGGCACACGGCTTTCGTGAGTGAACCGTGTGCTATTTGAAAACATTTACATGAACTAACAACATATTTTCATTTGAATGAAAACAAGAGTTCATCGTTTTGCCTCCAAATTGTTTTCCACGGTAAGAAATCACCATTTTACCCTATGGTTCAATTTTCTGGTGCATTTGAGGTATCGTTTGCTATA
The DNA here is from genome assembly GCA_011799875.1 of Thinopyrum elongatum. Lineage (NCBI taxonomy): Eukaryota > Viridiplantae > Streptophyta > Magnoliopsida > Poales > Poaceae > Thinopyrum > Thinopyrum elongatum. Next base: position 283,415,781 of record CM022303.1, read on the forward strand.
TTTGAGTCGTTTGCTATAGTCGCAACTACACGTGGGTGCTAGCTAGCAAGATCATTTGTGTGTTGCTTTGGGAGTTTTCATTCATTGTTCGAGAAACGGGGAAAAAATTCAAACAGTTCGGCCGCAGGGTGCGGCCAGAGGCATAGGCCTTGTTGGTATTCTAATTACAAGAAATGCATATAGAGTCCGGAAAAAACTAAAATCGGTGTGTCACCGTGGCGTGCTCTCAGGATCCCATGGAAAAAATTTGGTAAAGTTTGGCACAAGTTTTGATGCTCACACCTTCCAAATCAGAGCATCTCACAAGTGTGACACCCCCGACTCAATCGTGCACTAATCATACACACAAACATGCACGATCAAGCACAGGGACCCACGGGAAGATATCACAACACAACTCTAACACAAATAAACGGAGATCCACAATATTACAGACCAGGGATCACGAGGACCCGAATACATAAGTCAGTCATACAAATATTATCTGAGTACAGACATAGTTAGACAAGTTTTGCCTTAAGAAGGCTAGCACAAACAACGACTCTAGATCGAAAAGGCGTAGGCCTCCTGCCTGGGAGCCTGCGATCCTACTCCTGGTCGGCTGGCTCAATCCAGTAGTACGTGCCGTCTGGACCCTCCTGGTAGTAAGCTCCTGAGGTGGCATTTGGCTCCGGGGCTCCATCGTCTGATGTATCATCAAGTAGGGGAATATGGGGAAAAAGAAGTAACAAAGCAACCGTGAGTACTCATCCGAAGTACTCAACAAGCAAGGATCTACACTACATATGCAACATTATCAAAGAGGAAAGGCTATATATGTGGACTGAGCTGCAGAAATGCCAGAATAGAGAGAAGGCCTAGTCCTATCGAAGACTAGCATCTTCAAACATCTTCACGAGCCACCATCTTGCAGCAATAGAAGAGAGTAGAATAGCATTTTATTAAGCAAACATGTTGAAGCAAAGCCTAGAGATCCTTCCTCGACTCCCTGCGAGAAAGCGATCCCAAAGCTTCAATTAAGTAACAAGTATCCAGTTCAAGTAGTAGATCGGGATACACAAACTGAGCGTCCTTTACCGTAGGACCGGCTATCGATAGTTTATTCTTCCCTGCAGGGGTGCACTACTGTTACCCAACACGCTCGATCACCTCTGGCCGGACACACTTGCTGGGTAATGCCCGGCCTCGGGAGATCAACAAGAAGCAGCGCCCTACCTAGGCTCAGCAGAGAGGTCAGCACGCCGGACTAACCTATGCACCTAGAGGTCTTGGGCCATTGCCCTAGGCACCCTGCGCGTTACGTGGCTGGCCGGGGTGCAGGCGCGACACTGAACTCGTCAGTGAAGTATCCAGCCCATTCCCGGCGATCAGCCCGCACGGTGAAACGTGATGTCTGAAGAGCTTTCGGGAGAAACATACATCGCAGAGGGCCCCATAACCATTATCCCACGTGGTGGTAGTGCGTATAGGGCACGTCGACCCACTCAGCTCAAACACCCAAATCCAATAGGCTCATTTAGTAACACGCGGAGACAATCAGAGTTTCTGAAGCTCCGCCACAATATCACACTTGAGTGCCCTTCCGGTGCACCCGACATCATAGATCCCCTTGCGGGTACCCATCAGGGTCGACCCGCCTGTAACAAAGGTCAAAGTAACCGTGTGGTCATAGCATCAAGGGGAAAACCCCGAGGAATCACCCTCGGTGGATTCCACTCGATGAAAACATTAGGGTGAACGTATGAGGCATCACCCTCGAGGTTCACACTGAGGGGTTGCACGACAGAGTCGTATCGGAAGTGGAGAAGGAGGAATCACCCTCGATGACCACGACCGAACAACTACACTGCAGAGTATTTATCAGGAGTGCGTTATGAGGTATCACCCTCGGCACTCGAGAGTAACTATGCAGGGTCGTACAACTAAGGGGGGGGGATGAGGTGATGTGTCGGTCTCTGGTCGACGATCACATTGATCGAGTCGTCGATGATCAAGCAGGGGCAACAAGGGTAAGGTGGTGGGGCTCACTGATGGTTCACTACCAACCTATACTAAGCAGTTTAACATAGGCAGGTAAGGTAACAATAAACAGGTTACAAAAGCAGGCTATGCATCAGAATAGGAGCAAACATTAACAGTAGCAAAATCTAATGCAAGTAGGAGAAATGGAATGGGCGATATCTGGATGCTCAAGGGGGGGGGGGCTTGCCTGGTTGCTCTGGCAAGAAAGAGGGGTCGTCAACGGGCTGCTCGTCTGTAGCGTAGTCGTACCCAGCTGCAACGTCGTCGGTCTCGGCGTCTATCGAGAGAGAAAGAGGGGGAGAGAAACAATAAATCCACGGCAAAAATGCAAACAATATGTATGACATGCCTAAATGCTATGCAGAGGTGTTCTACTGCCTAACTAAATGAGTTAGTTAATTTAGGAATTTATCCGGATTTATTTAATTAAAGTTGGGCACTATTCATTTATTGAAATCGGTCTAAAAGTTCCATGTTCATCTAGCTAGGGGCATTTGATAGGAATATGGAGGGCATATTCAGATTCATATTGAAATTCTGAGCGACTTTCATATATAAATTATTTTCATCGGAGTTATGGTTTATTTTATATGATTTTCTAAAGTTTTAATCATTTTCTGAATTTAATTATTTATTTAAATTCAAATTATCCAGAATAGTAAATGATGACGTTAGCATGACCTAGGTGTGACGTCAGTAGGTCAACAGGGGCTGACCGGGGTCAAACGTGACAGGTGGGTCCAGTGGGACCCACATGTCATTGACTGAGGTAACTAAACATGGTTAATTTAATCTAACTAAACTAATTAGTAGGTGGGGCCTACTGGTCAGTGAGTGTTTAGTTTACTAATTAACTTAATTAACTAATTATCAGTTTATTTATTTATTTAAATTAGTTTATTTGGCGGGACCCACATGTCATAGACAGGGGCCAGCCCAGTCAGCGTTGACTGGGGTCAACGGGGCCCGCAGGGCCCAGCTGCCAGCGACACAGGCGATGCCACGTGGCCGCCACGTCGGCTGCCGGCGCCGGGGTAACTCCGGCGAGCTCAAAACGCGGCGGCGAGCTCCGGCGTGGCGCGGGATTCGGCTACGGTGGGTTTCCGGACCCGGGGTTAGGCGCGTTCGACGCGGCCCATCGTCGCGCGCGCGTTGGTGCCCTCAGCAGGCGCCGAAGATGGCCGGAATAACACCGGCGTCGAGCTTTGGCGGCAGTCGCATTTGGACCGGAACGGGCGCGCGCCTACGTAGCGCTAACGAGCAAAGAAAAGGGTGGGGTGGCTTCTGCAGCTCGCCAGGAGCACGTCGGTGCTGCTGGAACGAGCCGAGCGGCTCTGGGAGCGCGGTGCTCATGGCCATGGCGGCGGCCAGAACACGGTACGGTGGCGGCGCGACCTAGGCTTTACAGCGAGCGGAGAAGGGGAAGGAGGGGAAACGGAGCTCACCGGGCGGCTCAGGGAGGCCGGCGACAGGCTTAGTAGCTGCAGACCGGTGACGAATCGCTGCGGAGAGGTTGCGGTGGCCGGGGATGGGGAAGAAGCTCGATGCGGTCGTCGTGTTACTCCCCGAGATGACCCAGAGCACCAGGACGATGGAGTTGACCACGGGGAAGCCGCCGGACAGCTTGGAACGGTGAGACGAGGTCGGGGGCTGCGTTGGGGAAACAGGGGAGAGAGGGAGAGTGAGTGGCGAGGGAGGGACGCCAGGGGTTCGGGGAGGGGCCCTTATCCACCGGCGGGCGCGGGAGCGCGCTGTCGAGCGGCGAGCGAGGGGGGCCGGGTGCGTGCGCGCAGCGCGCGCGGGGTGTTCGACAACAGGGCAGTGAGCAGTGCGGGAGGTGGGGGATGGCGCGGAGTGGGCTGGGCCGCGCTGTAGCAACATGCCTGAGTGCACAGTAGCTTTAGGTCTTTTCTCTTTTCTCTTTATTTTATGTTTCTGTTTTCTTTTCTTATTTCTATTTTGTCTTTTGTTTTTTAAACCAAATGACTTTTACAAAATATGGAACTTGCCCATATAATAGCAGTGCAATATTTAACAGTGATATAAAAAGGTTTTGAGTCCAAATGTTTGCACATGGATTTTATTTAAACAAAAAGGTATTAATTTAATTCTGTTTTGTTGCTAGTAGAGTCAGTTAAGTAATTTAGTGAATATTGGTTATAATTTTAGAATTGCCTCTAGAATATTTGTTATTTAATGAACATTTTAGTTTCTGATTTGAACAACTTTTATTTTCCACTTTGAATTTAATTGAAGTTTGAACTAGGAGTTGAAATGCAATATGATGCAAATGATGATTATGCACTGTTAATCTAGCTGACTTGTCATTATCAAAAGTGATCACTGTGGCTAATGACATGGGGTGTTACAATGAAGGATCATAGTTTCCAAAAAGGAGATGCGGCACTTCGGACTCCAATCATCAGTGACTACATCGTTCCGCCTCGAATTTTTTTCACGGTAAACAATCACGTATATAGCCTAGGTTTGATTTTCTGGCCCATTTCAGGTCTCATATGCTATATTTAAGTCATTTTTTTGCACTTACCTTGCGTCTAGTGCATATAAATTCAAAACCGTTCTACAACTACATCTGGGTGTTAGTTAGCAAAGAAGGTGTACAAATCATTTGTGTGTCGCTTTGCGAGTTTTCATCCATTGTCCGAGAAATGGGGAGAAGTTTCAAACATTTCGGCCGCGAGGTGCGGCCACCGGTGTAGGCCTAGTTGGTATTTTAATTACAGGGAATTCAGATGGAGTCCAGACATCATCAAAATCGGTGCGTGCCCGTGGCGTGCTCTCACGACCCCGGGAAATTTTTTTGGTAAAGTTTGGCACAAGTTTTGATGATCGCTCCTTCCAAACCGGAGCATCTCACATGAAGGACCATGGTTTCCAAAAGGAGACGTGTCAATTCAAACTCCAGTGGCCGGTGACTTCATCGTTCGGCGTCATAAAAATTTCCACGGTACGCAATCGCATGGAAAAAATTTAGTAAAGTTTGGCACAAGTTTTGGTGCTCGCACCTTCCATACCGGAGCATCTCACAAGAAGGATCATAGTTTCCAAAAGGAGACGCGGCACTTCGGACTCCAAATCGTCAGTGACTACATCGTTTTGCCTAAAAAAAATCATGGTAAACAGTCACGGATATACCCTTGGTTTGATTTTTTGGCCCATTTCAGGTCTCGTCAGCTATGTTTAAGTCATTTTTTGCACTTACCTTGCATTTAGTGCATATAAAGTCAAAACCCTACTACAACTACATGTGGGTGTTTTAGTTAGGCTATACTTAGGCTACTCATAGTGGAGAGTATCATATACTAGTATCATGCATATGATACTAGTGTATGATACTACCTTTAATTATAGGGCATAGTATAATAGAGTAGTATCATAGATGATCATATTTATTGCCATGCATGACACAAATTAGCATCACATTTAACATGATACGGTATCTACCTATATGTTACTCTAACCCTCTCTATCTTCTTTAATTCTTTGCCACATCAGCATACTTGCTATTTCCGAGTGCATGATACCGGCTATGATACCACCACTATGGCCAGCCTTATAGTGGGGAGTATCATATACTAGTATCATGCATATGATACTAGTGTATGATACTATGTACCTTCATAGTGCATACACTACAAAAAAAGACACATCCGTGACATTTTGGGCCGAACGAATTTTTTTTCGGTCATGCTTATGACACTTCTATGACGATAATTGTGACAAAAGCACGTATCATCATAGATGTGGTGGGCTCCTACTTCTATGACAAAAAATCATGACAGAAAATGGGCTTTTCATCGTGGGCAGGCCGGGGACGCACCTGCATGACATTCTTTGGGCTGTCCATGACGGAAAAAATCGTGGTAGAAGCGAGGGCAAGGAAAATTTCGGGGAGTTTTCGGTTACGGTGGGTGGTCAGGGCCGAGCGATGCACAGAGGGATTGCGCATTTCTCTCGTACACGTACGCGCGTGTGCGCGAGGCATTGGGCTCTAACTGAACCCGAGCGAGGCGTTCTCTTACTGAACCCGAGCGATTACACTGGCTATGCGTTACTGAACCCGAGCGATCGATCGATCCCTGGCTGTTAACTAAACCCGATCGAGCGATTCCTTCGCTACTGCTGCTAACTGAAGCTGATCGAACCTGCTGCCTCTTGATGAACAGTGAGCGTTGTTGGGGGTTGGATGACAATTCCCGGTGGGGGTTGGATGAACAGGACCCCATGGTAGTAGAGGCCGTTGCCGCTGGATGAACAGGACCCCGATCGAGAGGAGGCCGCCACACACCCGAGCCGGTTGGGGGGTGGATGAACAGGACCCTGTGGAGGGCTGGTTGAACAGGACCCCGTGTGGAGGGCTGGTTGAATAGTAGCCGGTGAAGGCTGGATGAACAGGACCCCCGTGGTGAACAGTAGCTCGTGGAGGCTGGAGGAAGTCGACGGTGGATGAACAGTAGCAGGTGGAGGCTGGAGGAAGTCGACGGTGGATGAACAGTAGCCCTTGGAGTCCCGTTTTGCGGTATGCCACACCCCTCCCGATGAACAGGACCCCGTTTCGACCGTAGGCGCTCCAACATAAGTTCGTTTCCTCTGTTTTGTGGTATGCCACACCCCTCCCGATCAACAGCACCCCGTTTCGACCATAGGCACTCGAACAGAAGGCCGTTTCCTCCGTTCTGCGGTACACAAGACCCTTCCCGATGAACAAGACCCCGTTTCGATCGTACGCGGTCGAACAGAAGGTCGTTTTCCTCCGTTTTGCGGTACGTCAGACCCTTCCCGATGAACAAGACCTCGTTTCGATCGTATGCGGTCGAACAGAAGGCCGTTTTCCTCCGTTTTGCGGTACGCCAGACCCCGTTCTGGCTGCTCCATCTAAGCCGGTTGGCTCCCGATGAACAGGACGTGTTCTAACCCAGTGGCTTGGCTCCCGATGAACAGGACGCGTTCCGACCCATTGGCTTCGCTCCCGATGAACAGGATGCGTTCCGACCCAGTCACTTGGCTCTCGGTGAACACGACGCTGTTTCCTCCATTCTGACCCAGCCGGTTAGCTGCCGACGAACAGGACGATGTCACTGCCGTCCATTGCCTCTCCATGTACATGAGCCCTGGCCGTACGTATGCGCGAGTACGCGTTCGAGACCCCGCCCTTATGTACGTATGTAGCCGTATTTACTTTCTTGCAGCGTGGCTGTACGTATGTGTACACAATATATATAGACAGGACTGCGTGACATGCTATGTCCGCGCCTCTACTACGACACGTGCATCTCCTTACTCGGCCACGGTTCATCGCTGCAGAGAGACCGATCGACCAATATGTACGTACATGTTCGCGACCAGACAGACAACCCTACCTACGGTTCGACCCGGTGGGTCCCAGCTGTTAGGAAGGATAAGGAGGCACTTCCTTGCGTGCGAGGATGTAGCTGGTGGGTCCCAGCTGTCAGGGGGAAGGATCATTTTTTTGCCCGTAATATGGACGCACTTCCTTGCATGCGAAGATGTAGCTGGTGGGTCCCAGCTGTCAGGGGGGAACATTTTTTTCGAGGCCCTTCCGGTAGGTCCCGCTGTCAGGTGGAGGAATCATTATTATGCGCGTAATAAGGAGGCACTTCCTTGCTGCGACCGTGGACCCAACTGTCAGCCTCTCCACGTACAATCCTTTTCCGATGGAAGTTGTTCCTTGACCACATTGACCACGCCACGCCGAGAGCACCAACGCGGTGGACGAAGCGAGGCCTAAGATGGGAACGATCTGGAGTCGTGGAACAAGGGGCACTGGAGTCCCCGGCGGAGGGGAGTACGAGGGACTGGTTCGGCTGCCGGGTGAGGCTGCCTTCGCCGGAGAATAACAGAAGGTGTGGGTGAGTACAGATATGACCTGGCCACCGTTGGGAGTAGGGTGGGGCGGCGAGGTCTGCGCGGCAGCACAGCCGGCCACAGGAGGCAGATGCAGGCACTCCAGCCGGTGATGGTTTTGGCGGCTGGAGCAAGAGCAACTAGATCAGAGATTGAAGAAGCAGGATCGCTGTTGGATGTCAATCCAACGACTACATATGTCAGAATAATTTGTTGACTTTTTGTTTTAGATCATTAAATCATTTTGTTCACTAAATGGACAACACCTTGCGCAGGTTTCGTCTAGTGGGCCACCAAAGTCAGCTTCGAAAGCTGTGGCGGAATGCAGCCCATTTATTTAGGTTTTACAGCCCCTTTCATTTTGTTTGCCAAAACATCTATTTTCTAGGCTTTGACTCAAAAAATAATCTATTTCCTGGGCTGGGTAAAAATAATAATAGCTGATTTACTATTTATGATAATTTACAGCGCATTTGATTACTTATTCGAATACACCTATTTACTGAGCTGGGTGAAAATAATATTGCGTACATGCAGCGCATTTATCATTTCTGATAATTTAGAAGCCATTTGATTTTAATAGAAATGGACCCATTTTCTGGGATGGATGAAAAAACAATGATGGTCTGGACTGAGCATTTATTATAAAAAATAATATTGAGATACGAATATTATTAAAAAATTAAATTGGGCTTGGTAATCTTATTATATAAAAAATGAACTGGGCTGTGTATTTTATTAAAAGAAACATAGGCTAGGCTACGCTTATTTTAGGATCTTATGTACAACTGTCGGCCCAGTTGCATTGCTGATGTTCAACAAAAAAGGTTTGTGTAGTACAGTACAACTTTACATGGCTACTCAGCCCACATTCAACGACGCCTGAAAAGGCCCAAACAAGGCTTCTGTACAACTTTTTGAAGTCACTGAGCTCAATTAATAACTTCAGAAAAAGTTAGAGTATAGTGGAACCTAATTAAAAGCTGTCACGAGCGAAGAAATAATTCAACGGGTCTCACTTGTGTGTGTGTGTGAGAGAGAGAGAGAGAGACCCATCGGTTGATGCTCGTAAATACATCTTTCAGCCATATGCATTGCTGATGCTCAGTAAAAACTTATATAGTTGACACAATCATATAGAACATCATAGCACACTGAACTTGCATACAAAAATTTCACGTAGGCGGCACAATCAGGGTGGAAGCAGTGGATCGCTACGGGTAGGGCTATGTTGAAACCAACGAACTCGTACATAACGGTTCATCGTCTTTATCAATGACGGGGAAATATCTTGAATGTTGTGCAAAGAAAACAGACAGACAACACAATAAGTTCTGCTAGCACATTAAGTTGACGTACACCCCTTTCTAAAAAAAGTTCAGGTACAAAAATAGAACAGGTCACAATCAAATGTACTGGCACATCAGTGCTTCACACCAATAGCTCGGATTTAACTAGTATCTGAGAAGATTCAGTTGTTACCTCAAATTAGAGCACATCCAGGCAGCCAGCCCTGCCTCTTCTCCCAAAGAAGCAATGGCCTCCGCTGCCCGATGGAGTAGGCCCTGTGCCATCCATCATTCCGAGCAACATGGGGAAATTCTGACGTTGACTCCTGTAATGGACGTCATCGATAGACCCTGGCACCAGCGGCGGCGGCAGGACTTCGATTGATGGATTGACCACTTCTTCGACATGCACGAACACTCGATACAGGTACATCCCTAACATGGTCCGCGGCGGCCTTGGTGGCGATGAATAGTAGAACCCCGGTTCCTACACCGGTATCTCAACACCAATCACCTTCGGTATGGTGGACGGCTTCTTCATCCATGCCATAACTGTTAGAGCCCAGCTGTCTGGAGGAACAAACATACTTACGAGCTCACCTCCAAGGTCGTTGATAAGCTCATTCATGGACTCGTTGTTCCAAGCACGTCGAGGCATGCTGTGGAAGGTAAGCTTTGTTAAAAAGTCAAGCTCAGAGGGCACCGAGCCCCATCCTGGGTGCCACCGATCAAAGCTCACTAGCCCGCCATCGCAGAACAAACGCCGGGAAGATTCGAACACACGACTGCAGTCAAAAGTTGTCCGGAACCTGATGAAGAAATCAGCCGGTGGCGGACAGACTTCGACGAGCAAGTCACTTATTTGGATGCCGTGCGCAATGCCAAGAGCTTTGACAAGGTCGTCCGGCGAGACGGGAGGCCGGTCGCCGTTGATGGTTACCATCAGCACTTTGCCAGCAAACTGTCGTCAAGCGGCGCCATGCCACTGTTGAGTGACAGCACGCAGCGCCCGAAGGCAGGACGGACCTCAGGATCTCCATCTCGGAGATCCGCGTTGACCGGCGACATGATAGTGCGCTTGAGTACAGGGAGTACAGGGGGGGATTTGGGGGAACTAGAGTAGGAATCGAGATTCCAGAGGTGGGGGAGGGGCGGGAGATTGGGGATGAAAAGGTAGCATGAATTTCGAACACGCGCCAATATGCTCTCGGCGCGCAAGCACACGAAAACACCGGTGGCGCCCACATGTCGGCCTAAGAGTCCTTTTTCTTTCTTTTTTGAGAGCCCGACCTGAGAGTCATAATTGACCTGTTTGGCATTGCGTTACTACTCGGCCCATATTCAACGACACCTCACTGGCCCAAACAAGTGTACATCATTGAAAAGACACTGAGCTCAAATTATAACTTGAAAAAAGGAGATATACTCTGAACACTGGAGAATGGTGATGCCCTCATTTAGGCCACCAGCAGTTTGAGACAATAAACAGTTTGAAGCAACGATATATACAACATTCAAACACTGACTAGTGACTACTACTGACATAAACATCAAGACATGATAGTTCATCAGAAGTCTTGCTACACCACCAAAATGCACCCATCTGCAGCGCTCAGACTCTCATGGTCCAGACAAGAATGACATTCTAAATAGAGGCAACTATTACATATATAGTAAGAGTGACATAGACGAGGATGACCAAATGACAAGGAATCAATATACATAACAAAAGAGAGAACTACCCATCCAGAACAAGCAACAAAGACAACAAGTCATTTGAAGAGGGATGATCCAACACCATCATAATTTGCAGCCCCGCTTCAGCCACCAGTGATTCGGAGACACCAGTACTCCACCCTTTCGACGCAACAACCCAATTACCTATCAACCTGAAGGCTTGAACCACATCACTGCCTGTCGGACTTGAGACATCCAAGGATCAAAGTAAATCCAGATGCCTTTGTCATTCTCACCTTCTTTTGGCTGCAGGCTGTATCGTTTACAATCAGGGGAGTCTACTCCAGAAGTCCTAGGGCTCGTTGTGTAGACACAGTTTTCCCTAGCAAACAGAGCCTCTCTGCCATCAAGGTCCTTGCCAACGGTGATCTCCTGGTTAATCAGATAATTGAGTCCAAGAAACAGAGAGTGTGAACCAAGGCTGTTTACCCGCCTCCAACTCAAAAATCCTGAAGGCCCCAACAAGCCGGTATCCTGCTCATAGACGTAACAGCCACTGTCAGGATACTCATGTATTTCACGGTGCTTGTACACAGTTGGGGTTTTGCAATATAACTTTTTCGGCTCATGTGTGCGAATGATCATCAGTCTTTTACCGTCATCTGATCGAGCAAGGAACCAGTTGTGCTTCCCTGTTTTTGGCAAAGGTGGTGTGATTACAAAGGGCAGTAACTGTAGGGACACTACATCATATCAAAAAGTACATGCATTGTTAATGTAAGATCAGCATTGTTCAGAGTATGAGTAGGATAATGCAAGAAACAACATTGATCTGTCCCTGTTGGAACTGAGAGGAAAATACAGGGAAATGTATACTGGGTTCGAAAATATAGAAGTGCCATGCATGGTTATACTCATGTTATCTCGCAATCGATTCTTCATAGGAAACTACCATGTCATGCATGTTATGTAATCATGTTCTGTCCTCACAAACAAATTCTTCAAGGAAACTAACAGACCATGCATTGTTATATACTCATGTTCTGTGGGCAAATTTTTTGTGAGGATATTATTCTAGCCATTGATTGCTGAAGGGCGAATAGAGGTATGTACACATGGTAAGCATTACATGATTTCACTACTTCCAAATATAGAGTTCTCCATATGCACATTTACTTCCCTAATGTATGGTTAGATGAAACCAACAGTGTGATGCATGTTTCTATATCATGAAAATGAGGAAACTAACATGACTATTGATACACACTCATATTTAGTAGTATATAGATTACTATAAAGTAAGGAGAATATCCATATCTTCCTAACAGTTTGATTATTCAAGGGTACAAATTGGCTGTAATGACATGGTCACAATCGCATAAATTAACTCATTCCAAATATAGCTAATTTACGGCGTCTCTAATACATTGCCATAGTTCTACTCAAATTCTGCTCAAACAAGGATATGCCAATCATCACAAAAAGTTCAAACAGTGTCATGGTGTTATCATTAAAATCAGACGAAAACAACTTACACGCGCTGTCCCAGCAATACGTGGTGCCATCTACTTTGTCGATCGCGTAGATGATGCCATTGTGTTCAATAGCATCACAGAAGTGTGTATTAGCTTTGACGATCCCCTGCTAGGTGAGTCATCTCCAACTAAAGAAGGCACCGGCGGAAAGATAGGCGAGTCCGCGGTCAAACAAGGCAATTAGCTTGAAGTCTGCGTAATCCGCATATCGTGTGGGCACTTGGCAGATTACAATCTTCTGCAAAACAAGGTCCGTCCAACTGACGTGGTAATCTAGATGACTTGGACCGCGACGGTAAAACCCTACATACTCCAATGGAGGAAGGATAATCTCATGGGAGGTCTGGAAGTTCACGAGCACCAACTTTTTCCCGTCTTCTTTGACGGCAGCCATCCAGTGGGAGTTCATGCCAACCCAGTACATACCTGCCAAGAAGTTTCGGGCGATGGTGATCGGATCGAAGTCGAGGGAAATGATGTACGACGACCCACTACATACCTGCAAAGAAGTTTCGGCTAATGGAGGTCGGATTGAAGTCGAGGGGCATCATGTATGCCTCCGTATCATGGTGAGCAAATCTCGCTAGACCAGATAGCAGAAAGCAGGGTGTCTTGAAAAGCTGAGGCCTCGCTTCGACGATGGCCGCGTGCATGTCCCTCGAGCATGCAGCCAGCCGCACGGCGCTCAACATATCCATACACGAACAACAGAGGTCGAGGATGTCACTGGGGAGATTGCTCCAATCGTGGCTCATATGGATGCTGCGCGGTTCACATTCGGCCATGGTGGAGTTTGGAAGGTGGGGTTTTTGGGGGCTTGATTTACGGGGGATAAGGCTCTCGGTGCTGGAGCGGCTAGCGAGGGAATAGTGGTACTGGGGAAGGCAAGCGAGGCGAGGGTACGCGGGGGCATAGTGAGATGATGAAGAGTGACCTCAGGATCTCCGGCGAGATGGAGATGGAGATGGAGTGGTCCTAGGGGAGAGGGAGACGAGGCGAGGCATGCTATACAGTGGCGGTGATAGTGACTGCACAGTGCACAAGGTGGGGCAGACTTTGGTAACCCGAACACGCCGCCTGGACTAGTGTCACCTCGGGCGCAGGGTCTTGTCACTTCACTGTGAGGACCGGATGAATAATAGTATTTTGACCATCAAGTGTACCACAGTTGTACTACTACTAGTAGTAACATACTGAGTAGTACTGTATAGCGGAAATAGGTCTCCCGTGCTAGCATGCCTCTGGGTTCACTTCATCCTCCAGGTAGCATCCATATTGCGAGCAGAACCAAATTCTCGTGCATGCGGAAGCGCGAAGAAGGGCTTTTTCTTTTTTTAGGATAACCGCATATATTCCTTAACCAGAAAAGGTTGTGTCTCGCAGGCACGCGCCAATATCAATCCGAACCAGCTACGACATATTTTTTTGTGCAAAGAGATGGATATGTTTGTATTGTTCGTCCACCCAAGTGGGTTTTGCGTAGATCCGACCTGTCAGGAGGGGTGCAGAAATAAAAAGCAATCATAAAATGTTTCGCCATGGTGATTCGAAAGAGTGACCTCAACTAACCAGTGGCACATGTAGCGATAGAAGGATGGGCACTTACACGGACACGGACCACACCTCAGTACGCTACCCGCATAGCCTTTTTGTTTTGCAGGTTGGTCTACCTAGTCGTCTAATCAACTGCCTACATGCCACTTCTCCCATTTACTTCTCCATCGGGAACCGATTTTCCTCGACTTCTTCACCTCTCCTTCATTTGCATTCAAACCCCACTGGACTGGATTCACATCCTCCTTGAGTAATTCCCAAGCCCCTTTAAATAATCATCTTCTTCAGTTAGACTAGCCATCTTAATCCTAATTCTCCAAACCATAGCCCTCCGGTCCAGCGGTTCCAAATGGCGAAAGAGAACCCTATGCAGGTTTTTAGCGTCAAACATGTCCTCGTCGAAGGCTCATTGAGCATAGTTGCCACCGTCACCGACCACCCAAGGGTTGTTCGGGAGTGGATCAACAATGTATCCAACTCCCTCCAAAAGGTGGAGATGAAGGTCGTCGGTCTCGACGCAGAGTACACGGAGCATGCCACTGGGAAGATCCAACGCGCCACCGTCCTTCAGCTGTGCCTCGAAGATGAAGTTTTGGTGTATCACATCATACACGCGCCCTCCATACCAGGTGAGCTCCACGATTTCATGTCTCGGGAGGACATATACTTCTGTGGGGCAGCCATCGAAGGGGACAAAGAGAAGCTGGCGCCGTACAACCTTGACTTGGAAAACATCGCTGACCTACAAACTAGAATTCCTGTAGACGATTGTGATAAAAAAACACCATCCCTGTTCGACGTAGCAAAATCTGTGCTCGGAACAAATCTTGAGAAGGGTGACGAGACGCTGGGATTAAGGTCGTCTCGATGGAAGAATTATCCCTTGACCTACGAGCGGATAAAATATGCTGCCCTCGATGCCCGTGTGAGTTTCGAGATAGCTACAAGGTCGAAAGAGCTTGTTGCGAAGCCGTCTCCCACATAAAATGAGAAGAAGAAGAAGAAGAAGAAGAAGAAGAAGAAGAAGAAGAAGAAGAAGAAGAAGAAGAAGAAGAAGAAGAAGAAGAAGAAGAAGAAGAAGAAGAAGAAGAAGAAGAAGAAGAAAGAAAAAGAAGAAGAAGCTGCACCAGCAGCAGGGCATTATAGATGGATGAACTATTTCCTCTCTTGTGAAAATTATATTTCCTCTCTGTGTACATTGATATAGATGAACTATTTCGCTAGTGTGCATGTCTTTGGAACAAGTGTACATTGATATAGGTCCGCTTGACTATAATGAACTATTTATCCGCCTAGTTTTCTCTACTACTACTCCTTGCAGTGAGCGGTATGCAATGCATGTGTCATGTCTACCGCAATGCATATGTCAGTAGACATGACAGCTTGTCCATGGAAGTTGAACCATGGTGACCATCACGTTTCTACCACTACCACACGCGATTCCCACGACGCCGCTCCAACCCACGGCACCACGTCCCATGACGTGCGCCTCACCCCTCTTGGACCCACCGCTCCTCTGCCTTTGTGTGCATGACATGTGGGCCAGCTGAACTGTGATGACCATCAAGTTTCTACCACAGCCACACGCGATTGGACGCGGCTTGCATGCTCCGCTCCTAGCTCCGATCCGTACTACCGCACCATCCAATTTTCATCCAGCGGCTGTGACACATTTCGTCCCGGGCATCACTCCTCAGCCACAAATATAATAAATAAAATAAAGGCCCGTCTTTGCCTTCTACTTCTGTAATACAGGTAGTACTCGCCGGTGTGGCCATCTACGCCTCGTAACACCCCGACGTCCAGCTATGGCACCCTCGCCATGGCTAGGCCACCACCGGCCGGTTCATCTCGAACGAGTGAGTTGCGAACGCCGCCGCGACAACGGCCAATTGGGCATCTCGAACCACACCGATGCCGCTTCCCCGTAGCCGACCTACGCTGGCCCGTGGCCGCACGCCGTTGTGCCGCGCGTCAACGTACGACGGCAGGAACGGCTCCAGGCTCACTGGCTCAACTACGTCGAGTACATCACGTTCGCAAACCGGTATCCGTTGAGCAGGTTGCTCCCACCCACGAGAACACACCTATACGTATCCAGCATTCCAGCCTCGCCGTTGAGTGGTACATCCTCAGGACGGTGCAAGTGGTCGGAATCTCAAGCCCAAGTCGAGCTATGTGCCCCGGGTAGATCACTGGCTCCCGCCCGAGCTCATCCGGAGCGCAAGCTAGTAAACGTCGTGCGGCACGTCACAACAGACAAGCACCTCGACATGCGGGAGTACAGATCGGAGCATGGGAGGGGAGCAGGCAAGCCTCGTCCCACTCGATTCCCACGACACCGCTCGAACCCATGACACCACACGTCCACCGACCTGCGCCTCACCCCTCTCGGTCCCACTACCCCTCTGCTTTTATGAGAATGACATGCGGGCCAGCCGCATTTAGGGTCCACATATCATTGACTCAAAGGCAGGTGCAATAGCCGCTGAAGCTCGGTCCCGTGGGCCCCGAGAGGGAAATGTAACTCTTGTGCCAGGCCTTGTGGTGCTCCCGCAGTACGAACTCGTGCCAAACCCGAAATTTGTTTCTTACTACTACCAATGTGCCGGCCCGTGTGTTGCAATGGATCCAAAGTAGTAGAATAATACTTATTCACAAACTTGAAATATAAACACTCTAGTTTTGATATACATATATCAGTAAAAATAAATTATGCTTCACTGAAGACATATTCCTCGGGCTGGTTTGATGAGGTGAGGGGCGGGTGTGGCTAGTTTCAAGATAATAATAGATTTTTAAAACATTGGACCAGATTTTTTTCTAACATTTTGTAGCGTGGCACGGCATCCGGTGCACCTAAGCGTCTGAAAAAAAGTGGAGTGCACTCTAAAGATATTTACATGCTCCCATTTAGTGGAGTGCACTCTAAACACATTATCTATTTATTTTTCTCTAGCCTTTCCTAGCCATGCAACCAAGCCACATAAGCTAGTCATGCATGCAATCCATAAATTGCAATATACTCCAACATGCAATGCCGCCACATCATCTATTTATGCCTGTTAGTCATAGGTTGTTTTTTGCATTAGTCCAAATATTAATGCTCCATAAAACTAAACTCCAAATGTCCGCCGGAGCCGAGGCAGAGGACGTACGACGGGGGCGGTGGAGGCGTCTTCGTAAGAGAGCTTGAAGCATAATCTTGCACGTCCGCCGCCACCTGCATATCGGCGCGGGACTCCTCGAGCGCCCACTGGAGCTTGCGCTCCTCCAGGGAGTGGCAGAGTCATGGGATTTTCCTAAACCACAATGGGCACCATGTAGTACTCCTCGTAGCCGAGGGCGCGGTGCTCGTGTCCCGACTCCTGGGGTACTGTCTGGAGCACCCGCTCAACCACCTCGTGAGCCGTGAGGATGCCATGCTCGCGGCCGTGCTGTTGGAGCACACGCTTGGGCCTGAGCGGCGAGGATGCGATGTTCGCGGGCGTGCTGCCGGAGCACGCACTCGTCCACGTCGAGAGCGGCGACAATGCGATGCTCGCGTGCATGCTGCTGGAGAACGCGCTCGTCCACATTGTGAGCGGCGAGGATGCGATGTTCACGGGCGTGCTGCCGGAGCACGCGCTCGTCCACGTCGAGAGCGGAGACGTTGCGATGTTCACGGGTGTGCTCTCGACGATGCGACGCTCGCGGGCATGCTGCTGGAGAACCCGCTCGTCCACATTGTGAGCGGCGAGGACACGATGCACCTCCTCGTGACCGACCAGGGCGTGCTGCTGGAGCACAGCTACCCCTTGTGGCCGACGAGGGCGAGCCACTAGATCACACTGTCCTCCGCGTGGACAGTCAGCACGCGCTACTCGCGGCCGTAGAGGGCGTGCTCCACCTCGGCGATGTCGGAGACTCCGTCCTCTTCCCAGGCCGTGGTGCCGTCCACTTCGGCAACGGCTGCGTGCTTCGGTGGGTGTTGTGTCCGTATGGGAGCTTCGAGCTACAGTACCAGTGGGGGCGGGGGGTGACCTTTTCGTGGTTTCACATGGTCTGAGGAGAAAAATAGAATCGGAAGTAGCACAATATGTTGGAACGTGTCGGAGGAAGGCTGGCAGGAGCAGTACAACAAACATCACATGCGCACCATATTTTGAGAAGGGTTTAATGTAATTTGTGTGAAATGGGTCTGTGTGATGTACGAGTAGTACATCCATATCATTGACATTCATGCACGCAACAAACATTTGTGTGCATGATTTCACCCTATTTTCTTATTCTGTTCGGGAGTGGATTTGATTTTTGTAATCGGAGCTCATTTTTGTACTTGGTTTCAATTTAGAGTATGCATGTATTATTGCGAGAGATATATATAGAGAGAATATTTGTGTGACAAAGAGGGGGGCGGGCAGCGATACCTAATGAGAGAGGGGCATATGCGTGTTCGAAAGACTTTGTGTGTCATAGAGAGAGGAGTGTCTGAAAGGGATAGAGGGTGTGTGTGTGTGTGTTAGAGAGAGAGAGAGAGAGAGGTGCGTGTAAAGTCGGGATCGACAAGGTTACGAGGTTGTGGATATGGGAGAGCGATAGTGTGTGTGCGATGAAGGGACACACAGACTGTGTCTGTTTGCATGTGAGAGAGCTGGATAGACCTCGACAGCACGGCTGGCTAGGGGTGGAAGGTTATGTGTGGTAGAAAGAGATAGTAGAGAGACAGATGAATGCTTATTTGTTGCAAGAAGACCTAACTACATAGACGGGGGTAGCAAGAAGAGGAGAATGGCGGTGTGCCTTTTTGTCATGGGATGGAAGAGAGACCAAGAGACACGCATCGTGTGGAGAGGTGTGTGTGTTTCCAGAGAGAGAGGGAGGCGTGGACCTGAATAATGAGATGGGTGCTCATGTGTATGTTATAGGGAAGGAATTGTCTAGGTGGTAGTCTTATGATAACGACCTTATCTTTCAACGAGAGTGGGGATAAGTATCGACTTGGTGGATTTTGACGTTGACGATCCAGCTATATCGTACCCGGTGATACAAATCGACAATCGTTACTAAACAAATCTTCGATGGACGATGATCTTGTCATATTCACAAAATCAACCTGAATAATGAGATGGAGTTCCTCCAAGCAACCGAAGAATCGGCTAGAACTAAGATAATGCAATTGTAATTGCCAATATGAAGTAATTAAGGACAATGGTGGGGTTGCTGGTACTGAACAAAAGGCGGTAGTCCTACACACACCCCGCAAATGCAAATTATAGCGAAAACAAAACAATGTGTACACAACAACGCGAGTTCTAACGTAGAAAAATGGTAGTAGCCTTATTTATATCTATAGACTATATTACTATATTTTTTATTTGTATAGTTATATCTATATCTATTCCACTCCCTCCGTTTGAAATTTACTCCGCACATATATAGCTTTCACTGCATCCAAATTTTATAAAGCTTGACCGAATTTGGTGAAAACAATATGAACATTTACACTAACAAATTTACACGATGTGGAAATAAAAGCAATGATGAATCAAATGATATATATTTGGTGGTGTATATGTTAATACTTTTTCCTACAAATTGTTGAAAGTATACAAAGTTTGACTTTAGAGAAACCCAATATGCAGAGTCAATGCGTGTATTTGCACGTACACGATATAAACCGTTGATTGATGTTGATCCAATGGTCCAGGTGGCTGCGATTCGGATCTACTATAAGTACCCATACACGTTCTTCTCGAACGACCAGCACGACAGTGTGATCGATCCACACAAGAAGCTCTAAATAAGACCTCCAGACGTGCCACGCGGCTTCATGGGTGCCCCCCACATCATATTATTCATACTACGTTGACTGAAATAAAGATAAATCACCCAAAACAAGATCTTCCCGTTTTTTGTTCCTACGATGCTGTGCCGTGCACGTACCTAGTTGTATAGTGGTAGTAGTAGTAGTACAAATTTCATAGTAGGTGTAGTACGGAGTGCTCCT
Organism: Thinopyrum elongatum; assembly: GCA_011799875.1. Taxonomy (NCBI): domain Eukaryota; kingdom Viridiplantae; phylum Streptophyta; class Magnoliopsida; order Poales; family Poaceae; genus Thinopyrum; species Thinopyrum elongatum. The sequence continues at coordinate 283,435,733 of CM022303.1, forward strand.
ACTCTATCAATGAGTCCCATCTGACACCAAATTTCTTGGCTTCCGTGCTACAGCTAGATCTTCCCCTCCTCGTTTCTGTTTTCCAATGCGGCGGGCGGGGTGCGGTTTGCCGATAGTCGGTTTGCCCAATTGCGGTCCCACATCAAAGTGAAAATGCTAGGCAACACGCCATCCCTAGGTATGTGGCGTGCCGGACGGGCCGTGGAGTACTCCCGATTCCCGGGCGCGTGGGGGTGCAACGCGAATGCGGCAGGCCTTTTCCTTTTACTAGCAATGTGCCCGTGCATTGCAACGGATCCAAAGTAGAATAGTACTTGTTCACAAACTTGAAAAAAATCACTCTTGTTTTGATATACATATATACCACTAAAAATATATTACTTTTCACTCAAAATATATTTCTTAGGCTGTTTTGATGAGGTGAGGGAGGGATGTGGTTGCTTTCAAGATAATAAGGGGTTTTCTGGACATTGGAGCAGAGAAGTGGGCTATTGTTGCAAAAATGCCACAACTTACCTCACAGCCGTTAGATGCAGATCTAATGGTCAAAAATGACGGATGGCAGACACACCACCATCACCAACTGAGTCTTTTATGGGAGTAGAGAAACATGTATAAATTGTAACATTTGGTTCTGCTCCTTGGCACGATCGATAGATAGAAATAACGACTGTTCCCTAAAAAAAAGATAGAAATAACAATTGGAAACGCTAGGGCGGGGCTTTTCCCGCCAGATAAGCAGGGTAGTAGCTAGGTTGACGCATCATCGGTTTGGTCACATGCGGTCCCACATGTTGTAGTGATATAAAGCCTAGCCAATGCGCGTTGACCGGGGGGGGGGGACGACAGTGTGGTATGCGACGGGGAAGGGACATGCTTCATGTACTGTTCTAGTTTCTCATTTTGAACTTGCGAACGTGACAGGCGTGCTGCACGAGTGGTTTTGAATTTATAGGTTCGATCTCAGTTTTTGAATTTAGGAGTAGTTCATAGGTTGGGTCAAGCATCGAACATAAATTACGAAGTTGATGGAAAAGGTAAGCACAACTTATAAATTAACGGTAGTTACAGTGATGCATATAATTGCCTCCAAATGTGAGCAAAGGGATCGCACATGTCTGTATTGACTGGAATAAGAATGCAATAGCACAATAGGAATTAAGGCCACGATGATGCGATCGCAGTGGTGGTTAGAGGAGGCAAGAAGAAAGATGCATCCATCAACGTACGACCTCCTCCTCCTCGACTCAGTGCGCCGGGCCACTGACCGGCTGCTTAGGAGCGGCAGCTTTTGTGGCAAGGTCAAGGTGCTTCTCAACAAAGGCGTCCAAGGCTTCCAGCCGGTTGACGAAGGCCAACGTCATAGCGTCCTCACCGGCCTTGTAGATACCTATGTACACGACTTCCTCGTACACGTGGACGTGTAGGTCGATGTATTCTTGCAGGGCGAGGCGCCTCGCGGCGAGCGCGACCTCCAGGTGGACATTCTTCGTTGTGTCGGCGGGCAGTCGCAGGGCCACCAGTGCTTGAAAGAGGTTCTCGCCATGGAGGCCGATTAGGGTGGCAGGCAATGAGGAGCCCGGGTGCGCGGGCTGGAGGAGTACGGCGATGTCGTCCGTGAGCTTCTTGATGACGGTGAACTTGTTGATGGTGGCAATGATCATCTTGTCCAACTGAGAGTCGTAGCTGGCGTCGACGATGGCCATGAACCAGCCGGTCGCCAACACCATTTGGAGACGATCCTCGGTGCCATGCCGCAGGCCGGCGTCGTGGACCATCTGGCACAGCTGCTGGCCGCTCGCGGGCATCGCCGCCATGGGTCTGGAGTGAGCACTTTTGCGCTTAGTGTAGGTGCTTAGGTGCGTACGATGTGGTAGATGCATTGGAATGGAGGGGCGCCTTTATATGAGTGCAAACTGCGTAGCATTCACATCGTGCTGCCTCTTTTCCCCGTCCTCCTCCCATTACTTCCCTCATGCATTCAGGATGCTAATTGAAGGAGGATGCATCATTGGCCGTTCAACATTTCGGGAACCGCTACCCTCTCCCTCGTCTGCATTAAAGCCGTATCGGGAACTGTCTTGGTTTACTATTAGCTGTCAAATTGAATAGTATTGCGCCGCCCGCTGCACGCCCAGCTGTACATGCCTCCTCGCCTCCATCAAACACCTCCGTTAAACCCGCATGCAAACGAATGCAAACCAAGAAACCTACTCCGGCCACACGTCCTTTCATGAGTGGGCCAGAATTAAACGCAACACCGGCCGAGCTCCTCCCGTTCGCCCTCAGTTTAAACGAGCCTAGACACTGGCCAAGCTCCTACCGTCCGCCCTCTATTTAAATGAGGCCAGGCAGCGGGCAAGAATTGCACCCCTCCACCGCTCCCCCATCTCCTCCTTCACCATTTTCTCCACTCTTCCGATGGCTTCCAAGGAGCCGTTCTCCGGCATACTACCCGGCTGGGTGGCCCACCGAGCCCTCCGGATATGAGCGAGGCCGCTCGATGCTTCACCTACCTCGCCTCGCCCGATGGAGCCAGTTGCCGCCCCAAGCTGGTGCATGGTTCAGCAACTCGCCGCTCCAGTTCAGCTTGATGAGGTGTGGCGAGTTGCTCCACGCCGGCACGACGGCGAGCACGGCGGCACGGGCGTCGTCGCTGCCGCGTAGTACCACGCCACCAGTGTCTTCAGCAGCGCCTCCCGTGTCTGCGGTGGCCGCGCCTCCCGTGTCTGTGGGCGTGCCTCCCGTGCCTGCGGCAGCACCATGCAGGCAGAGACAGAAGCCGGGTGCGCGGAGAGCGACGAGTCGGTGGCCAGCTTCTTGATACGTCTCCGTCATATCTATAATTTTTTATTGTTTCATGCCAATATTCTACAACTTTCATATACTTTTGGCAACTTTTTATACTATTTTTGGGACTAACATATTGATCCAGTGCCCAATGCCAGTTCCTGTTTGTTGCATGTTTTTTGTTTCGCAGAAAATCCATATCAAACGGAGTCCAAACGCGATAAAAACTTACGAAGATTTTTTTTTTGGAATATATGCGATTTTTGGGAATTGGAATCAACGCGAGACGATGTCCGAGGGGGCCACAAGGCAGGGGGCGCGCCCCAGGGGTAGGGCGCGCCCTGGACCCTTGTGGTCACCCAGTAAGGCGGTTGGTGCCCTTCTTTCGCCGCAAGAAAGCTAATATCCCGATAAAAATCGTGTTAAAATTTCAGCCCAATCGGAGTTATAGATCTCCGAGAATTTAAGAAACGGTGAAAGGCCAGAATCTGGGAAGGCAGAAACAGAAGGAAACAGAGAGAGAGAGATCCAATCTCGGAGGGGCTCCCGCCCCTCCGCCGCCATGGAGGCCATGGACCAGAGGGGAAACCCTTCTCCCATCTAGGGGGAAGGTTAAGGAAGAAGAAGAAGGAGGGGGGCTCTCTCCCCCTCTCTCCCGGTGGTGCCCGAACGCCGCCGGGGCCATCATCGTGACGGCGATCTACACCAAGAACTTCACCGCCGTCATCACCAACTCTCTCCCCCTCTATGCAGCGGTGTAACACCCCTTATCCCCGCTATAATCTCTACTTAAACATGGTGCTCAACGCTATATATTATTTCCCAATGATGTATGGCTATCCTATGATGTTGGAGTAGATCCATTTTGTCCTATGGGTCGATTGATGATCATGATTGGTTTGAGTTGTATGTTTTATTATTGGTGCTGTCCTATGGTGCTCTCCATGTCGCGCAAGCATGAGGGATCCCCGCTGTAGGGTTTGCAATATGCTCATGATTCGCTTATGGTGGGTGGCGTGAGTGATAGAAGCACAGACCCGAGTAAGTAGGGTGTTTGCGTATGGGAGTAAAGAGGACTTGATACTTTAATGCTATGGTTGGGTTTTACCTTAATGATCTTTAGTAGTTGTGGATGCTTGCTAGAGTTCCAATCATAAGTGCATATGATCCAAGTAGAGAAAGTATGTTAGCTTATGCCTCTCCATCATATAAAATTGCAATAATGATTACCGGTCTAGTTATCGATTGCCTAGGGACAAATAACTTTATTGTGACAAAAAGCTCTCTACTAAAACTAACTTAGTTGTTTCTTTATCTAAACAGCCCCTAGTTTTTATTTACGTGATCGTTATTATCTTGCAAACCTATCCTACAACACCTACAAAGTACTTCTAGTTTCATACTTGTTCTAGGTAAAGCAAACGTAAAGCATGTGTAGAGTTGTATCGGTGGTCGATAGAACTTGAGGGAATATTTGTTCTACCTTTAGCTCCTCATTGGGTTAGACACTCTTATTTATTGAGAAAGTCTACAACTGATCCCCTATACTTGTGGGTTATCAAGACCTTTTTCTGGCACCGTTGCCGGGGAGCAATAGCGTGGGGTGAATATTCTCGTGTGTGCTTGTTTGCTTTATCACTAAGTAATTTTTATTTGCTGTCCTAAGTTGTTCTCTATCTTTAGTTATGGATATGGAACACGAAATACCCAAAAAATTAGGTGTACTTGCTACTTATGGAGATGGGGAACCTCCTAAAACCCTCGATGCTCGTTATGTGAAAAATATTAATCATTACTTTGATAATCCTGAGAAAACCCATTCAACTTGATAATGGGAGACACGTTGGATCAACGTGAATAATTTAGGGATTATCACTTGACACAAAAAGGGAAACTATTATGGGATCAAATTGATATGCTGCATTGGTATGCTTGGAATTTATGCCAGAGATATGATTTTACTTGTTGCTCTAGGATGAAGGCTCCACACCTTCCCTTTTCATGCAAATTTAATGATAATGAAACCTTAGCTTCTTATGCTAATGGTAGATATGATTACTATGATGTAGAACGAATAGAAGAATTTGTTGCTTTTAAGGGTGCTTATGAAATTGAATCTTTGTTTGAAAAGTATGAAGCTTTTGATGATGATGATGTTTATAGACCTGAAAATTTTGCTATACTTAAATATTGCTATGAGAATTATGAATATAATGTTGATATTAATGAGTTTATTGAGAAAGTCTCCGCTGTCCAAGAAGAGACTAATATTTTGCAGGAATCTATGGAAGAAGAAATTGATGACACTGTGAGCTCATTGGATGAAAAAGATGATGAGGAGAGCGAAGAACAAAAGGAGGAAGAGCGGATTAGCTACCCGTGCCCACCTTCTAATGAGAGTAACTCTTCAACTCATATATTGTTTAATTTCCCTTCGTGCTTACCGAAGGATGAATGCTATGATAATTGCTATGATCCCTTGGATTCGTTTGAAATATCCCTTTTTGATGGACTTGATGCTTGCTATGCTTGTGGCCATGATGCCAATATGAATTATGCTTATGAAGATGAACTTGCTATAATTCCTTATGTTAAGAATGAAATTGTTGCTATTGCACCCACACATGATAGTCCTATTATCTTTTTGAATTCTCCCAACTACACTTTACCGGAGAAGTTTGCACTTATTAAGGATTATATTGATGGTTTGCGTTTTACTACTACACATGATGATTTTGATGAATATAATATGCATGTGCTTGCTGCTCCTACTTGCAATTATTATGAGAGAGGAACTACATCTCCGCCTCTCTATGTTTCTAATACGATAAAATTGCAAGAAACTGCTTATGCTATGTATTGGCCTTTACTTGATGTGCATGAATTGTTCTTTTATGACATGCCGATGCATAGGAAGAGAGTTAGATTTCATTTTTGCATGATTTATGTTACTTTGTGCTCACTACTAAATTACAAATTATTGTTAATTAAAATTGGCTTTGATATACCTTGGGATCCGGGTGGATCCATTACTTGAGCACTATATGCCTAGCTTAATGGCTTTAAAGAAAGCGCTGCCAGGGAGACAACCCGGAAGTTTTAGAGAGTCATTTATTTCTGTTGAGTGTTTTTAAAAAGTTTAAAAACAAAAAAATAAAGTGGGGAACCTAAAACTTTTCAAAAAGAAAAGTGAAAGTAAGAAGGACGAGCACCGTTGAAGTGGGGGAGCTCCTTGAACTTTGTTCATGCCCATGGAAACTTTGCAAATCTTGAATTACAAAAACTTTTCAACAAAAATAATTATCCCCTTGTACAAATCCATTGTATTATAAAAATAATGTGCCAAGATTTGCCTTTAGGATGATTAGATTGCCTGTTTGGTATGTGCAGTGGAAAAATAGAAACTTTGGCTGTAGCGCGTGAATTTACATTTTTACTGGAATGTCAAAAGCTTCTGAAACTTTTTGCATAGTACTGCTATACAAATTTTTTATTTTGTCCTAATTTTTTAGAATTTTTAGAGTTACAGAAGTATGGTGAATGTTCAGATTACTATAGACTGTCCTATTTTTGACAAATTCTGTTTTTGATGCATTATTTTGCTCGTTTTGATGAAACTATCGATTTTATCGGTGGTATAAGCCATGGAGAAGTTATAATACAATAGATACAATGCAAAAATAAAATATGAATGGGTTTGCAACAATACTTAAAGTGGTAATTTGCTTTATTATACTAACGGATCTCACGAGGGTTTTGTTAAGTTTTGTGTGATTGAAGTTTTCATGTTTTGGTGAGATCACGATGGATGAAGGAATAAGGAGTGGCAAGAGCCTAAGCTTGGGGATGCTCGAGGCACCCCAAGGTAATATTCAAGTACTCCCAAGCAACTAAGCTTGGGGATGCCCCGGAAGGCATCCCCTCTTTCTTCTAACGATCATCGGTAAATTTACTTGGAGCTATATTTTTATTCGTCACATGATATGCGTAAATCTTGGAGCGTCGTGTGCTTTTTATTTTTCTTTTAATAATGCACCATGCTGGTATGAGATAGTCCTTGGTTGATTTATAGAATGCTTCACGCACTTCACTTATATCTTTTGAGTATGGCTTTATAGAATGCTTCATGTGCTTCGCTTATATCATTTGAAGTTTGGATTGCCTGTTTCTCTATGCATAGAAAACCGCCATTTGTTAGAGCGTGGGCATATCTTTTGTAGAAAGAATTAAACTCTCATGCACCACTTATATCTATTTAGAGAGTTAACAGGAATTGGTCATTCACATGGTTAGTCATAAAATCCTACATAAAACTTGTGGATCACTGAATATGATATGTTTGATTCCTTGCAATAGTTTTGTGATATAAAGATGGTGATATTAGAGTCATGCTAGTGAGTAATTTTGGATTGGTAGAAATACTTGTGTTAAGGATTGTGATTCCTGAAGCATGCACGTATGGTGAACCGTTATGTGATGAAGTCGGAGCATGATTTATTTTTTTGATTGTCTTCCTTATGAGTGGCGGTCGGGGACGAGCGATGGTCTTTTCCTACCAGTCTATCCCCCTAGGAGCATGCGTGTAGTACTTTGTTTTGGTAGCTAATAGATTTTTGCAATAAGTATGTGAGTTCTATATGACTAATGTTGAGTCCATGGATTATACGCACTCTCACCCTTTCACCATTGCTAGCCTCTTTGGTACCGTGCATTGCCCTTTCTCACCTCAAGAGTCAGTGCAAACTTCGCCGGTGCATCGAAACCCCGTGATATGATACGCTCTATCACACATAAGCTTCCTTATATCTTCCTCAAAATAGCCACCATACCTACCTATCATGGCATTTCCATAGCCATTCCGAGATATATTGCCATGCAACTTCCATCATCATCATATACATGACTTGAGCATTCATTGTCATATTGCTTTGCATGATCGTAAGACAGCTAGCATGATATTTTCATGGATTGTCCGTTTTTTCATATCTTTGCTACGCTAGATCATTGCACATACTGGTACACCGCCAGAGGCATTCATATAGAGTCATATTTTGTTCTAGTATCGAGTTGTAATATTGAGTTGTAAGTAAATAAAAGTGTGATGATCATCATTATTAGAGCATTGTCCCAGTGAGGAAAGGATGATGGAAGCTATGATTCCCTCACAAGTTGGGATGAGTCTCCGGACTTTATGAAAAATAAAATAGGCCAAAGAAGCCCAAATAAAAAAGAGAGGCCAAAGAAGCCCACCAAAAAAAAGAAAAAAAGAAAAAAAATAAAAATGAGAGAAAAGAGAGAAGGGACAATGTTACTATCCTTTTTCCACACTTGTGCTTCAGAGTAGCACCATGTTCTTCATATAGAGAGTCTCTTGAGTTATCATTTCATATACTAGTGGGAATTTTCATTATAGAACTTGGCTTGTATATTCCGATGATGGGCTTCCTCAAATGCCCGAGGTCTTCATGAGCAAGCAAGTTGGATGCACACCCACTTAGTTTTTAGTTTGAGCTTTCGTACACTTATAGCTCTAGTGCATCCGTTGCATGGCAATCCCTACTCACTTGCATCAATATCGATTGATGGGCATCTCCATAGCCCATTAATTTGCCTAGTTGATGTGAGACTTTCTCCTTTTTGTCTTCTCCACACAACCTCCACCATCATATTCTATTCCACCTATAGTGCTATATCCATGGCTCACACTCATGTATTGCGTGAAAGTTGAAAAGGCTTGAGAACATTAAAAGTATGAAACAATTGCTTGGCTTGTCATCGGGGTTGTGCATGATGAAATACTTTGTGTGATGAAGATGGAGCATAGCCAGACTATATGATTTTGTAGGGATAACTTTCTTTGGCCATATTATTTCGAGAAGACATGATTGCTTTATTAGTATGCTTGAAGTATTATTGTCTTAATGTCAAAAGATAGACTATTGCTTTGAATCACTCGTGTCTTAATATTCATGCCATGATTAGATTATATGATCAAGATTATGCTAGGTAGCATTCCACATCAAAAATTATCTTTTTTATCATTTACCTACTCGAGGACGAGCAGGAATTAAGCTTGGGGATGCTGATACATCTCCGTCGTATCTATAATTTTTGATTGTTTCATGCCAATATTCTACAACTTTCATATACTTTTGGCAACTTTTTATACTATTTTTGGGACTAACATATTGATCCAGTGCCCAGTGCCAGTTCATGTTTGTTGCATGTTTGTTGTTTCGCAGAAAATCCATATCAAACGGAGTCCAAACGCGATAAAAACTTACGGAGATTTTTTTTGGAATACATGTGATTTTTGGGAATTGGAATCAACGCGAGACGATGCCCGAGGGGGCCACAAGGCAGGGGGCGCGCCCTGGACCCTTGTGGTCACCCTGTAAGGCGGTTGGTGCCCTTCTTTCGCCGCAAAAAAGCTAATATCCCGATAAAAATCGTGTTAAAATTTCAGCCCAATCGGAGTTACGGATCTCCGGGAATTTAAGAAACGGTGAAAGGCCAGAATTTGGGAAGGCAGAAACAGAAGGAAACAGAGAGAGATCCAATCTCAGAGGGGCTCCCGCCCCTCCGCCACTGAGGGAGTCCTGGATTAGGGGGTCCTCGGGTGTCCGGACTATTCGATATGGGCCGGACTGATGGGCCGTGAAGATAAAGCAGAAGACTATCCCCCGTGTCCGGGCAGGACTCCCATATGCGTGGGTGGCAAGTTTGGTGTCCGTTTGTGTTATTTCCTTCCTCTGCGAACCGACTCTGTACAACCCTAGGTCCCTCCGGTGTGTATATAAACTGGGGGGGTTTAGTTTGTAGAGGCTATCAGAATAATCATAGGCTAGACAGCTAGGGTTTAGCCATTACGATCTCGAGGTAGATCAACTCTTGTAACCCCTATACTCATCAAATACAATCAAGCAAGACGTAGGGTTTTACCTCCATTAAGAGGGCCCGAACCTGGGTAAACATCGTGTCCCCATTGTCCATTGTTACCATCGATCCTTAGAGACATAGCTTGGGACCCCCTACCCGAGATCTTCCGGTTTTGACACCGACATTGGTGCTTTCATTGAGAGTTCCGTTGTGTTGTCAACAGAAGGATCGATGGCTCGCCTTGTCATCGATGACGACGCTGTTTCTAGGGAGACTTTTCTCCCTGGTCAACTCTTTGTGTTTGGCGGCTTCGTACTACGTGCCAACTCGACCGGTCACCTTGAGCAAGTCGACAGGTACGCCCCTGGTCACCAGATCAGGTTTGGAAGTTTGAACTACATCGCCGATATCCGAGGAGATCTAATCTTCGAGGGGTTCACGGCCTCGGCCGCCGCTCCCCACCCATACAGAGAAGGCCCTTCGGATCCACTATCAGATCCCGTCCAGGGATCGACTATCATGCCCGCCCTGGCCTTAGATCCGGAGCGGAACACTTCGTCCGAAGACGGGGGGGGGGGGGGGGTGAACCCCATCGGACTCTCTCCCATTACGGAGCTAAGCTGGATTCGCCTCTGGACGTCAACTCCGAACTCTCGAGGTCTGCGTCTATCAGGCTCGGTCAAGTGGTTATTACCGAACCTAGCTCCGCAGATCCTCAGACGCCTATCCAGCTTTCACTCTTAAACGAAACACTGGACCTAATGCAATCTCTCACCATCACAGAAGTATCACCTCCGAACTACGCCCAGCTTGAACTAGGGGCTGAGAGTAGGGAATTTTGCGTCCCACCCACCCACTTAATAGCCACTGTCGAGGATTTAACCGACATGCTAGATTACGCCTCCGAAGACATCGATGGCATGGACGACGATGTCGGAGTTCAACCAGGCCAAAACCCGCCCATCACTGGGCGTTGGACGGCCACTTCTACTTATGATGTATACATGGAGGACACGCCTGAAAAGGAGGACGACGATGGCACTCAAGTTCAGATGAGAAGAAGCCCGTCGATGAACCACCAAAACACCGGCGTCAGCGGCGCCGCTCACGATCGCGTCGGGCAAGGGAAAGCAATACCGGCACCGGAGATAATGACACTCTGGACAACGCCGAAGACTCCGACCACCCCGCTGAGCCTACATTCGAGCAGGATGAGAGGGAAGAGGGTCAAGTCAACCCCGACGAACTTGCCGATCACGGGGATTCGGAAGATAGTAACTACTTACCTGTCTCCGAAGAGGATATTAGCCTCGGTGATGAAGATTTCATCATCCCAGAGGAACCCCTCGAACAAGAACGCTTCAAGCGACGGCTGATCACCACTGCACGGAGCCTGAAAAGGAAACAACAGCAGATTCAAGCCGAACAGGATACGCTCAACGACAGATGGACTAAGGTCCTGGCCGCCGAAGAGGGATATGGCTTTGAGCGCCAAACAAAGAGCTATCCTAAGCGCAGGCTACTGCCACAATTTGACGAGGGGGCCTTTGAGCCAATACCGTCAAAATACAATCATGCCGATCAACCGGACAGACCACCACATGGACGGGACAAAACGGCCAATTATGCCGAACATCAGCCCGCGCCCCCTCGCCGTAGAGGCAAGGAGACAGTGGCTCCGGGCTACACATACTACCTACGTCAGGACCTGACCAATAGAGCCGACCAGACCAGATCAATCTATGGATCAAGAGGACATGCTCCAGCATGAGATAACGGCCACCAGGCCTGGAACGACAAACATAACCAAGTTCGGGGTTAGCCCCGAATATAGATGTCATCCGAACTCCATCGCGATGTCGCCCGGTATAGAGGTGCCGTGCACCCCATGTGCTTTACCGATGAGGTAATGCAGCACCAGTTTCCGGAAGGGTTTAAACCCGTAAACATCGAGCCATACGATGGAACGACAGATCCCGCTATATGGATTGACGATTTTCTTCTCCACATTCACATGGCTCGCAGAGACGATCTCCATGCCATTAAATACCTCCCTCTAAAGCTGAAAGGACCAGCACGACACTGGTTGAACAACCTCCCAGAGAACTCCATTGGAAGCTGGGAAGACTTAGAGGATGCTTTTCGGGACAACTTTCAGGGCACTTATGTCCGGCCACCGGATGCTGATGACCTGAGTCACATAATTTAGCAACCCGGAGAGTCCGCTCGCAAACTTTGGAATCGGTTCTTAATTAAAAAGAACCAAATCATGGACTGCCCGGGCGCCGAGGCCTTAGCGGCATTTAAGCACAGCGTCCATGACGAATGGCTCGCCCGACACCTCGGTCAGGAAAAGCCGAAGACCATGGCAGCTCTTACTGCACTCATGACCCACTTCTGTGCGGGCGAAGATAGCTGGTTGGCTCGTAGAAGCAACAGTACCAGCGACCCCGACACTTCTGAGGCCCGGGACGGCAATGGAAGGCCACGACGCAGCAAAAACAAGAGTCGGAACAACAACGAAGAAACAGAGGATACGGCGGTAAACGCCGGATTCAGTGGCTCTAAACCCAGTCAGTGGAAGAAGCCATTCAAAGGTACTAGGGACGGTCCATCCAACTTGGACAATATACTGGATCGACCCTGCCAGATTCATGGCACCCCTGACAATCCTGCCAACCACACCAACAGAAATTGCTGGGTTTTCAAACAGGCCGGTAAATTAAACACCAAATATAAGGGGAAAGGACCTCCAAGCGAGGACGATGATGAGCCTCGCCCACCACACATCGGGGGACAGAAACAGTTCCCCCCCGAGGTAAAAATGGTGAACTTGATCTACGTCACCCACATCCCCAAGAGGGAGCGCAAACGCGCGTTAAGGGACGTCTACGCCGTAGAGCCCGTCGCCCCAAAATTCAACCCATGGTCGGCTTGTCTGATCACCTTTGATCGCAGGGACCACCCAACCAGTATCCGTCACGGAGGTTCGGCGGCCCTGGTACTCGATCCTATCATTGACGGATACCATCTTACTAGAGTCCTTATGGACGGCGGCAGCAGCCTCAACTTGCTCTACCAGGACACTGTCCGTAAGATGGGTATCGACCCATCAAGAATCAAACCTAGCAACACTACCTTTAAAGGAGTGATACCTGGCGTGGAGGCCCGCTGCACGGGCTCCTTAACACTGGAAGTCGTATTCGGCTCTCCAGATAACTTCCGAAGTGAAGACTTGATCTTCGACATCGTCCCTTTTCGCAGTGGTTATCATGCACTGCTCGGACGAACGGCCTTCGCCCGCTTTAATGCGGTCCCGCACTATGCTTATCTGAAGCTCAAAATGCCTGGACCTCGTGGCGTCATCACAGTAAATGGGAATATGGAGCGCTCCCTCCGTACTGAGGAGCATACTGCGTCCCTAGCAGCCGAAGTACAGGGCGGCCTCATCAAGCCGGACAACCCATCGGTCATCAAGACCCACGACTCTGCTAAGCGAGTCCGATCCACACTACAATGCGATAGCCTGGTGGAGCCGGAGCTTAAATAGCAGTTTAGCCTCCGCCGATCGCCCCAGAAGGTTGCGGCATACGTACCGTGTGTACATAACTACGCACTTAAAATACCTTGGGCAGCGCCGGAGGCACACTGCGGAAAAGGTCCATAGTACGGTTTGACCCTATTCGGACCTCAACTATTTTTTACACTATAGGTTCGTTAAAAAACCTGCCTGATCTACGGAGGCTCTTTTCGAGGTCCCTCTTTCTTACAGATGACCATCACCTCCTCCTCTTAAAGGATTTCCCACCAAGGAGAAACAACGCAGATGTGCGGCAGGGCACCATTGGGATCTTCAAACCACTACTTTTAGGCCCTGTGTAAACCTTTTCCTTGTGTAAACTTTTGGCATGTAAAATAGCGTCGATATTTATGGCATTATCTGTAATAACACGGCTCGACGTACTCATTAGGGTATAAAGGAAGCAGTTGATCACCACTTTTGTTTGGCACTCATTTATTTTTGTCATCTGTATGTCCTCCCTACTTCAGACTGCCACACGTGCTTTAGTCCGGCCTTAACACCAGGGGCTGTATTCGGTCCTGCACATTTCAAAGTCCGAACACCTATAGGGTACTCTTCGGCGTCCCAGATATTGCATTATATGCATCGGCTCTGAATCATGTCTTTGGTCTATAGTTGGGTTGCCCGGCTCCTGTGCTTACCACCTTACGTTCCGCTCGTTCGGCTAAGGGAGTAAAGGGAGAACTACTGCGATTGTATTTCTGGTTCGTCCGGTCAAGTACCTCAGTAGAGAAAGCCGAAAACTGACTGCCATGATAAGCGCGAGCTGGTCGGCGATTCGGCGACTTAGTATTATACTACAAATCGTTAGCGATTCACTCTGTGTTATACGAGGGGCTGGTCTTCATCCAGCCGCGTGGAAAAAGGCACCGTAGTCCGGATAGCCGCACACGCACCAGGGGCTAGTACTTAGCTCCACAGTCAAACTCCTATGGCTAAGTGAAAGTAATAAAGCCGCATAGTCTGATTGCCTGGTTCACCACGCTGACACCTCCTTTACAGACCAAGACATTGGATAAAGTGTGGTCACGCGTTACGCCGAACACCCCTGTAGCATCTACATGGGGGCTGAAGCCGACGACTGGCAACTTTCAGAAATAAAACAATAAACGACCGCACAGGAGGAAAAATTGCTTGAAACAAAAGGCGCAAAACATAGATATATAAACAGCATGGGTTCATCACATTGTTTGTACAACCCGAACACACTCAATCAAATATTACGTCCTTAGAGCATTGACCCTCTATCACTCGGGCTCCTTCTAGGACGTCATCAAAGTACCTCTCCGGCTTCCGGTGATCTTTGCCTTCGGGCGGGCCTGCGGTTGCCACTTCGGTCGCCTTCATCTTTGCCCATTGCATCTTGACGCGGGCGAAGGCCATCCGGGCACCCTCTATGCAGGCCGAGCGCTTCAATGCATCAATCCGAGGCCGCGCGTTGACAAGCCGCTTCACCAAACTGAAGTAGCTACTAGGGATTGGCTCGGCCGGCCAGAGCTGGACTATCAGGTCCTTCATGGCCAAACCTGCCACCCTATGCAGCACCGTCAGCTGCTTCAGCTGGTCATTCAGAGGCGTCGGGTGTTTCGACGTGAGAAATTGTGACCAGAACAGCTTCTCGGTCGAGTTCCCCTCCTGGGCTCGAAAGAACTGTGCAGCATCGGCGGCACTCCTTGGAAGATCCGCAAACGCGCCTGGAGAACTCCATACTTGGGTGAGCAAAGCAAACCTCTGACCTCCAAAGATACTCTGCAAAAGAAAGGCCTTACTAGCCGCTATCTGCCTCGCCTAATGGATCTCTTCACGAGCACTCCGGGACTCGATCCGCGCCTCTTTGGCATCATGGAGAGCTTTGGCAAGCTCGGTCGACTGGTCCGAAGTCTTCTGCTCCAAAGTTTCGCATTTGCTGATGGCATCCTTCAGCTCCTGCTCTACTTCGGCCACCCGAGCTTCGTGTTGGCGGCGGGCATCTTGCTCAGTCTTCAGTTCAGCAGCCGCCTTGTCAGCGGTTGCCTTATTCGCCTCCGCCTCTTTTTTGGCATGGGCAAGGGCGCCTTTGAGGGTCTCGACCTCGGCTGCGCCAGCTGTGATTATAATCAAGGCATTCCATGAATTAATTTCTAAATATACATATCACTTCTGATATCAAAATAAACTTCTAACATTATACGCATACCTTGCGTCTCATCGAACCGCTTATTAATGCGGTTGATTTCCTCATTGGCCACCTGAAGCTTCCGATTGAGTTCGGAAACTTCTGCGGCCTGGGCGGTTGCCGCCAACAGGGAAGCCTGTTACAATAACAGCACAACAAGTTAACTCTCCTGAATACTATATGGATCCTCTGTCCGGTTTCTTTTAACCGAACAGAGCCTCAGGGGCTACTGTCTGTACACAGGTATATTCCTCTATATGAAAAGTTTTTAGAACATTACATCGCATACCTCAAAGCCTATCAGTAGGCTGGTGAAGGCTTCGTTCAGTCCGCTCTTAGCAGACTGAACCTTCTCCACCACCGCACCCATCAGGGTGCGGTGCTCCGCCATGATGGAAGCACGCTGCAGTGCTTCCTCCAGAGCGTTGGGCGCCTCCAGATTAGTGGAGGTCGCCGATGGAACTGATGCTTCTCCCCCCTCTTTCAAAGGAGGCTGCTTATCCAATCCCGGAGCCGTGTTGGTCTCCGGAATAGTGTTCGGCTGGGGCCCGGATTGTTGGGCATCCCCACCGTCGGTTGTCATAGGGGTCGCCTCCCCTAGGTCTTCGGCGACCGAGGTATTAACCTCGGGCGCTTTCTCGATGGCCTCGTCCGCCCTCCCTCTGCCAAGAGAGGTCCTTCGGGACGACACCTCGGTGTCCTCCATCGTGATAGGCGAGGGGGCTCGCGGCGGCATGTCACTCTCTGCCATTTCGGGTGGCAGAGAGTTCCCCTCCAATAATGGGGTTTGCGGAAGCTCACGGGGAGGGCTAAAAGGTGAATAACAAAAATAACTTATACAATAATAGCAAGTAGACCGAAGATAAATGAGTAAGTTTCTGAATACTTACGATTCAGCCAGGGGCTTCACCCTAGGAGGTCTCTTGGGGACTAGTTCGGACTCTGAGTCCGAACTGTCCGGGAGGGTCACCTTCCCTCTCTTGGGCGCCTCGCCCTCCGGGTCTTCGGAGGCCGCCCTCTTCTTCTTCTTCCCCTTATGAGGGGAGTCGCTTTCCACCTCCTCCTCCTCTTCTTCCTGGTCTTCTTCATGGGAAGAGAGGGCTTCGGTCTCTCCAAACACTGCGTCTTAAGGACCTTTGTGGCGGGGGCCGCCCTTGGCCTCCTTGCCCTTCTTCTTCTTGGCCTTCTTCTCCGACGCCTGATAGGGCGCCGGGACCAGCATCTCCGTTAGCTGGGGTGTGGCCAGGTTCTCAGGCAACGGTGCTGGACAATTGATCCGCTCCGCCTTTGTCGTCCAGCCCTGTACGGAAGGCAAGCAAGGTAATCTACATCATCTCTGAAGTGTTGACCGGATAAGTGTTCGGAAAAGTTATGCTTACCGCTGAGGCCGGGTTCTCGATGTCGAGTCCGATGTCCTCGGACTTCTTCAGCCACATTTTCTG
The DNA here is from genome assembly GCA_011799875.1 of Thinopyrum elongatum. Classification (NCBI taxonomy): domain Eukaryota; kingdom Viridiplantae; phylum Streptophyta; class Magnoliopsida; order Poales; family Poaceae; genus Thinopyrum; species Thinopyrum elongatum. The sequence continues at coordinate 283,452,582 of CM022303.1, forward strand.
GGCCTTGAAGAGCTGCTTCCATATGTCTTTGTGATGGTGCCGAAGAAGCGCTTCAGGGTCCGTGGCTCCTCCGGATTGAACTCCCACATGGGGGAGGCCCGGAGTTGGCAGGGAAGAGTGCGGTGGAAGAGCATCACCTGAATCACGTTTGTGAGACTGGTGTTTGCACCTAACATGTTGGAGATGCGCTTTTGTAGCATCTGCACCTCCGGTTTGGACCCCCAACCAAGGCCCTTGGCGGTCCATGAGGTGAGTCTCGTGGGGGGTCCGGATCTGAAGTTAGGCGTGGCCGCCCAGTTGGCGTCGCGGGGTTCGGTGATGTAGAACCACTCCTGTTGCCACACCTTGACTGTCTCCACAAATGCCCATTTGGGCTAGATGGCATTGGGGAGCTTGCTTACCATGGCCCCGCCACAGTCCGCATGCTATCCGTCAACCACCTTCGGCTTCAGATTGAAGACCTTGAGCCACAGGCCGAAGTGTGGGGGGATGCGGAGAAGAGCCTCGCACACGACGATGAACGCTGATATGTGGAGGAAGGAATTTGGGGCTAGATCGTGGAAATCTAACCCGTAGTAGAACATGAGGCCTCGGACGAAGGGGTGGAGGGGAAACCCTAGCCCTCGGAGGAAATGGGGGATGAACACGACCCTCTCACCAGGCTCCGGAGTAGGGATAACCTGATCTTTGTCAGGGAGCCTATGCGCGATATCCGCGGATAGATAGCCCACGCTCCGGAGATCCTTGATGTCCTTCTCGGTGACGGAGGAGGCTTCCCACTTGCCCTTGGAACCGGACCCAGCCATTGCTGGGGAGGGTGGCAGCGGTGGGAAAGATCGAAGTTGTGGGCGCTAGAGCTTGGAGGTTGGGAGGCAGGAGCTAGAAGAAGGTGTGGGGAAAAAGGAGGGATCCTTATCCTCTTATAGACGGTGAAAATACCAAACGTCCCCTTCTCAATCCATAAACCTCGCCTGTTCCCAACAAGATGGTGCGTAAGGCGCGGTTGGGTTACCCAAACCACATTGATGAGAATCCCATAATGGACGGGCATGATCTCTGTTTTGACGGGACATGCCAATGAGGGCTAGGCCTCGAAACGTGAAACGGGAGGCGTGAAAACAGTTCGAAATGTTAAAGAGTCAAGTGTGACACTTCGCCGAAAAAGTTGTCAATAAAAGACACTGTTCCTATTTTGACATCTTGCCTTCGTGGCTAAGGATTGTATTAATTATGCAGAGCCGGATACAGTTGCTCTATGCAGGAAGCTGACTTAAAGTATTCATGAGAAGGAACCCGCCTTGCAATGCCGAAGATAATCCGCGTGCCGAACACATCATCATCGAAGACTGGTTCAGGGGCTACTGAGGGAGTCCTGGATTAGGGGGTCCTCGGGTGTCCGGACTATTCGATATGGGACGGACTGATGGGCCGTGAAGATAAAGCAGAAGACTATCCCCCGTGTCCGGGCAGGACTCCCATATGCGTGGGTGGCAAGTTTGGTGTCCGTTTGTGTTATTTCCTTCCTCTGCGAACCGACTCTGTACAACCCTAGGCCCCTCCGGTGTGTATATAAACCGGGGGGTTTAGTCTATAGAGGCTATCAGAATAATCATAGGCTAGACAGCTAGGGTTTAGCCATTACGATCTCGAGGTAGATCAACTCTTGTAACCCCTATACTCATCGAATACAATCAAGCATGACGTAGGGTTTTACCTCCATTAAGAGGGCCCGAACCTGGATTGATTTACTTTATCTTGACATACGCTACGCATATATTTGCTAGAGATATCAATCGAAATAGGAGCTTTCTGAAAATAGAAATCGATATATCCATGGTATTGAATGGACAAGAATTGAATGGGATTGTGGCACCCAGTGATACACATCGTGTCCCCATTGTCCATTGTTACCATCGATCCTTAGACACACAGCTTGGGACCCCCTACCCGAGATCTGCCAGTTTTGACACCGACAGCCACCATGGAGGCCATGGACCAGAGGGGAAACCCTTCTCCCATCTAGGGGGAAGGTCAAGGAAGAAGAAGAAGGAGGGGGGCTCTCTCCCCCTTTCTCCCGGTGGCGCCGGAAAGCCGCCGGGGCCATCATCGTGACGACGATCTACACCAACAACTTTGCCGCCGTCATCACCAACTCTCTCCCCCTCTATGCAGCCGTGTAACACCCCTTCTCCTCACTGTAATCTCTACTTAAACATGGTTCTCAATGCTATATATTATTTCCCAATGATGTATGGCTATCCTATGATGTTTGAGTAGATCCGTTTTGTCATATGGGTTGATTGATGATCATGATTGGTTTGAGTTGTATGTTTTATTATTGGTGCTGTCCTATGGTGCTCTCCGTGTCGCGCAAGCGTGAGGGGTCCCCGTTGTAGGGTTTGCAATATGCTCATGATTCGCTTATGGTGGGTGGCATGAGTGATAGAAGCACAGACCCGAGTAAGTAGGTTGTTTGCGTATGGGAGTAAAGAGGACTTGATACTTTAATGCTATGGTTGGGTTTTACCTTAATGATCTTTAGTAGTTGTGGATGCTTGCTAGAGTTCCAATCATAAGTGCATATGATCCAAGTAGAGAAAGTATGTTAGCTTATGCCTCTCCCTCATATAAAATTGCAATAATGATTACCGGTCTAGTTATCGATTGCCTAGGGACAAATAACTTTCTTGTGACAAAAAGCTCTCTACTAAAACTAACTTAGTTGTTTCTTTATCTAAACAGCCCCTAGTTTTTATTTACGTGATCTTTATTATCTTGCAAACCTATCCTACAACACCTACAAAGTACTTCTAGTTTCATACTTGTTCTAGGTAAAGCAAACGTAAAGCGTGCGTAGAGTTGTATCGGTGGTCGATAGAACTTGAGGGAATATTTGTTCTACCTTTAGCTCCTCGTTGGGTTCGACACTCTTATTTATCGAGAAAGGCTACAACTGATCCCCTATACTTGTGGGTTATCAAGACTTCTCCATGTCCGCCACCATCATCGAGGAGAAGTAGAACACGGGAGGCCGCCGCCGCTTGGGTCCCATGAAGGCCACCGCCGAGGCGACGACTGTGTATACAGGTGGTTTCTTGGCTGCTTCGTCTCTTGCGAGGACCTTCGTCAACCCCGCAAGTGTCTGCCGGACATGAGGAAGACAAAGGGATCCGCGGGCGGCCATTTAGATTAGGTATTAATTATACCAGAAGAGCCGAATTAGCACCGCTTAGTTCATGTAAATGTAATGAAATCTGTCATGTTTATATGAAGATCCGGCTTTTTTATATGAAATCCTTCATGCTTATATGAAATCAGTCCGTGTTTGCACGAATTTCCTCTGGTTGGTTAGAGTTGTGAAAATGTATGCCGCTGGCGTTGGATGTCGTCCTCCACGGAAGGAAGCGGGAGGAAATTTGCTGGTTGCCGTTGGAGATGCTCTTATGCTGGAAATAATAGAGTCACATCCAATCCATTTGAGTTAATTGCGTGTATGATTCTCCCTCTATAACAAGTTAATTGCATGTACAGTGTACATAACTTGCATGGTGGCTACAGATTCATACAGAAAGTTAAAAAGAAACAAATCCATCCTTAATCTTGTATTCTAAGTACTCTGTGGGTTCCACTATCAGTACAGTAGCGAAAGAAGTATATATTAAAAAAGATATAATATAAAAATCTAAAGTTTAGGACAGAATTCGAACTCAGGTCATCACGTTGCGAGCATCCCGCGCTAACCAGTCCAGCAGATGTTCGTTGTGGACGATGCTGTAGATATATCTCTATGTCTACTCTTATAGTAGAAAACATAGTTTGTGATGATGGTGTGCCTGCCATCCTGCAATATAGGCTGTCTGATTTATATCTGACAGATAGGAAGGAAACTATGGCAATTTTGCAAAAAGATACCCACACCCCTCTCCACATTTGCAAATAAGGCCTTCCCTTGTTCATCCTTTTCTCTCACAAGATAAACTACTCATACAAATGCATCTTGATGTTCCGTGCAACGCACGGGCATCTTGCTAGTTTCTTTTTAAATAGTTACTGTGATAATTGGGTTGAAGTGATATATTTTATGTCTGCCCCGAATGATCTCAAATTCACTAGTAGTAACAAAGAAAAGGTTGCCTTGTTAATTAACAGAAAACAGGGTGAAAACTATCACATGAGGCCGGTAAAAACAAGGCACACTGGGTTTAGCGTCATCGTCACTACAACTGTGCGCGCGCGAGAAGTCTACATATCGAGGGGGCTATGGAGAGAAAGACGTATCGAGTGTGTGTGAGCAAGGCACAGAGACACAACTAGCGTGTGTGTGTGTGTGTGTGTGTTTGAGAGAGAAGCCAATTGATAGATTAAGTTCAAGATCGAGTTGTCACCCTTCTGCTGTCCTTGTTTGGGGGGTGGGGAGGGGGAGGGAGAGAAGGCGTATCGAGAGTGTGCGCGCGTAGGCACAGAGCACACCTAGCGAGTGTGTGTGTGTGTGTGTGTGTTTGAGAGAGAAGCCAATAGATAGATTACTATCAAGATCGAGGTGCCACCCTACTCCTTCGGTGTCGGGTAGTGTGTGTGTGTGTGTGTTTGAGAGAGAAGCCAGTAGATAGATTAGTATCAAGATCGAGGTGTCACCCTACTCCTTCGGTGTCGGGAAGTGTGTGTGTGGGTGTGGGGGGGGGGGGCAGTGACACTTAGATATAGGGAGAAGGAGTTTGTGTGATACATATCTATATTAAGGGATAGGTAGATAGTATGTGTGCGAGGCATACTTAAAGCATCACGGAGATAAACAAGCGGTGTGCATGCAAGTGCCGGAAAAAAAATGAAGAGAGAAACAATGTCTACGTGCGCGCGCGCGTGTGTGTGTGAGAGAGAGAGAGCGAAATCTCAAAACAAAAGATGCTCTGCTGGAATCCCATTGCATGTATTCATATGGTTCCGGGACTCGACTTAACCTTAGGCATATGTGTGCGAGACATAGTTATACTTTGAGACATTAGTGGCGGTGGGTGGGCGGAATTAAAGGGGTGGGCGTGTTAGACAGAGAGAGCGTGTGTGTTTCTGTGTGAGAGACTTGTAGGACGGGGTAGAAAGATGAATTCTAACCTTGACGGAGGGAGAGAAATACACGAAGTGCGCGTGCGTGTGATTCCGATGCCCACGGAGAAATGAGATATGTATGCGTGTGAGAGGGATTGGACAATTCATTCACGTATCACTATCTAGCGATCGTGGACGTGCATCACTTGAACATAAATCAATATCTACTTCGTATCATGGCCAAAGATACAATATCGATTCAACGCTATAAAGATTGGACACTCACATATTGCATTTTTTCCTCCAAATAATCCTTTTCAATTGTGCATGCCAAAGTTACAGTGTTGTTTCTTCAAACAACCACTGTAGCTATCATGTACATGCACCATTGTTAGTTTTGCATTTAAATTTATTAGTCTTGGATGATTTAAGGTTCTATTATGTAGTAATATATGTAATATTCATATATGGATTTAACGGTATGCAATTTATGAAATGGAGGCCATTTAATCATATGAGGTAACACTTTTAAGTAGCGGACTACAATATCCATTTCTTTTTGTGCGCCTCTACAATAGCACGTCAATGCATTATGTTTAAAGTAAATAACCAATGGCACTAAATTATATATTTACACAAGAAATACATAGGCTGAGCGTTTGATCCGCTTTTTTGTGAACGCGCCTCTACACCCATACGATTGGCCGCACCCGTGTGAACGTCCAAGTTATCGGTGCATCATCCCGAGTTATTGTCTTTTTTCTGGGGTGGACTTCATACCAGTTATTAACTGCTGACGTGTGCCCCGTGTACACAGTCTCGCATGATCTTCCCGCTAGAACTGTCCAAAATTAGTTGAAACTGGATACGAACGATCCCGCGGGCGGCAAAATCTCCCGCCTCCTTCTAAAATTTCCGCCACCTAGTCTTTAGCATGCGAAATTCCCCTTTTGTCCTTGGTGCACGGAGAACAATAGTTACAATACGGCCCTCATTTACATAATAGGTCGGGGCTGCTTTGGTAACTTCCGGTTCCCCCCACCACACGGCACCCCCATTTCCTCTCCCCCTCCCGCAAAATGACTACTCCACAGCACCAGAGCATCTTACATCACGCCGTCTGTACTTCATCAACCTTTCTACCCCTCCCCTCTCGAAACCCTAGACGGCTCATCCACCGGCGTACCAGAGCCCATTCACTGCTAGTGGCGTCCACCTTGCTGGATCTGCTTCTGCGGCTGCATCTACCCCTCCCACCTCCCCTACAAACAAGTAGACTGCTCATCCACCACTGTACCACAGCCCATTCAGTGCCGGCCTTGTCCACGGCGCCGGATCTGCTTCACCGGTACTCTCGTCAACTGCAGCGCATCTGCAACGGCTCCTTCGTACTCCCCACCGAAGACGCTTCGTCCACACCCCCGGAGCCGCCCCACGGACGCCCCCGTCGACGGCCTCTAATCCTCTTCGCCGACACCTTCCTCAACCCTACCGAAGCCAATTCACCGACACCATCCTCAACCCTACCGGAGTAGCTTCGCCTATACCATTGTCAACCCTACCGGGTCTGCTTTGCCAATGCACAAGTCCACGGCCTCAGATCCGCTTCGTCGCACCCTCGTCCAACCTACCGGAGCGGATTCTGACACCCCGTCCACGGCCGCAGATCCGCATCGTCGACACCATCCTGAACCCAACCATCGGAGCAGCTTCACTGACGCCCTCGTCCATGGTCTCAGACCCGCTTCACCCACACCATAGTCCACCCTACCGGAGCCGCTCCACAAACACCCTACTCGACGGTTCTAGATCTCCTTACCGGACCCCGACAGCCAGCGCAGCGTCATCACCCTTGATGTTTCTAACCTGATTCCCATCGTCTGGCAAGATGCCAAGCACCCGCCATGGCCTAGGTACTTGTCACCTTTAAACTCGTCCAGCATCACCTACCCGATGTACTTCAAATATACTAACAGGTCGCTGTTACATGTTATGCAGCTGGCAAAAACTACAAGGACGATGTTTCTTCTGGATCTAACAGCTTGGCCAACCAAGATCCTGGACTGAGGCATTGCTATGATCTTGTAAGTGCGTCTCTCTCTCTCTCTCTTGTATTGTTGTGTGCCTGCCAGCGTGCTTTGCTAGGATTTTCAACCAGTAATCCCTTTGTGCAGACAATGATTTCCACTACTGGCTGCTAGATTAGAGATGTAGATGTCATGCATGATACTCCCTCCGTTCCTAAATATAAGTCTTTCTAGAGATTCCACTATATACTACATACAGAGTAAAATGAGTGAATCTACACTCGAAAATGCATCTATATACATCTGTATGTGGTCCATACTGGAATCTCTACAAAGACATATATTTAGAAATAGAGATAGTCCATTACACAAAATCGTAGGTGGCATGTAGGAATTCCAGTGCACTACATTAGGCTCCCTTAGAGTGCCTGCTAGTCTAGTACACAGAGTCATGGCTAGTTTATGCTACGCACACAATCGTTAATTGGTGGTTTAAATATGCGCAAGGGATATGCAATGTATTATCATGTAGAGATATCTGAAATTAGCCGTGTCAACTTGCAGATAGGGTTACGCAATGAAAAAGTACAAGATGTATGTGGCAATTTCATGGAACATCGCAAAAAAAGGAGAGGCAGCGGTGAGCCTATACAGTGTGCTATGGTAGGTCACTCCGGCCCAGTTCTTTTGCAGGATTCTCCTAGAATCTGCCCCTCTCTAGCTTCTCCTAGAATCGTTGACCCCCATTTGTTTTACAATCCTAACTAAATAGACCCTAACTAGATAGGATTGTAAAACAAATGGGGCTCAAAGATTCTGAGAGAATCTGGGTAGGGGTCAGATTCTGGCAAAAGAACTGGGCCTCCATTGCAATCATCGTGACATGTTATTTGTATGTTTGTTCTATTGGCCAAGTTTCTTAGGGAGAGTTATTTCGAGTTATCCTAAGAAAATAAGCACCTTTCAATATAAGCTCCAGATAATAAGCCAACCAGTTCTTTTCATTGCCTGCCTTTTCAGCTTATCTGTGGTATGATCAGTGAAAAGTCTAGATTGCATTATATTTTGTCATTTTGCTGCCCATATGAAAATTAATTTGACTTGCAAACATCACAAATTGAACCCAGTGCAGTAATTAATATGATAGGAAAACATACCATCAATATTTGTTCAAAATGCAAATACAAAGATACCATCTACTTGGCACAATCTACTTTGGTCAATGTCTTCCATAGAGATCCCATTGCCTAATTTAAATGAAGAACGCATGACCTAAATTTAAATGAAGAACCATTATTTATCGAAATTCGATGGTCCAAGTGGCTGGTTATTATCATATAGCAGCACCACCTGAAAGCATCATATAGCAGCAGCAGCTCATAGCAACTCATCATACAGCAGCAGCATCTAGCAATTCATCATATACAAGCAGCAGCTCATAGCAATTCATCATATAGCAGCAGCAGGAGCAGCTCATAGCAATTCATCATATAGCAGCAGCAGGAGCAGCTTATAGCAGCTCATCATATAGTAGCAGCAGCAGCTCATAGCAATCCATCGAGGACCAGGCCAGATGGGACCAGTGGCGACGGCTCGCTGGAGGAACCCTAGCGCTGCAGGCATGGGATTGAGGTAGAGGGAAAGGGGAGAGGAAATGCAAGTGGGCAGGGCAATGCACGCTTGCGGGTTTGTTTTTACTTGAGGGTCAGGTGTGACGCGGGCGTGAGCAGTGGCATTTTGAGTGTAATATAGACAGACAACAGAGTCATTTCACTATTCCCCTTCCCTTTAATTTTTAGTGAGCTTCTACCCGAACACCCCCCTCCAAAGCGAAATAAGTTAAGCCCAAGCCCATAACTCAAAGATGACTTCTTTACATCTTTTATGGCTTATTTTGACAATAAGCTCTGAAAAGGCAGAATAGAACTAGCCCTTAACCTGCAATTCAATTGTGCGTGCAATGATGAATCACTCCTGCCTGCTATAGTGTACATTTAGGCATCATACATGGCATAACCTAATACATGTGCATTTCATTATAGAATCTGAAATATGCAATGTTTATGTTAGTTCATACGTTGCACATGATGTTTAAATGCCCCTTAAATCTGGTCAGTCAAGTGATGGTCTTTAAGCCTCCTTTTATGCTTCTTTTCTTGATATGTAAGATTTGCTCACACATCTGTTCAATTACTTGTTTGTATCAGCCAGCCATACTAGGACTGTTTGCTTTGATTACTTGCTGTTCTTGACCTAACAGAGCTTGTCAACGATTTAAACACTAAGGGCTGCTGTAGTGGGGGCTTGTATAACTCATAGGTGACATAAAGGTTTGGCTGTACACTAAAGTAGGCTCTCCAAGAGTACCTGGAGATCCAGTTCGAATGTATGCCTAGTTTTTACACAGTGCACATATAGTAAATGCTCATTTCATTGTGTGCAAGAGATGTGGCATGTTTCATTATGTGGTGTTATTTTGTTATAAACTCATCCTTTTGTGTTGTTCACAGACTAGAAAGTATGCATATTTATCTTCCAAGGAGACCAGTAACTAGTTTGTGTCACCTTGCAGAGGGGGTGCAATGAAGATAAGATTGAGGATTTCCAAGTACAAGATGTTAGGAAGGAGCCTTGCAAGAGAAGGAGGAGCAGCGCTGAGCCTGTTCAACCAGTTATGGTAAGTCACTGTATTACAATTACCAGGATATCCTATTTGTTTGACATTGTGCTTGCGTAGGGTTCTTCACCTGTAACCCAGTCATTGGGCCATTGATTAAAACCCCCTCCGCTCACTATTGTATGATGTTCTGACTTTTTTGTAAATCAGATGCATGTAAACACATTTTAATGTGTCTGTTCACTCATTACGGATGTAGTCTACTTTTAAATATCTAAAACATCTTATAGTAGTGAACAGTGTGAAACTGCTTCCTGCCATGGTAGAGTTGTCGATGTCATAAATGGCATAACCAAACGCATATTCACATCATTAGCCTCCCCATCATTACTAGGATATTGATTACATACTAGTCGAGATACTTCATAAGGGGCAAACAATATTACATTACTTGTTCCTTTATATAGTAAATGTAGCTAGGCCATGGATGTTATTGAGGCGTGCATGTATGCATGCTGCCAACTCAACAGTACAATTGCTTGTTTGTTTCAGGCATAGTTAAATTGCTCTTTTCAATTGCTTTATTTGTCCTCAGTTAATGAGATGCCCAAACAATGATGCCTGATGTTGGGTACTTGTATAACTATTAGTTGACATAATTAAAGGCCTTACCATTTAATTACTCTGGCGAAATGTGCCTGAAGCTTTGAAGTCTATTAACCAACTATTACTGCATGAGGCTCACAATCTAGTTTATACTAGGCTAATGATTGCATAGTTTTGCTTGCTGTAGTAGGTTTGTATGAATCCCTCTACTGTTCATTATGCTCCCTAAGACTTTAATTGAGCTACAGAATGGTCAACTTCTTGCTTTATATATATAATGTTCAGTAGCTGCGTGTGGTCTAAATTTGTAACCTGTCTGTGTTTTGGATTTGGCCCCAACATCATGCTCCTCTGGTGAGCTAAGAGAGATTTCTGTATGCGGGCTGCACAGACTACCATTTTTATAATTTTTAAAACATCACCTGCTTATGCTTCATGACGTGTAACATTATTGTTAGTCCTGTTTTGCCATGTACAAATTAGTCTGTCTTGCTCGCTTCACTGTTGTAACTATATTTTTGCCGTAGTCATGTGTACTTACAGAAACATTTCAGGATGAAGTGACATCAACACAAAGATTTGCGAGTAGTGCGGCATGGCCGTTACCAAATGATTATGGATTGGAATTGGAATGTGCTGATGTTCTTGAGCATCAACTAGAGGTGGCAAGATAACGTGTACATGATTCTCAACATGCAATCAACAAGTTGAGACTGGAGTTGCAGGTATTAGATGCAGGAGTCAAAAAAACGAAATGAGACATTGAGGTAACCACGAAGGAATAGGAGACTTTGCAGACTGAAATTTGTGCTATCTGAATCTGGCCAATCCTATTTTCTGAAGAGATTATAGTTCAAATGGTATGTTCTGTTGATGCGTGTCCATGATGTATGAGCTTTATTTGCCCAGTGTATGTAATTTGCTGTTTGTGTACGCTTTATTATCACTGGTGCCGAACTATAATGCCCAGTGGGTATAATCTGCTGTAATTTCTTCATTGTATAGTGTAGGATTATTCTACGTTTCTATGCCTTAGTCTCTTTATTGTATAGTGTATGTTTTTTAGAGGTGATAGTATATAGTAGGATAATTCTTTGTATATGCTATATCGTTGAGATGGGGGCCAACACGCCCAAACATTACCTGGACGCCATCCGAATGAACAAACATGTGTAGTCAAAGCGGGCCTTAATTGGGCTGGTCAAATTAATATTTAGTGGATCCCAAATGATGTGGCCCACCGTAACAACGGCTCTTAGCAGGCCGTTAACAGGCCGAAAGCTCGATAGGGCCGTATAAATGGAACTGGCCCGCGGGCCTCTAGCAGGCCGAAATAAATGTCAATTTTGTCTCGGCCCTTTTACTTTACGGGCTAGTAAGAGGCCGAAAGTGTTTTGGGCCAGAAGAGGCCCAATTTGCAAACTAGGCTTTTAACAGGTCGAAAGTCGCGTCAGGCTAAAATTGTGCCCTGCGGAACATGAGCCGCTAATGGACCCAAAATTAGGTTGCACAGTCAAAGGCCCAACTGTTGTGCGGGCCGTTAATAGGCCGTAAGACAAAATGGGCTAGGAATTGGCCCATTTACTGAATGGGCCGAGGAAAGGCCTAAAGTCACAACGGGCTAGAAGTTGGCCCAACTGCAGAATGGGCCGAGAAAAGGCTGAAAGACGTACCGGGCCGTTAATGTGCTGGAACTGACGATGGGCTGCTAACAGGCCGAAAGAAGGTCGGGCCGTAATTGGGCCCAAAGACGTAGCGGGCCGTTAACGGGCTGGAACTGACGATGGGCTAGAAATTGTCAAATCTAGAATGGGCCTTTGATGGGCCGATTTTGTGTAACTTGTATGGGCCGTGCTTGTGAATGGGCCTGACTCAAGTAGGCCGCCAATGGGCCAGCCCGCTTATTTTGATAGGCCCGGCCTTTTAACCTAAACAGGCCACTGTTGGGCCGAGCCACGTGTCGACGTACCATAGGCTCGTTCCGTCCACTCGCTTGATGACACCTGTCCCAACGCGAAGCTGACACGTGGATACTAAGGCGAATCAGAATTTTACGTGTGGAAAATCCCCATTGGTCCGGGCGGTTAACGGGTTATCGGATCGAAACCGGAACCCGATAGCTTAACGGCGACCCGTTACGGTGGATGCCACGTGTCGGTTACCCTTGACAAAAGCACTTCCATGACGCGCCATTTATCGTCATGGAAGTGGACACTTCCGTGATGATAATTTTGGTATTGTCATGGAACACTTCTACGACAGCACAGGTATGACTATCCTGATTCTGTCATAAAATCATCATGGATGTACGTGCATGACAGAAAACGTGACCTACTGTGACAAACACGTATCATCACGGAAGTGTATTTTTTTTGTAGTGATAGTATCATAGAGTAGTATCATAGATATGGCCATGCATGACACAAAGTAGTATAGCATTTATTATGTTACGATATCTACCTATGTTACTCTAACCCACTCTCCCTTCTTTAATTCCTTGCCACTTCATCATATTTGCTATTCCCGAGTGCATGATACCAGCTATGATACCCCCACTATGGCCAGCCTTAGCAAAGAAGGTGTACAAATCATTTGTGCGTCGCTTTGCGAGTTTTCATCCGTTTGTCCGAGAAGCGGGGAGAAGTTTCAAACATTTCGGCCGCGAGGTGCGGCCACTAGCGTAGGCCTAGTTGGTATTTTAATTACAAGAAATTCAGATGGAGTCCGGACATCAGCAAAATCGATGTGTGCCCGTGGCGTGCTCTCACGACCCCGTGGAAAAAATTTGGTAAAGTTTGGCACAAGTTTTGATGATCGCTCCTTCCAAACCGGAGCATCTCACATGAAGGATCATGGTTTCCAAAAGGAGACGTGTCAATTCAAACTCCAGTGGCTGGTGACTTCATCGTTTGGCCTCATAAAAATTTCCACGGTACACAATCACCATTATACCACGGGTTTGATTTTCTGGCGCATTTCAGGTATCGTTAGCTATATTTAAGACATTTTTTGAGTTTAACGTGCATTTTGTGCATAAAAATAAAATTACAACCAGAACTGCATTTGCTGTCGAAAGGGATGAGGATTGCCGTTCGATTTGGGAGCATCCAACGATGCAGACGTACGATCCATGGGGTTTGGGTTTTGGCCAATTAGAAAGCACGACTCAGATCGCGCGCAGGGTTTGGTCGGCACACGGCTTTCATGAACGAACCGTGTGCTATTCGCAAACCAGATTGCATATCTTTTGTTCACACATACTGGAGTGAGATCAATTGAGTGTGCTACCTCTATGATATAATAATAATAATAAACAATTCATATTCATTGCCTGAGCTGACAGCATATCAAGGTCAACATATTAACGGTTCTTGCATCAACAGAAAACCAGGCATAACTCAGAAATTCAGTACACGCAACAGTTCTAAATTGAACGAATTAAGTTGCAGGGTAGGCATAAAGACTAGTCTTATGGCTTAATTCCCTTGTACATGGGGGAACTGGGACCATTACGTTGACCTCGAATGAACTTGGGTTTTCTGATGATTTTATGCTTCTCTGTTAGATGGGTGCGTTATCCCTTGGCTGGCAACTCAGCAAATTCATTGTACTCGTCCTCATCGGCAACATCCTCGACACCCAGTACGCTCCTCTTCCCATGCATCACTACATGGCAGTTCTTATGCGAGAGGTCTTCCGCAAAGAAAATCTGGGTAGCATCGCTGGCAAGAATGAACGGGTCCGCATGATATGCCATCGTTGTCCTGTTAACACAGGTCTTCCTGTAATCATCAACCTTTACATGACCAAGAGGGATCCATGCGCACCTGAATAATGCCACCTTAACTTTCACATAGTTAAGCTCCCAAATCTCTTTGATGGTTCCATAGTATACCCTTTTATCAGCTTCATCTACAGTCATGCATTCTATTCGAACAAAGCTGTTCTGATATGAGGTCTTCTCATCACGTTCTATCATATGCTTGGTACATCAACACCATAGGTGATTGCTTTTGTGCCAACCACATAGCAATGTCATTGATGGATCCTTGTGCCAAATGATTCTTCAGCCATTCGGCGTAGTTCTTAGTGTGCTCCTTCATCTCCACATCTGATGAAGGCACCATTGGTAACTGTATTGCTTGCCAACTGTCCTACTCTGTTCGTACCGGTACCGGTGCATTATCCCAAAACTCATTCCTTGTTTTTGTCCTGAAAAAAGAAATCAACCAATAGGAGTCCTGCGGCTAGTATGCATTCAATGACTTCAGACTACTTAGCATAACATGCATGCAATGGTCAATTCTCTGCACGCAATGGTATTGATTACCAAATAGTAATCATCAAGTTATCTCATTTTCCCCCACCTAGGTCGCCGGTACGGAGGGAGTAGAAGTACCATGAAAAATGATTGTTTCATATTTGGACGCTCCAATGCGTGTGCGTAATTAATTATCACATTGAGAACTGCGCAACCCCAGGAATTTGGAGTGACTGGGTACAAATAATTGCGGTTGATTATATCAGCGGTTAAATAATGCATCAACCCCCGCTTCAATTGGCATTTCCTCTTCTCTGCATACCCCGCTTAAGTGTCCACCATCTTTATCGTCCCCGGCAGGCCGTGCTACACACTTGCACACACTCTGCAATCTTGCTTTCTCGTGGTTTTTATACGACCGCAGCCATGTCGAGCGACAGCGAGGACGAAAGTTCGGCCAGTAGTCTGGCGCCCGATGATAGGTCAACATCGGAATCATCCCGCTCGTCTTCCATGAGTCCGATGTCGAGCCCAGACCTTGATTATATCTGGATCATGGAAGGGACGCCGCCTCCGGAGTCGTCAGACGACAACCAGACGGACGAGGAGCCATCGGAGGACGAAGAAGAGGACGACGATGATGATGATGATGAGGAATGGTCGAACGAGGAGGAGGACGATGACGACAGCAACAACGATGACGACGGCGGCGGCGATGAAAAGCCAACGGTCAGCGACAAGAAGCATCCTCGCCAAGACGATGTCGCGGGGCCATCCAACAACAACAACAACAACAACAACAACAACAAGAAGAAGATGGACTAAATTAAGCAGACCGTATATATCTCTGTTTCCATTCGCTCACATTAATTTGTTATCTCTGTTTATCCTGTCAATTTCATCGCAGATGGTTAGTAATACGTATTCGACAGAGATGTTCTACATTATCACCCACAGGTTGGTTTGTTGCCCTGACGAGGACACAATTCACAAAAAAAGACCGTATGGGCTGTCTATATTGATCGCACACAATTCTGATTACCGACCTGTTTGCCGGGTATCTTGTTACACCGAATCGTTTGTGTTCACCTCGATCATCGCAAACGGTTCATCGGAGCGAACTGTATGCCGTATATCGCACTCACCTTGATCTGGCTACCCATTTCTGTTGTTCTGTGTCATCGCAAACAGTTCGTATAGATCAACCGTATGCCCCGCATCACACAAGCAACTAAAATCGGAACTGTGTTTGATGTATCATTCATCGCAAACGTTTTGCATCTTTTTTGACTGATTTTTACATCACCGTTTGCGATTAATGCATCGCACATAGTTTCGTCAAAGGGTCTCTGATCGTAGTGTCGCGTTAGCAGCATCCTGCAGTAGTGATGTATTTGACATGAAGAAAGCAATAGCAATAAACTGAACGATCATTATGCTAAGCTAATGGATGGGTCTTTTCCATCACATCATTCTCCTAATGATGTGATCCCGTTATCAAATGACAACACATGTCTATGGTTAGGAAACCTTAACCATCTTTGATCAACGAGCTAGCCTAGTAGAGGCTTACTAGGGACACAGTATTTGTTTATGTATTCACACATGTATTTAAGTTTCCGATCAATACAATTCTAGCATGAATAATAAACATTTATCATGAATAAGGAAATATAAAATAACAACTTTATTATTGCCTCTAGGGCATATTTCCTTCAGTCTCCCACTTGCAGTAGAGTCAATAATCTACATTAAATAGTAATGAATCTAACACCCATGGAGTCTTGGTGCTAATCATGTTTTACTCGCGGAAGAGGCTTAGTCAACGGGTCTGCCACATTCAGATCCGTATGTATTTTGCAAATCTCTATGTCTCCATCCTTGACCTTTTCATGAATGGAGTTGAAGCGTCTCTTGATGTGTTTGGTTCTCTTGTGAAACCTGGATTCCTTCACCAAGGCAATTGCTCCAGTGTTGTCACAAAAGATTTTCATTGGACCCGATGCACTAGGTATTACACCTAGATCGGATATGAACTCCTTCATCCAGACTCCTTCATGCGCTGCTTCCGAAGCAGCTATGTACTCCGCTTCACACATAGATCCCGCCACAACACTCTGCTTGGAACTGCACCAACTGACAGCTCCACCATTCAATATAAACACGTATCCGGTTTGTGACTTAGAGTCACCCGGATTAGTGTCGAAGCTAGCATCAACGTAACCATTTACGACGAGCTCTTCGTCACCTCCATAAACGAGAAACATATCCTTGGTCCTTTTCAGGTACTTCAGGACGTTCTTGACCACTGTCCAGTGATCCACTCCTGGATTACTTTGGTACCTCCCTGCCAAACTTATGGCAAGGCACACATTAGGTCTGGTACAGAACATAGCATACATGATAGAACCTATGGCTGAGGCATAGGGAATGACTTTCATTTTCTCTCTATCTTCTGCAGTGGTGGTCGGGCTTTGAGTCTGACTCAACTTCAGACCTTATAACACAGGCAAGAACCCTTTTCTTTGACTGATCCATTTTGAACTTCTTCAAAACTTTATCAAGGTATGTGCTTTGTGAAAGTCCTATTAAGCGTCTCGATCTATCTCTATAGATCTTGATGCCCAATATATAAGCAGCTTCACCGAGGTCTTTCATTGAAAAATTCTTATTCAAGTATCCTTTTATGCTATCCAGAAATTCTATATCATTTCCAATCAACAATATGTCATCCATATATAATATCAGAAGTGCTATAGAGCTCCCACTCACTTTCTTGTAAATACAGGCTTCACCGTAAGTCTGTATAAAACCATATGCTTTGATCACCTCATCAAAGCGTATATTCCAACTCTGAGATGCTTGCACCAGTCCATAGATGGATCGCTGGAGCTTGCACCTTTGTTAGCACCTTTAGGATCGACAAAACCTTCTGGTTGCATCATATACAACTCTTCTTTAAGATATCCATTAAGGAATGCAGTTTTGACGTCCATTTGCCAGATTTCATAATTATAAAATGCAGCAATTGCTAACATGATTCGGACAGACTTAAGCGTCGCTACGGGTGAGAAAGTCTCATCATAGTCAACTCCTTGAACTTGTCAAAAACCTTTCGCAACAAGTCGAGCTTTGTAGACAGTAACATTACAATCAGCGTCAGTCTTCTTCTTGAAGATCCATTTATTTTCTATGGCTTGCCGATCATCGGGCAAGTCCACCAAAGTCCACACTTTGTTCTCATACATGGATCCTATCTCAGATTTCATGGCCTCAAGCCATTTATCGGAATCTGGGCTCGTCATAGCTTCTTCATAGTTCGTAGGTTTGCCTTGGTCTAGTAACATGACTTCCAGAACAGGATTACCGTACCACTCTGGTGCGGATCGTGCTCTGGTTGACCTATGAGGTTCAGTAGCAACTTGATCTGAAGTTTCATGGTCATTATCATTTGCTTCCTCTCTAGTTGGTGTAGGCATCAGGGGAACGGTTTTCTGTGATGTGCTACTTTCCAATTGGAGAGAAGGTACAATTACCTCATCAAGTTCTACTTTCCTCCCACTCACTTCTTTCAAGAGAAACTCCTTCTCTAGAAAGGTTCCATTCTTGGCAACAAAGAGCTTGCCTTCGGATCTGTGGTAGAAGGCGTACCCAATTGTTTCCTTAGGGTATCCTATGAAGACGCACTTCTCCGATTTGGGTTTGAGCTTATCAGGCTGAAGCCTTTTGACATAAGTGTCGCAACCCCAAACTTTAAGAACGACAGCTTAGGTTTCTTGCCAAACCAGAGTTCATACGGTGTCGTCTCAATGGATTTAGATGATGCCCTATTTAACGTGAATGCAGCTGTCTCTAATGCATAACCCCAAAATGATAGTGGTAAATCGGTAAGAGACATCATAGATCGCACCATATCTAATAAAGTACGGTTACGACGTTCGGACACACCATTATGCTGTGGTGTTCTAGGTGGCGTGAGTTGTGAAACAATTCCACATTGTTTTAAATGAAGGCCAAACTCATAACTCAAATATTCGCCTCCACGATCAGATCGTAGAAACTTTATTTCTTGTTACGATGACTCTCCACTTCACTCTGAAATTCTTTGAACTTTTCAAACGTTTCAGACTTGTGTTTTATTAAGTAGATATACCCATATCTACTCAAATCATCTGTGAAGGTCAAAAAATAACAATACCCGCCGCGTGCCTCAACACTCATCGGACCGCATACATCGGTATGTATTATTTCCAATAAGTCATTAGCTCGCTCCATTGTTCCGGAGAACGGAGTTTTAGTCATCTTGCCCATGAGGCATGGTTCGCAAGTATCAAATGATTCATAATCAAGTGATTCCAAAAGTCCATTCGTATGGAGTTTCTTCATGCGCTTTACACCAATATGACCTAAACGGCAGTGCCACAAGTATGTTGCACTATCATTATCAACTTTGCTTCTTTTGGCACCAATATTATGAATATGTGTATCACTATGATCAAGATTCAACAAGAATAGACCACTCATCAAGGGTGCATGACCATAAAAGATATTACTCATATAAATAGACAACCATTATTCTCTGATTTAAATGAATAACCATCTCGCAATAAACAAGATCCAGATATAATGTTCATGCTCAACGCGGGCACAAAATAACAATTATTCAGGTCTAAAACTAATCCCGAAGGTTGATGTAGAGGTAGCGTGCCGACGGTGATCACATCGACCTTGGAACCATTTCCGATGCGCATCATCACCTCGTCCTTGGCCAATCTTCCTTTATTCCGCAGCTCCTATTTTGAGTTACAAATATGAGCAACCGAACCAGTATCAAATACCCAGGCACTGCTACGAGCATTAGTAAGGTACACATCAATAACATGTATATCAAATATACCTTTGTTCACTTTGCCATCCTTCTTATCCGCCAAGTATTTGGGGCAGTTCTGCTTCCAGTGACCATTCCCTCTGTAGTAGAAGCACTCAGTTTTAGGCTTGGGTCCAGTTTTGGGCTTCTTCCCGGGAGTGGCAACTTGCTTTCCATTCTTCTTGAAGTTCCCTTTCTTTCCCTTGCCCTTTTTCTTGAAACTAGTGGTTTTGTTAACCATCAACACTTGATGCTCCTTCTTGATTTCTACCTCCGTGGCCTTAAGCATTGCGAAGAGCTCATGAATCATTTTATTCATCCCTTGCAGATCATAGTTCATCACGAAGCTTTTGTAGCTTGGTGGCAGTGATTGAAGAACTCTGTCAATAACACTATCAACTGGAAGATCAACTCCCAGCTGAGTCAAGTGGTTATGATACCCAGACATTTTGAGTATGTGTTCACTGACAGAACTGTTCTCCTCCATCTTGCAGCTATAGAACTTGTTGGAGACTTCATATCTCTCAACCCGGGCATTTGCTTGAAATATTAACTTCAACTCTTGGAACATCTCATATGCTCCATGACGTTCAAAATGTCTTTGAAGTCCCGGTTCTAAGCCGTAAAGCATGGCACACTGAACTATCAAGTAGTCATCAGATCGAGCTTGCCAGACGTTCATAACATCTGCTTTAGCTCCTGCAGCAGGCCTATCACTCAGCGGTGCATCAAGGACATAATTCTTCTGTGCAGCAATGAGGATAATCCTCAAGTTACGGACCCAGTCCGTGTAGTTGCTACCATCATCTTTCAACTTAGCTTTCTCTAGGAACGCATTAAAATTCAGGGGAACGGTAGCTTGGGCCATTGATCTACAACATAGATATGCAAAGCTATAAGACTAAGTTCATGATAAATTAATCAAATTACTAATGAACTCCCACTTAAATAAACATCCCTCAAGTTATCTAAGTGATACGTGATCCAAATCAACTAACCCACGTCCGATCATCATGTGAGATGGGGTAGTCATCAATGGTGAACATCTCTATGTTGATCGTATCTACTATATGACTCATGTTCAACCTTTCGGTCTCCAGTGTTCCGAGACCATGTCTGTATATGCTAGGCTCGTCAAGTTTAACCCAAGTATTCTGCATGTGCAAAACTGTCTTACACCCGTTGTATGTGAACGTAGAGTCTATCACACCCGATCATCGCGTGGTGCTTCCAAACGACGAACTTTGGCAACGGTGCATACTCGGGGAGAACACTTTTATCTTGAAATTTAGTGAAGGGATCATCTTATAATGCTACCGCCGTTCTAAGCAAAATAAGATGCATAAAGGATAAACATCACATGCAATCATAATATGTGACATGATATGGCCGTCATCATCTTGCACTTTTGATCTCCATCTCCAATTCATCATCATGATCTCCATCGTCACCAGCTCGACACCTTCATCTCCATCGTTGCGTCGGGGTCGTTGTCGTGGGAAACCACGGCCACCTATGGGGCCATCAGCCCCTTGTGGTTCGGCAGGGGGGATGAGCACGTTGCACAAAGAGCGGAGAACGTAGCGCAGCACGGTAGAGATCACACGGGTAGTTTTACCCAGGTTCAGGCCGCCACGAGGCGTAAAACCCTACTTCTGCTTTGGTGGATTGTGGTGGAAACACAATGCTCTTGCCCGGCAGGGTTGCCTCGAGGCGAGGGCAGCTACGCATGTATGAGTGTACAAGGGTCCCAATCCTTTCTATGGTTGCCACAGCCCTCCTTTTATAGATCAAGGGGTCACCACAGTGGCAAATCAGTCATTGCGTACTGATTAGATAGTGAACAGTGCCATCATACCTAACTCTGCAGTTAGAGGCAGACTAAGGCATAGCCTAGTGGTGGGAAGGGGCTGATGCCTTCCCACCCACCCAGGTTCAAGGCATGGTACTTGCAATTTGGGTTTGTTACACCAATTATACTGTAGGGGGTTCCCTTACAGTCTTTCTGTCAAAAAAAACTCTACAGTCAGAGCAGAGCGCATTAAATGCACCGCTTAGTGTCACATCATGGCATGCCCGGCAAGCCTTGCCGGGCTGATCGGCCACCTGCTCGCCTGTCTGCTTGACACGTCTCTGGACGGGTGTCATTTGGAGGTGATTTCCATAGGAAGTGGCTGCCACATGCCAAATAACAGCCACTTAGTCACTTGGGGGCTTGACACCGCACCGATCGATGACTTGCATCGCTGTGAGGTGGAGCGGTGGAGCCTTGGTGGGGCAATTTGCCCTCGTAGCGCCCGGCAGGTCTGCCAGGATGGTCTTGAGGCTTGACTTCGGGGCCACCTCGTCCTTGCCAGGCTCACCTGCCCGGCAAGGGAGGTTTCTCTTTAGTGGTGTCTTACTCATTTATCTTGTCTTGGTCCTCTTGATCTACCCTTTGATTCCCCAAAGAACTGTACTCCTTGCTTGGTCTGGACTTGGATGTTGCAATCTTGCTCTTTTAGGCCTGTGCACGGTCTGGGCAACAGACCCAGGGTTTATTGCACCGACAGGAGCCCCCGGGCCTGGCCCGAACGCGCTGCCGGGCGTCGTCGAGGTAGGCCTTATCCAGTGCACAGGCAAGAGGGTAGCAGTTGCTTATCCTCTGAGATCTCCTTTGCTTCTTCATTAATCTAAGCCCAGGTCAGTTTTCGGTTCTCCCGCACGTCGCGTAACGCCAATTGTGGTGGGGCCATCCTTGTAATGGCCCGTGAATGACTTTAACGCACGGGCGAGTAACTGCCAATTCACTCTTCTCACCACGCTCTTATCCCTGGCCACGTATGCTGCATGCATTGAGTGGGGTAGGTAACGGAGGCGCGTGGTGCGGGAGAGCGTCAGGGCAGGGGCCCAGTCTTCTTGGGTTGGTGGAGAGGGATGGCAATTACCCACCGATGGAACAGCCCCCAGCCCCCAGCCCGCCTATAAAAGGGGGCGGGGGGAAGTGGAAGTGCTCATCCACACACCTCTTCTCGCCATTTCCTTCTTTCTTCTTGCAATGTTGAGAGGGAGAGACCGGGGGCAGGCCCCGGGCTCGGGCTTGGGGTCGATGACACTTAAAGCTCATGTGGGTGCCTGGGGAGTAGAAGGGAGTGGTCGTGCCTTTGCTGAGACAATACCCCTCTCTCGTCTTCGCACAGGCCTCAGGAGGGCGTGCGGGTGGCGCGGCGGTAGCGCTAGAGGTAGCGACTCTGGTGCGTCCGTCGCCGGGCCGCCCGGAGCTTCAATTCCAGTGAGGGGCTATGTGAGCGACACCACGCCCGAGCCCACAAAGTGTGGTAGTCACTCGTGGCCTATCCCCTTTTTCCCTGTGACGCTGAGGGGAGACCGCGGGAGTGGTTTGCCATTGGTAACGGAAGACCCCTTCCTTCGGGGTACTGCCTGCCTTGCGTATGAGCGAGTTCCTTGTGCCCTCGTATGCTTCTTCAGGGGATGGCATCCTTCTAACTTCGGGTTGATGGAGACGACCATGCTCTCTGTGGAGTCTCCCGAAGCACCCGGTGCCCGTCCTGGCTGCCGTGGCGGGGGCTTGAGCGGCGGTAGACGCGCCTCTTCGAGTGACAGCAACGGGGAGGGTGGCGGCAACCCACGACGCGTCAAGAGTGGGGATGACCGCTCCGATGTGGCGTGATTACCGGCAGCACCATCATCTCCGGCTGGGCTTCGGCAGCACCACCATCTGCACCTGCCCTCCAGTTTCTTCTTCTAGCCCGGGAATGGCGTCCTCCTGATCCTGGGGAGGCGCCAAATCCCAGCCAGGCCTTCCCTCTGTCTTCTTCGTCTCCCCCTGCAGTTCTATGGAGGGGAGGGACAGAGCAAAGGCATCATGGGCATTTATCTTTTTTCAATCTAAAATATGTAGGCACTTGCCCAACTTTATTCTAAATAATGTAATCTTCTTTATCCATGTTGGTGTTCTGTAAGATCTGTACTTGTTCATCAGCATATTAATGAAAAAGACAAGCTTTGTCGGGCACTTGTGCATGCATCATACCCATGCAGAGGTGAAATGCCTCTATACGTTCAAGTAAACAAGTTATCTCCGGCAAGCTATCCTGCTGGTACCCTCGAATTGTTGCCGTGGAGCTAAGCCTGCCGGGCACAAATCGTAAAGAGGGACCAGCCCCCCACCAAGCCTTCTCCGCCAAAGGCCACTACGACCATCCTGACCGAAGCAACATTCGAGTCAAACGATGGGAGCACCTAAGTTTCGAAGGTGACAAGGTTTTCATATGCACAAGTTTCTACTTACAGAACACGTAAGGATAAGAACAGAACTTATCTGTTTGGCTTGCCGAGGATCGTCACGTAGGCTCGTCTTCATTTCTTCTTTTTGGGACCGAGTCCACGGCAAGAACCCTGCAACTTAATGCAGATGAAAATGATGCCATGTGCGACCTCATCTACATGATCATGCTATGCTTATGCATACATGCAAGTTTTGGGGCCCCCCTAGTGCTTCGTTTATTTTAGTTGCTCAGGGTCTGCGCTTGGCTTTGTACAAGGGGTTACATGCAACATCGGCAAGGCATGTACAAAAGGGTGGCTGCCGGGCAGGGCCCGATAGCTGCGCCTTACAGGTAGAACTTACGGAGATGCTCAATGTTCCATGAGTTTTGCAACTGAATGCCATCTCCGGTCTCCAGACGGACTATGCCAGGTCTGGTGACTCGTACTACCTGGTAAGGGCCTTCCCACTTTGGCGTCAACTTGTTTGTACCCTTGGCAGACTGAACACACCTAAGGACAAGGTCGCCTTCCTCAAAACCCCGGGCACGAACCCTGCGACTGTGATAGCGACGCGGGGCTTGCTGATAGCGTGCAACACGCGTAGCGGCCCGGAGACGGTTCTCCTCAAGTAGCACAGTGTCGTCACACCGGTGTCGTTCCTGTGCTACTTCATCGTAGGCAAGCACTTGAGGAGATCCGAATATGAGTTCCGTGGGGATAACTGCTTCTGCCCCATAGACTAGGGAGAAGGGAGTCTACCCGGTAGCTCAATTTGGTGTCGTTCTGATGGACCAAAGAACCACCGGCAGCTCATCGATCCATCGCCTGCCATACTTCTGCAGTCTATCAAAGGTTCTTGTCTTGAGACCTCGCAGCACTTCAGCGTTCGCCCACTCAGCTTGTCCGTTGCTTCTGGGATGGGTGACAGAGGCAAATGCGATCTTGCTTCCGATGGCATGAACATATTGCATGAAGGCGTGGCTCGTGAATTGGGTGCCATTGTAGGTGATGATTCGGGCAGGCACCCCGAAGCGGCACACCAATCCTTTCAAGAACTTGATAGCTGACTGAGTAGTCACCTTTCTCACGGGCTCCACCTCTGGCCAATTTGTGAACTTGTTGATAGCGACGAACAAGAACTCAAAGCCCCCGGTAGCACGGGGGAAGGAGCCCAAGATATCGAGCCCCCAGACCGAGAAGGGCCATGATAAAGGGATCGTCTGAAGAGCTTGGGCAGGCTGATGGATGTTCTTGGAGTGGAACTAGCAGGCTTCACATTTGGTGACGAGCTCAACTGCATCTTGGAGGGCTGTGGGCCAATAGAAACCTTGCCGGAAGGCTTTTCCAACCAGAGCCCTTGATCCAATGTGTGAGCCGCACATACCCTTGTGTACCTCTGCCAATAGTTCCTTTCCTTCCTCCCAACAAATGCACTTCAATTTCACACCGTTGGGCCTCCTTTTGTACAGCGTGTCGTCCACGAATTGATACATACTGGCCCTTCGAGCTACTCTTTCAGCGTCTTCTTGCTCTTCGGGGAGTTCTCCAGTTTGGAGGAAATGGACTATGTGTCGTGCCCAGGTTGGGGCCAGGGGCTCGGCAACAAGGACCAGTGGCACCTCCTCATTCACAGGAGCGCACTTCTCGACCGCAGGACTGGTGGTCTGGCGGGATGGTGCAGCTCACTGATTGAAGGGGAGTTGTTCCCGCCAAGCTCTCTGCCGGGAGCCTCGAGAGGCTCTGCCGGGTGAGGCTTGCCGGAGTCCAGTTTCCTCCTCTTTCTGGCCATCGTTGCCGGGGATACGGAGGGCTGAGTTAGATGGAGAACAAAAGTCCCTGGTTCCACAGGGAGTTTTTGCGTAGCGCACTTTGACAGATGATCAACAATGCTGTTTTCCGCAGGGGGCACATGCTCTATTTGTAATCCATCAAAGTGCTCCTCCAACTTTCTCACTTCCTCGACGTATGCCTCCATCAATGGACTTTGGTAATCCTTGTTGACTTGTCTCACCACAAGTTGTGAATCTCCGCGGATGATCAGCTTCTTGATTCCCAGTTCTGTTGCAATCCTGATCCCGGCAAGGAGCCCTTCATACTCTGCAGTATTGTTGGTAGCCTCCTCCCGGGGAAAGTGCATTTGGACGACGTACCTAGGGTGCTCCCCAGTGGGGGCAACAAGAAGAACGCCAGCCCCTGCACCTTGTAGGGAGAAGGCACCATCGAAATACATAATTCATTCTTGGGGCGCTTCCTTGCCGGGGATGATCGTCTCCAATACTTCTTTATCAGGAGTTGGTGTCCACTCTGCGATGAACTCTGCTAGTGCTCTGCTCTGAATAGTTGACGTGCTTTCAAACTTCAAACCAAAGCTGGACAACTCCAAAGCCCATTCCACAATCCTGCCGGTGACCTCGGGGTTTCGGAGTATGTGTTGCAAGGGGAGGCGGGTGACAACTGTGATCTCGTGGGCTTGGAAGTAGTGGCGCAGTTTCCTTGAGGCCATGATGAGGCCAAAAATCAACTTTTGCACGCCAGAGTACCTCGATCTAGCTCCTTGTAACAGGGAGCTGATGAAGTACACTGGGCGCTGCACCACTTTCTTCCTTGCCGCAACCATAGAACTGCTTCCGCTGCCCTGCCTTTCTTTGCTCTGGACTGACTCTGGTCTTGCCGGGACGGGTTCGCTTTCCTCTCCAGAGGGGACAGTGGTTGTGGCTGCCGCGTCATCCACTTCCCGCTGCGCCACCAGTGCCGCACTAACCACTTGATTGGTTGCTGCTAAGTATAGCAGCAACGGATCTTGTGGTTTGGGAGCGACCAAGGTGGGCACAGAGGAAAGATAGGTCTTCAAATCTTGCAGCGCAGCGTCTTCCTCTGGGGTCCACTCCACAGGTCCTGCCTTCTTCAAGATTTTGAAGAATGGTAGGGCATGCTCGGCAGACTTGGAAATGAACCTGCTCAGTGCAGTCACGCATCCAGTCAAACGCCTCACGTCATTGACTATCTTGGGTGCTTGAATTTGCTCGATAGCCTTGATCTTGTCGGGGTTGGCCTCTATCCCTCGATGAGACACAAAGAAGCCAAGTAGCTTGCCGAAGGGAACTCCAAACACACACTTCTCTGGGTTGAGCTTCAAGTTGATCCTGCGCAGATTAGCAAAGGTTTCTTCCAAATCCTGGATGAGGGTTGATCTGTCCTTGGTCTTGACCACAATATCATCCATGTAAGCTTCAATGTTTCTGTGTAGCTGGGATTCAAAGCCAATCTGTACTGCTATTGCAAAAGTGGATCCGGCACTCTTTAACCCGAAGGGCATCCGTACAAAGCAGTACATGCCACATGGGGTTATGAATGTTGTCTTCTCTTCGTCTTCCTTGGACATGAAGATCTGGTGGTATCCGGAGTAGGCATCCAGGAAGGAAAGCAGGTCACACCCGGAAGTGGAATCAACAATCTGGTCGATGCGCAACAAGGGGAACGGGTCCTTTGGGCATGCCTTGTTTAGATCTGTGAAGTCTATGGAAAGCCTCCATTTCCCATTCGCCTTGCGCACCACCACTGGATTTGCTAACCATGTGGGATGCAACACTCCTCTGACCAAACCAGCTGCTTCAAGCTTCTTGATCTCCTTGGCAATAAACTGTTGCCGCTCGAAAGCTTGCTTTCGAACCTTCTGCTTGATGGGCCGGGCATGCGGGTAGACAGCAAGGTGGTGCTCGATTACCTCCCTGGGAACACCGGGGATATCAGATGGTTGCCAGGCAAACACATCGATATTCGCCCGCAGGAAGGCAACGAGTGCGCTTTCCTATTTGTCATCAAGGGTGGCACTGATAGTGAAGGTACCATCAGCGCCAGCCAGCCCTGCCGGGAGCTTCTTCATAGCAGGTGCTGCAGCTTTAGATCTCTTGCTATTGGAACTCTCCGGCAAGCCATCAACAGGCGCATCACACTCCGGAGAGGCATGCTTCTCGGATTCCTTGCTGGCATCCTTGCTAGCTCTCTTCATTTTCTTACTTTCCTTGGCGGGAGTAGTGGCTTCCGCGGCCTCTGCCGCAAATTCCTCCCGGTACATCTTGTCCATGCATATAACTGCGTCCTTCTGATCTGACGGAATGGAAATGACTCCTATCGGCCCTGGCATCTTCAAGGTGTTGTAGGCATAGTGGGATGCCGCCATGAACTTGGCCAGAGCTGGGCGACCAAGGATTCCGTTGTACGGCAAGGGGAGGTCAACCACGTCAAACACGATCTTCTCAGTCCGGTAGTTTAACTCCCCTTCGAACGTCACCGGCAGCGTGATCTTTCCCTTAGGGCGACTCCTGCCGGGGTTGATTCCTTGGAACGTGCCAGTAAACTTGAGCTCCTCATCTGCTATCTGAAGTTTGCTAATGACCTTTGGAGATATCAGATTCAACCCGGCCCCGCCATCAACCAACATCTTTGTGACTTTGAGGTTGAGTATTGTTGGTGAGACCAACAATGGCAAGCACCCTACCGCGGTGGTGCGGTCAGGGTGATCCTCTTCGTCAAAGATGATGGGCGTGCGGGACCACTTGAGCGGCTTCCGAGAATCTGCCGCTGGCTCGACGACATTGACTTCATGCGCCCACTATTTAAGTTGGCAGTGAGAGGAGTGCAGAGATGCACCCCCATCAATGCACAGGGCATCAGTGGCTTTCTGGAACTCCTACTCACTGGTTTCCTCTTCATCTCCTCCATCACTCTCATCATTGCAATCCTCCTTCTTACGGCCTCTGGCGGGTTTCCCTTGATTCTGAGGAGCCTTGCCGGGGCGACTTACTCCGCCGCCTCGGCCCTTCCCGCCAACACCATCCTGGTTTTTCTCCTTATCACGCTTCTCATACTCAGCCCTCTGCTTCTTGATGAGCTGCTCAACCTGATGACACTCCTGAAGGTCGTGGCCCTTGGTCCTATGGATCTTGCAGTACGGCCCATCACCCTTCCCAGCCTTCTCGGCAGCCGTGGCCGCCCGGCAGTCAGTGCATGCAGCAACCTCCTTACCAGGGGCCTCGGCCTTGGCCTTCTTGCCGGTACTAGGTGTGCTTGATCCTTTGACGACCATCACAACTTTCTCCTTGCGCTTTTTGTTGCGCTTCTTGTTCTTCTTCTTCTGACTGGTGGCGTCGTCATCATTGCCTAAATCGATGTCGATGCCATCCTCTTCACTGGGAAGTCGCCTTCCCTCCTCTATGCGAGCACACTTATCCACCAGAGTGTATAACTCATTCATAGTCTTGGACAGCCGCACATTCATTTTGGAACGTATCCTGCGGTTGCGCATGTTGGACTGGAATGCGGCTATCACAGCTGCCGGGTGGATATCTGGGATGTTCCTATGCACTCGACTGAACCTTTGCATGTACTTCCGCAGACTTTCTCCTTCCTTCTGTGGGAGGAGCTGCAGATCGCTGGGCCATCCTGGTTCTTGATGGCCGCCCGTAAAGGTGTCAACAAACTTATGGCACAGGTCAGCCCAAGTTGAGATGGAGTTCTTCGGCAAGTGCATTAGCCAAGACCTCACATTTGGCTTGAGTGCCAAAGGGAAGTAGTTGGTGAACACCTTCTCGTCTCTTCCCCCGGCAGCCTGAACAGCGATGGTGTAGATGCTCAGGAACTCTGCCAGGTTCAATCTCCCATCGTACTTCTCTGGTATCTCTGGCTTGAATGTGCGGGAGATGGCCAACAGACTTGTCGCAACTCTTGAGTGAAGGCGGGGCACCCGACCTCGAAAGGTAGGTACCCACCTTCACCGAGAGTGGGCTCGTTGATGTCAGGGCCATTGCGCCTATCAGACTGGCGGTGGGTGTAGCGGCGCCGCTCGATGGTGACGCGCGCGCCTTCCCCTCACCTGTCCTCTTGGGCCTGCCGCTGGTCTTGACGTGCTCGAGGGCCGGCCGAAGCCATCGAGACGTCATCGGGTTCTTGATCGCGTGGCTCCGGCCGTAGCCCCTACGCAGGCTGCCGCGGAGGGGGCTGCACCGAGGGGGTGGCCCCTTCGGCACGGCCTGCAGTGCGGGCCGTCGTCGTCACCTGGGGAGGCCGTGGTGGGCCAACTCACTGTGATCCTCCCGCCTCGGTGAAACCAATCAGGCTTTGAATGGTGGCTCTCCACTCATCCATCTGATCGGCTACCGGCGGAAATCTCAACATCAACTGGGCCCGTGCCATAGCCTCCGAAGCGATGCTTGGCATGGATGACGACATAGACCACAACGTCGCCTGGTTCCTCATGGTGTCGATAGTAGCTGCACTGTGTTCTCGTCGTCGTGAGCCCGTCGCCAGGGTGGCGTGGTGACGAGATGGAGACGCTTGAGGGCCAGCGGCTCCGTCTGGTGCATCGGCTAGGGCAGCTCGTTCCGGAGTGGCGCACGCCCTGCGGCCGCGCCCACAGCGGGAGCGGCCGGAGAGTTGCGATTCGCCCCAGAGCGAGTGCCACCGCTGCAGCTGTGCCCTTTGGCCGGGCGGAGAGGTGCAGACGGAACGATTTCTCCACCCGTACCTTGTGGAGCGTGGCCGCTGGGATGCTGTTGGTGCTGTCCTTCCTCGGTGCCTTCTGCCCTCGTTTCAGCCACAAGGGAGGTGGTGACGATGCCGCCTGCACCGGCCATGTCCCCCGCAACGTCCATGTCTCCATGCATCCCCATAGCCCCCGCGGCGTCGGCGGCCGCATGTGACGGGGCCTTCAAAGTGGACGGATGGGCTGCAGCACCGGGCTTCTTCTTGGGCGCCATGGACGATGGAGCCGTCGATGAAGAAGATGATGAAGATGACGCGCTGCGTATGCTTCTCGGGTTCGTGCAAGCGCTTCCCCCTACTTGGCGCGCCAAAGATGTTGTGGGAAACCATGGCCACCTATGGGGCCATCAACCCCTTGTGGTTCGGCAGGGGGGATGAGCACGTTGCACAAAGAGCGGAGAACATAGCACAGCACGACAGAGATCACACGGGCAATTTTACCCAGGTTCAGGCCGCCGTGAGGCGTAAAACCCTACTCCTGCTTTGGTGGATTGATGGTGGATTGTGGTGGAAACGCAGCGCTCTTGCCCGGTAGGGTTGCCTCGGGGCGAGGGCAGCTACGCGCGTATGAGTGTACAAGGGTCCCAATCCTTTCTATGGTTGCCACGGCCCTCCTTTTATAGATCAAGGGGTCACCACAGTGGCAAATCAGTCATTGCGTACTGATTAGATGGTGAACAGTGCTATCATACCTAACTCTGCAGTCAGAGCAGAGCGCATTAAATGCGCCGCTTAGTGTCACATCATGGCATGCCCGGCAAACCTTGCTGGGCTGATCGGCTATCTCCTCGCCTATCTGCTTGACACGTCTCTGGACGGGTGTCATTTGGAGATGATTTCCATAGGAAGTGGCTGCCATGTGCCAAATAACATCCACTTAGTCACTTGGGGGCTTGACACCGCACCGATCGATGACTTGCGTCGCTGTGAGGTGGAGCGGTGGAGCCTTGGCGGGGCAGTTTGCCCTCGTAGCGCCCGGCAGGCCTACCGGGACGGTCTTGAGGCTTGACTTCGGGGCTACCTCGTCCTTGCCTGGCTCGCCTGCCCGGCAAGGGAGGTTTCTCCTTAGTAGTGTCTTGCTCATTTATCTTGTCTTGGTCCTCTTGATCTGCCCTTTGATTCCCCAAAGAACTGTACTCCTTGCTTGGTCTGGACTTGGATGTTGCAACCTTGCTCTTTTAGGCCTGTGCACGGTCTGGGCAACAGACCCAGGGTTTGTTGCACCGATAGTCGTCTCGCCAACTATTGCTTCTACAACTATCGGTAACGCATAGTGATAAAGTAAAGAAATTACATGGCGCTTGCACTTCATACAATAAAGAGACACCCTAAGGCTCCTGCCGGTTGTCGATATTACAAAACATGATCATCTCATACATCAACATATATCACATCATATCTTGACCACATCACATCACAACATGCCCTGCAAAAACAAGTTAGACGTCCTCTACTTTGTTGTTGCAAGTTTTACGTGGCTGCTACGGGCTTCTAGCAAGAACCGTTCTTACCTACGCAAAAACCACAACGGTGTTTCATCAAGTTTGATGTTTTAACCTTCTTCAAGGATCGGCCGTAGTCAAATTTGATTCAACTAAAGTAGGAGAAACAGACACCCGCCAGCCACCTTTATGCAAAACTAGTTGCATGTCTATCGGTGGAACCGGTCTCATGTACGTGGACATGTAAGGTTGGTCCGGGCTGCTTCATCCCACAATACCGCTGAATCAAAATAAGACATTGGTGGTAAGCAGTAAGACTATCACCGTCCACAACTCTTTGTGTTCTACTCATGCATATCATCTACGCATAGACCTGGCTCTGATGCCACTATTGGGAAACGTTGCATGGAAAACAAAAAAAAATCTACGCACACGCAAGATCTATCCATGGAGATGCATAGCAACGAGAGGGAAGAGTGTGTCTATGTACCCTCGTAGACCGTAAGTGGAAGTGTTTGACAACGCGGTTGATGTAGTCGAACTTCTTGGCGTTCCAACCGATCGAGCACCGAACGTACGGCACCTCCGCGTTCAGCACACGTTCAGCTCGATGACGTCCTCCGCCTTCTTGATCCAGCAAGATGGTGAGGTAGTGGATGAGTTCTGGCAGCACGACGGTGTGGTGACGGTGATGGTGAAGCTATCTCCGCAGGGCTTCGCCTAAGCACTACAACAATATGACCGGGGGTGTAAACGATGGAAGGGGGGGGGGGCGCCGCACATGGCTAAGACAATGTTGTGTTGTGCTAGGTGCCCCCTCCCTCATATATATAGATGGGAGGGAGAGGGAAGAGGCCAAGGGGCACCCCAAGTAGGTCTGAATCCTACTTGGGCTTGCCCTAGGCCGCCCTCCTTTCCTTCTTTTGGCGCCAAGGGGAAGGAAGGTGGAGGTGGCGCCCCCCTTTCCTTTCTCCCACAAGGGGGAAAGGCAGGAGGAGGTGGCGCCCCCCTTTCCTTCTTCTAGGGCCGGTGGCTAGGGAGAGGGCGCACCAGCCCCTTTGTGGGCTGGTGTGTGCCTCTCCTTGGCCCATTAGGCCCATAGACCTCATGGGGCCTCCCGGAACCCCTTCCGGTGATCCGATGACTACCCGGTGCACTCCGAAACTATTCCGGTGTCCGAATACCATCGTCCTATATATCAATCTTTACCTCTCGACCATTTCAAGACTCCTTGTCATGTCCGTGATCTCATCCGGGACTCCGAACAACATTCGGTCACCAAATCATATAACTCATATAACACTATATCGTCAACGAATGTTAAGCGTGTGGACCCTACGGATTCGAGAACTATGTAGACATGACCAAGACACCTCTCCGGTTAATAACCAATAGCGGAACCTCGATGCCCATATTGGATCCTACATATTCTACAAAGATCTTTATCGGTCGAACCGTTATGACAACATACGTAATTCCCTTTGTCCATTGGTATGTTACTTGCCCGAGATTTGATCATCGGTATCTTCATACCTAGTTCAATCTCGTTACCGGCAAGTCTCTTTACTCATTCTGTAATACATCATCTTGCTACTAACTCATTAGTCACTTTGCTTGCAAGGCTTCTTATGATGTGTATTACCGAGAGGGCCCAGAGATACCTCTCCGATACTCGGAGTGACAAATCCTAATCTCGATCTATGCCAACTCAACAAACACCTTCGGAGATACCTGTAGAGCATCTTTATGATCACCCAGTTATGTTGTGATGTTTGATAGCACACAAGGTATTCCTCCGGTATCCGGGAGTTGCATAATCTCATAGTCGAAGGAATATGTATTTGACATGAAGAAAGCAATAGCAATAAACTGAACGATCATTATGCTAAGCTAACGGATGGGTCTTGTCCATCACATCATTCTCCTAATGATGTGATCCCGTTATCAAATGATAACACATGTCTATGGTTAGGAAACCTTAACCATCTTTGATCAACGAGCTAGTCTAGTAGAGGCTTACTAGGGACACGGTATTTGTTTATGTATTCACACATGTATTTAAGTTTCCGATCAATACAATTCTAGCATGAATAATAAACCTTTATCATGAATAAGGAAATATAAAATAACAACTTTCTTATTGCCTATAGGGCATATTTCCTTCAGTCTCCACCACAACCAATGTTACCACCGGTCGGGACGTAGGCGCAGATCATGACCTTGCAGGTCTCCCACTGGCCTAAGGAGGAGCAGCCCGACGGGGCTAGCCACGTCCTTGTCATCCTGCTGGTGGCACGGCAAGAGAAAGGGTATCATGTGTGGCACCACGGACCTTGGGAGTACAAGCCCGACGACCGTGACGTAGTACAGAGGATGGTGCCCCACGCATGCATCACAACAATACCACGTCGTCCCGCCTCATATTCCTTTTTTGTGCATCTGTCGGCACCACACTGGAATATTATCACCATAGATCCAACCAGGCATCCATGATTCTAGACTTTGGATCATCGTCATGGGGACAGAGAAGCGCGTACATGTACATCGCAGCAGCGTATATTTCTACCTTCCCATCACTTATTAAAGATTTTCTAGATTAGGTGCATGTGTCAACTCTCTCATATCCGAGAGAATCGGTTTCAGTTTTCAATGGTCAAACATTTTTCTGGACAACCTTTCCTTGGACAGTGCTCTTTTTACTGGTTCTGATGATAAAGTGGAGGTACGAACAAACCCAGTTAACCGAGAAAACACTACTACTAAGTTCGTGTAATTTGATGTTATAGATGGATTAATTATTTCAGATAGTTAATTTTGCAGGAGAAGAGAAAATACAGTTTCTTGAACTAATAATTATTAAATAACTGGAAAAATACTTGTTGGGCAATCTAATCATTTTTAATACAATTCTTTGCAACTTGCTTATTTAGATTTGAACAATAGGCTTTCATAAACTGTTAATTATTGATAGCTCGTTGGTCGGGCATGTCCCTTTCTTAAGAAGATTGTTTGTTCACAGAGTCTTAGGGCTCACAACGCAAGCGCCAACACTAACGCTAGGATATATTTCGTGTTAGTTTTTCCCAGTTCCCCATCCAAGCCCGGAATATTGTGTTGTGTATGCAAAAGTAATCACCGGCGCTTCATATGCCTTTTTTTTCTGCATGAGCCGATTTGATTAGAGTCTGATGCTAACAAGAGCAATAAAAACTAGGACTACGAAGCTTTCCCTCAACTAACTAGCAGATCCAGACGAGATTTGCCCATCATAATAATCGAAGCCCTTAGGTTTTCTCTCATGAAGGGTACACATGAGCATGCAAAATAACATGAGAATCAAATGGACACATAGACCACTTTATTTTGGTAGTGTAATGCCTTATGTGCATCCAGCATCTCTACTCCTAAAGTCTCAGTACGTAGGTCATCGCTTGTTTCGTTCGTTACTGCCCACCCCATCGATCGAATAGGTAAGTCCCACCGATTTATTCCTTACCTTGTTGTCTCCCTTTAATTACGTAGAGAAAAAAATCAGTATGCAATCAGTCCTACCATAGTTTTAGTTAACGCACGCACATCCCCCCCATTAAAATTGGGACACAATCCTTTTCTTCCCTAGACGCAAAACTCCTAGCAGAAGAAGATGCAATCACCCTCCCACCTTTTCACATCAAAACCTAGTGCTTGGCAGCTGTGTAGTTGTCGATCTCGTCACACCTCGCTTTCCCTTACCTATCGTCTCCCTTCATGCCTCCCAAGATCCTCCTCCACTGATGCCATGTCGTCGGGAATCGTAAACTTCCGCCGGCACGGGGCACGCTCGAATGCCAATCATCTATGACTCCCAGGCCTGCTTGTCTCTGCCACAGCCAACATCACCGTCGGTCGGGCCGTCGGCGCAGACCACGACCTTGCAGGTCTCCCACTAGCATGCGGAGGAGCAGCCCGATGGGGCCAGCCACGTCCTTCTCATCCCGCTGGTGGCACAGGAAGAGAAAGGGTATCACGTGTGGCACCACAGACCTTGGGAGTACAAGCCCGACGACTGCGACGTAGTCAGAGGATGGTGCCCCACGCATGCATCACAGCAATACCACGTCGTCCCGCCTCATATTCCTTTTCTGTGCATCTGTCGGCACCACACTGGAATATTATCCCCATACATCCAACCAGGCATCCACGATTCCAGACTTTGGATCATCGTCATGGGGACGAAGAAGCGCGTACATGTACATCCCAGCAGCGTATATTTCTACCTTCTCATCACTTATTGAAGATTTTCTTAATTTTATCCGTCTCAAAAGGTACATCCTCGTTTCAATCCGGGAAGAAGTGCACATACCACTTCAAACTGATCATGCAACCACTTGCGGCAATCAAGTCAAGTAGTTATTGTCTCGGACGCCGGCGCAGCGGCAGCCGCAACATCTCTCACTAGAGGCGCCCAGGAGGAGCTGTGCTGGGAGGAGACCTAGCTCGTGGATGCTAACTCTGGTAGAACCGCAGGAGGAAGGAAATGGAGGATGGCTGGAGGAGAAGAGGTAGAGGTTTAGCCACATGACTTGGAACACAAGGTGGGATCTTAAATCTTACATTCAAGGACGTCGATCAAAAGGTGCATGGAAACTCACTTTTTAGATTAGGTGCATGTGTTAACTCTCTCATATCTGAGAGAATCGGTTTTAGTTTTCAATGGTCAAACATTTTTCTGGACAACCTTTCCTTGGACAGTGCTCTTTTTGCCGGTTCTGATGATAAAGTGAATGTACGAACAAACCCAGTTAACCTAGAAAACACTACTACTAAGTTCGTGTAATTTGATGTTATAGATGGATTAATTATTTTAGATAGTTAATTTTGTAGAAGAAGAGAAAACACAGTTTCTTGAACTAATAATTATTAAATTACTGGAAAACACTTGTTGGACAATCTAATCATTTTTAATACAATTCTTTGCAACTTGCTTATTTAGATTTGAACAATAGGCTTTCGTAAACTGTTAATTATTGATAGCTCGTTGGTCGGGCATGTCCCTTGCTTAAGAAGATTGTCTGTTCACGGAGTCTTAGGGTTCACAACGCAAGCGCCAACACTAACACTATGATTGATTTCCTGTTAGTTTTTCCCAGTTCCCCATCCAAGCCCGGGATATTGTGTTGTGTATGCAAAAGTAATCGTCGGCGCTTCATATGCCTTTTTTTTCTGCGTGAGCCGATTTGATTAGAGTCTGACGGTAACAAGAGCACTAAAAAATAGGCCTACTAAGCTTTCCCTCAACTAACTAGCAGATCCAGATGATATTTGCCCATCTTAATAATCGAAGCCCTGAGGTTTTCTCTCATGAAGGGTACATATGAGCATGCAAACTACTCTGAGAATCAAATGGACACATAGATCACTTCATTTTGGTAGTGTATGCCTTATGTGCATCCATCATCTCTACTCCTAAATTCTTAGTATGTAGGTCATCGCTTGTTCGTTCGTTACTGCGCACCCCATCGATCGAATAGGTACATCCCACCGATTTACTCCTTACCTTGTTGTCTCCCTTTAATTATGCGGAGAAAAAAATCAGCATGCAATCACACCTACCATAGTTTTAGTTAACGCACGCACATCTCCCCCATTTAAATTGGGACACAATCCTTTTCTTCCCTGGACGTAGAACTCCTGACAGAAGAAGATGCGATCACCCTCCCGCCTCATCACATCAAAACCTAGCGCTTGGCCGCTGTGTCGTTGTCAATCTTGTCACACCTTGCTTTCCCTTACCTATCTTCTCCTTTCATGCCTCCCAAGATCGGCCTCCGCTAATGCCATGTCGTCGCGCGTCGTCAACTTCCGCCGACACGGGCCACGGTCGGATGCTAATCATCTACGACTCACATACCTGATCGTGTCCACCACAGCCAACGTCACCGCCGGTCAGGCCATCGGCACAGATCATGACCTTGGAGGTCTCCCACTGGCCTGAGGAGGAGCAGCCCAGCGAGGCCAGCCACGTGCTTGTCATCCCGCTGGTGGCGTGACAACAGAAAGGGTACCACGTGTGGCACAACGGACCTTGGGAGTACAAGCTCGACGACCGCGACGTAGTACAGAGGATGGTGCCCCACGCATGCATCATGGCAATACCACATCGTCCCGCCTCATATTCCATTTATGTGCATCTGTCGGCACCACACTGGAATCCCCATACATCCAACCAGGCATCCATGATTCCAGACTTTGGATCATCGTCATGGGGACAGAGAATCGCGTACATCTACATCCCAGCAGCATATATTTCTACCTTCCCATCACTTATTGAAGATTTGCTTAATTTTGTCCTTGTCAAAAGGTACATCTTCATTTCAATTCGGGAAGAAGTGCACATACCACTGCAAACTGATCATGCAACCACTTGCGGCGATCAAGTCGAGTAGTTGTTGTTTCGGACGCCGGTGCAGCGGCAGCCGCAACACCTCTCATCAGAGGCGCCCAGGAGGACTTGTGCTGGGAGGAGACCTAGCTCGTGGATGCCAACTCTGGCAGAACCGCAGGAGGAAGGAAATGGAGGATGGCTGGAGGAGAAGAGGTAGAGGTTTCGCCACATGACTTGGAGCACAAGGTTGGATCTTAAATTTTAAATTCAAGGACGTCAATATAAAGGTGCATGGAAACTCACTTTTTAGATTAGGTGCATGTGTCAACTCTCTCATATCTGAAAGAATCGGTTTTAGTTTTCAATGGTCAAACATTTTTCTGGACAACCTTTCCTTGGACAATGCTTTTTTTGCTAGTTCTGATGATAAAGTGGAGGTACGAACAAACCCAGTTAACCTAGAAAACACTACTACTAAGTTCGTGTAATTTGATGTTATAGATGGATTAATTATTTCAGATAGTTAATTTTGTAGGAGAAGAGAAAATACAGTTTCTTGAACTAATAATTATTAAATAACTGGAAAACATTTGTTGGGCAATCTAATCTTTTTTAATACAATTCTTTGCAACTTGCTTATTTAGATTTGAACTATAGGCTTTCATAAACTATTAATTATTGATAGCTCGTTGGCCAGGCATGTCCGTTGCTTAAGAAGATTGTTTGTTCATGGAGTCTTCGGGCTCACAACGCAAGCGCCAACATTAACGCTGGGATTGATTTCCTGTTAGTTTTTCCCAGTTCCGCATCCAAGCCCGGGATATTGTGTTGTGTATGCAAAAGTAATCACCGGTGCTTCATATGCCTTTTTTTCTGCATCAACCGATTTGATTAGATCTGACGCTAATAAGAGCACTAAAAACTAGGCCTGCGAAGCTTTCCCTCAACTAACTAGTAGATCCACACGATATTTGCCCATCTTAATAATCGAAGCCCTCATGTTTCTCTCATGAAGGGTACGTATGAGCATGCAAAATACTCTGAGAATCAAATGGACACATAGATCACTTTATTTTGGTAGTGTAATGTATGTGCATCCATCATCTCTACTCCTAAAGTCTTAGTACGTAGGTCATCACTCGTTTTGTTTGTTACTACGCACCCCATCGATTGAATAGGTACATCCCACCGATTTATTCATTACCTTGTTGTCTCCCTTTAATTACGCAGAGAAAAAAATCAGCATGCAATCGCTCCTACCATAGTTTTAGTTAATGCACGCACATCTCCCCCATTAAAATTGGGACACAATCCTTTTCTTCCCTGGACACAGAACTCATGACAGAAGAAGATGCGATCACCCTCCCGCCTCGTCACATCAAAACCTAGTGCTTGGCCGCTGCGTTGTTGTCGATCTTGTCACACCTCGCTTTCCCTTACCTATCGTCTCCCTTCATGCCTCCCAAGATCCGCCTCCGCTGATGCCATGTCATTGCGCTCGTCAACTACCGCTGGCGTAGGCCACGCTCGGATGCCAATCATCTATGACTCCTAGGCCTCCTCGTCTCCACCACAGCCAACGTCACCGCCGGTCGGGCCATCGGCACAGATCATGACCTTGCAGGTCTCCCACTGGCCTGAGGAGGAGGAGCCCGACGGGGCCAGCCACGTCCTTGTCATCCTGCTGGTGGCATGACAATAGAAAGGGTATCACGTGTGGCACAACGGACCTTGGGAGTACAAGCCTGACGACCGCGACGTAGTACAGAGGATGGTGCCCCCACGCATGCATCACAGAAATACCACCTCATCCCGCCTCATATTCCATTTATGTGCATCTGTCAACACCACACTAGAATATTATCCCCATACATCCAACCAGGCATCCATGATTCCAGACTTTGGATCATTTTCATGGGGACGGAGAAGCGCGTATACATCCCAGCAGCGTATATTTCTACCTTCCCATCACTTATTGAAGATTTTCTTAAGTTTATCCTTGTCAAAATGTACATCTCCATTTCAATCCGGGAAGAAGTGCACAGACCACTCCAAACTGATCATGCAACCACTTGCGGCGATCAAGTCAAGTAGTTGTTGTCTCGGACGCTGGCACAATGGCAGCCGCAACATCTCTCACCAGAGGCGTCCAAGAGGAACTGTGCTAGGAGGAGACCTAGCTCGTGGATGCCAACTCTGGCAGAACCGCAGGAGGAAGGAAATGGAGGATGGCTGGAGGAGAAGAGGTAGAGGTTTAGCCACATGACTTGGAACACAAGGTGGGATCTTAAATCTTACATTCAAGGACGTCAATCGAAAGGTGCATGGAAACTCACTTTTTAGATTAGGTGCATGTGTCAACTCTCTCATATCTAAGATAATCGGTTTTAGTTTTCAATGGTCAAACATTTTTTTGGACAACCTTTACTTGGACAGTGCTCTTTTTGCTGGTTCTGATGATAAAGTGGAGGTACGAACAAACCTAGTTAACCTAGAAAACACTACTACTAAGTTCGTGTAATTTGATGTTATAGATGGATTAATTATTTCATATAGTTAATCTTGTGGGAGAAGAGAAAATACAGTTTCTTGAACTAATAATTATTAAATAACTGGAAAACACTTGTTGGGCAATCTAATCATTTTTAATACAATTCTTTGCAACTTGCTTATTTAGATTTGAATAATAGGCTTTCGTAAATTGTTAGTTATTGATAGCTCGTTGGTCGGGCATGTCCCTTGCTTAAGAAGATTATCTGTTCACGGTGTCTTAGGGCTCACAACGCAAGTGCCAACACCAATGCTAGGATTGATTTCCTGTTAGTTTTTCCCAGTTCCCCATCCAAGCCCGGGATGTTGTGTTGTGTATGCAAAAGTAATCACCGATGCTTCATATGCCTTTTTTCCGCATGAGCCGATTTGTTAGAGTCTGACGCTAACAAGAGCACTAAAAACTAGGCCTACGAAGCTTTCCCTCAACTAACTAGCAGATCCAGACAAGATTTGCCCATCTTAATAATCGAAGACCTGAGGTTTTCTCTCATGAAGGGTACATATGAGCATGCAAACTAATCTGAGAATCAAATGGACACATAGACCACTTTATTTTGGTAGTGTAATGCCTTATGTGCATCCATCATAGCTACTGCACAATTATGTCCAACTTATGCCGATTTTGCACTTATTCTTAAAAATATAGGTTTTTGTTCTTTTGTTTTTGTACTCACCGGAGTTCATGTTTCCTTTGAGTTAGTTTTGATAGCTACTCATTAAGTTTCCTTTAAGCTAATAAAGAATAATCCTTTAAGCTAACTAATCGCCGCAAAGGAAATTACTAATCGTATATGCACTAGACCTTCCTCAAATTTTCATTCAATTAGGAATCTAACAATGGACTGTACTTCATGTGTGGATTGAGATGAACTGATTTTTAGACATAGCAACAAATTGTAAAACTAAGATTAATGTTTTAAAGTTACATATCTAATTTCTTAGTAAGAACTACGACACATCAATAGTAGGTTACTTGAAGTGTCCAGCAGTAATACTTTGTTTTGGTACAACAATTTAGCTGAGTCTATATTGACGTGAGATTATGTGGGATGTGAGGTGTTCACTTGTCCATAAAAAATTATGTCAACATAGGTGGGCCTCCCACTTATATTATGTGGCGGATGTGGATGGGGGTTGGGGTTGGCTTGTTCCTTACGACCGTCTGAGCGGAATAATTTCCTTACTTTAGAAAATGTGGCAAATTGCATTTCATTATAGATGTCTTACAACAAATTGCATGAGTGAGTGGTTCATACTTTTTTTTCATCAATTCGTACAATTTTTTGGTTAGGATAGTAGGGTAGATGCATTGGTTGGTTGCTTAAGAGTTGGCAACGGACACGGTGATGTATCAGTTGCATGCCTAACAACGAACATCGTATTTTTGTTTCATGGTAATGCATGACATTCAACTATATGTTACAACATGCCAAATGGCTCGGGAGATATCGAGTCTTCTTTGTTAGCTACGAGAATGTCACGGGCGGCGCATGCCTCCTCCCCCTTGATGGTGCTGGATGATCCGCACAAACACGGGGGAGGGGATTAGGGCGGTTGGTGGGGGACTCCTCCTTGGCGGTCTATGCGGAAGCACGGTGGGCGCCTTGGTGAACGTGAGGTGGGCATCATCCAGTTTTGAAGGAAATGGCTATAGTGAGAAATGTCCCGTTGTGGCGGGAAACCGACAGGAAGGGGAGGATCTTGTAGGAAATGGGAAAAGTGCGTCATGGGGTGAGGTTTTTGTGTTGGCCTGCGTGTTGGAGATAACATGACGGATAGTCTGGACAAACACATTTATCCCCCACATATGGTCGAGATATGGGGTGCATGGACTGTCCAGAGGATTGAATTTTGGGGAGCCAGTTGGGCGCCTGTTTGATGTCTGAGCTTCGAACACGCTCGGACGTATGAGAGAGAAATGCGCTTCGACCTTAAAGACAATCTTAATTATTATTTTTGACTCATTTAAATGCATTGTAGCCTGTAGCAACCCACGGGCGTTCTACTAGTACTAAAATATTAGTTTGACCGTTTGATTGTGCACAAAAAAGCATAGAATTCTTCTTATGAGGTTCGAGTAGAAGAAAAAAATTGCCTATAAGAACCGCTCCGTCCGTTCACAAATATAAAATGTTTTGGATATTTCAATATGTACTACATAGAGACTGAAAATGAGTGAACAGACACACTAAAACGTGTTTATATCAATCTAATTCACAAAAAAGTTATAACATATTATATTTGTGAACGGACGGAGTATAACATATGAATCCTAAGGAATAATTTCTATGAATTGCAATCCTATACAAATCAAATAACCATATAGGAAAAAATCCCAAATAGTTAGAATTGTCCAAAATTCCTTTCTGAACCAAGGACTCCCTCAAGCTGATAGTGAAAT
Organism: Thinopyrum elongatum; assembly: GCA_011799875.1. NCBI lineage: Eukaryota > Viridiplantae > Streptophyta > Magnoliopsida > Poales > Poaceae > Thinopyrum > Thinopyrum elongatum. Next base: position 283,495,572 of record CM022303.1, read on the forward strand.
TTCTATCATGCATTTAATATCCCGCTCATTTATGCATCACCGGTCGCTGCTTTAAGATACATGCGACATTTTTTTGTCAAAATGTTGTTTTTTATATAAATAACTTTCGACATAAGTAATTTTAGAGTGGGTTTGTAAGATGCTCTTATAGCAAAGGTTGTCATACATTTGACAAGAGTGACACAATGATGTTATTTGAATAGGCCCAGTAGCCTCGATGGAGTGTGACCTAGTCCTATCTTAGGATGGCCTCGGGCGGGGTTGTACGACCCCAGTCTTTGAGTTTTACACAACTCCTTGGGACCTCTGCCAAACTCAGTGGTGGCGTTGGAGACCTTGGGCCCACGATGGGCCCGACGGTGCTGCACGGTGTGATGGCGACGCCCTCCAAGGTTCACTTCCTCGAGGATGGTTGCGAGACGGTTGATGATGACCCACAAGTATAGGGGATCAATCGTAGCCCTTTTGATAAGTAAGAGTCTCGAACCCAATGAGGAGCAGAAGGAAATGACAAGTGGTTTTCAGCAAGGTAATTTCTGCAAGCACTGAAATTGTCGGTAACAGGTAGTTTGATAGCAAGATAATTTGTAACAAGTAACGGTAACGATAAATAAAGTGCAACAAGGTAGCCCAATCCTTTTTATAGCAAAGGACAGGCTGGAACGGTCTCTTATAATAAGCAAAGCGTTCTTGAGGGCACACGGGAATCTCATCTAGTCACTTTCATCATGTTGGTTTGATTCGCGTTCGCTACTTTGATAATTTGATATGTGGGTCGCCTGGTGCTTGATTGATGTTCTTACTTAAACAAGCCTCCCACTTATGATTAACCCCCTAGCAAGCATCCGCAACTACGAAAGAAGTATTAAGATAAAATCTAACCATAGCATTAAACATATGGATCCAAATCAGTCTCTTACGGAATAGCGCATAAACTAGGGTTTAAGCTTCTGTCACTCTAGCAACCCATCATCTAATAACTAATCCACAATGCATTCCCTTAGGCCCAAAGATGGTGAAGTGTCATGTAGTCAACGTTCACATAACACCACTAAGGGAGTCACAACATACATATCATTAAAATATCGAATGAATATCAAATTCACATGATTACTAGCAACATGACTTCTCCCGTGGCCTCAAGAACAAAGGTAAATACTCATAAATAATATTCATGCTCAAGATCAGAGGGATATTAAATAGCATAATTGATCTGAACATATAATCTTCCACCAAATAAACCATATAGCATCAACTACAAGATGTAATCAACACTACTAGTCACCCACAGGTACCAATCTGAGGTTCCGGTACAAAGATTGAACACAAGAGATGAACTAGAGTTTGAGAGGAGATGGTGTTGTTGAAGATGTTGATGAAGATTGTCCTCCCAAGATGAGAGGGTCATTGGTGATGACGATGGCTTCGATTTCCCCCTCCGGGAGGGAAGTTCCCCTGGCGGAATCGCTTCGCCAGAGGGCAAAAGTGCTCCTGCCCAAGTTCCACCTCGAGACGGCGGTGCTCTGTCCTGAAAGTCCCCCCCTCATTTTTTGTAGGTCAAAAGACCTTATATACCAGAAGATGGGCACCAGAGGTGGGCTAGGCTGCCCACCACCCACCAGGGCGCGCTTGGGGGGCCTGGCACGCCCTGGTGTCTTATGGCCACCTGGCAGGCCCCCTCTGGTAATTATTTCCTTCAATATTTATTATATATTCCAAAATAATTCTCTGTAAAATTTCACCTCATTTGGAGATGTGCAGAATAGGTATCTCTGACATAGCCTTTTCAGGTCCAGAATTCCAGCTGCCGGTATGTAACACCCCCTGTCATTAGCTACAGTAATCACTTTTGATAATGACATGTCAGCAAGCTTAATAGTGCATAATCATCATTAGCATCATATTGCATTTCAACTCCTAACTCAAATTCAAATTTAAGTGAAAGTGGAAAATAAAAGTTGTCCAACATAGAAACTAAAATGTTCAGTAAATAGCAAATATTGCAGAGGCTATTCTAAAATTGTAACCAACAATTAATAAGTTAATTAGGTGGCACTAACATTACCAAAACAGCTAGGATTAAGGCATTTTATTTATTATAAAAATTGTGTGAACTCAAATTGACTCCAAACTAATTTTTGGTAGTGGTAGAGGATGCCTAGTAATTATTGGAACAATTGCCATGTTCTACAAAAATCATTTTGAGGCCTAACAATTTACTAAACAGGAGATATGAATAAATAAAAAGAAAAAGACAAAAGAAAACAGAGAAAAAGAAAAAGGAAAAAACCCCCGGCCCAACTCCCTCCCCCCTAGCCTATACCCCTCCCCAGGCCGAACCCTAACCCACCCCACCGACACTCCCCCCCTCCCCCGATCCAGAACCGGATC